>CM028361.1:40438214-40558637 GCA_016624345.1 Platycodon grandiflorus
CCCTATGTTAGGTCCAAGGTTGCTCTATATAGGCTAGAAGGGGGTTGAATAGCCTATGTCCAATTTTGAAATTGATTCAAAAATCTTACTTCACTAGGGTTTTAAATTTGCGGGCGGAAGACTTGTGAAGCATAGGACAAGTTGAGAATGGGCGATCTTGGCGGGTCAAGATCGGCGGTTCTTAACATTGAAATACGGAAATTTAAAGCAACACAATCAATTCACAATCACACACAATAGACAGAATATTTAATATGGTTCACACTTATAAATAAGTGCTACGTCCACAACCAAAGTGGTCAACTTTGGATTTGAAAATCGTGTACTAAGTTTTTCCACTAGATATTTTACAAACTAAATCTCTAATGGATTGTGTACAAAAATTTTGTTGACCAAGTGTTTGTGTGGGAGAATTGATATCAATAAGATACAATTCTCGTGAGCTATGAAAAGCTAGGTGTTGCAATCAATGAAGAGCTTTTAATGGACTAGAAGTCTAAGTATGAAGCTCTTCAAAGATATACTGAATAGGACGTTTAAGCTTTAATGCACTTGAAGAATGGAGATTCGAGTTGGAGTTGTTGAAGTGTATTGAATGCGGCAATGGATTCTCCTTTTATATGCGGGAGGAAGCTAGGAGCCGTTGGAGGTCTTCTAATTTGAATTTAAGAGCAATTAATGCTCTAATCGGTTGTTGACTCTGATAGGGACTGCTTTTCTTGATCATCTCTCGACACTTTGCTAAAAATAGGCGTGTGCATTGCTTGGGAAGTCCTTTTACGAGTGTATGCCAAGAATGGAAACCTTCATTGAATGCGCTTTGCAGGTTAACGTTGCATCGAAGTCAATGAAATCCTCAAAGGACATGTCTTCGGCGGTTCTCTTATCGGACGTTCTTAGGTTCTTGGCATTCTTGATGAGGCTTGGCGATATGAGCTTGTCCGATATCAAAGGAAGAGCTGGCGATGCATTGTTTGCCTATTGTGCAGAAGGGCGTCCGATGTCCTATAGGCTATCTTCTTCAAGGCAATATACAATAAGCAACCCTAAACTATTCAAGCTATGCCTAAGTTCAAGTTGCCTCTACTAGACACAGCAGGCCATTAGTCACCTTGACTTAGACTTAGGTTATGGATTCAAGCAAATCTAGGCTAATTATGCAACAATCTCCTCCTATTTGCTTGAGTCCATGACCCTACGAATACAATATCGGTGACCATGTTCAAGTCTAGTAATAACATGCTTGTAAGATTGATATATTAAATAAGCATGCCCTAGATGAACTTACATAAAGGTCATTGTATTCAAGAATTACAAAGTGTTTACAAACAGGAAATTAAGCATGAGACACTTGTAATTAGCTGAATTTAAAGACATGCGAGATAGGCGAATAGGCAATATAGGACATGTCTTTAAACCGGTGGTTTAAATTTCATGCAATCACATAATAAGCGAGTTCATAATAAACATGAAAGTTTTAAAACATAGTCATTGTTAATTAAACAAGTTGTTTAATTACAAAGTTTAGCAAAAAGATTATACAAAATATTATGGTGGTTGAGGAGATGCCGAGATGATGCACGACCTTTGCCTTTGCACGATGAAGATTGCCCATATGCCCTTGATGCCCATTTAGAGTCAACAGCAGCCTTAAGTCTTGCAATTTCTTCGTTTCTTTGCTGCTAGCTCTTCTTTAGTATCGGCCAATCGGAGGAGAGCTCTTTGTTCTTACGCTTGAGCGAGCATTATGCTCATGAGCTTGGTCTGCGATCATTGTTGAGTCGGCCATCTCCTCCTTCATGGGCCAAGCGAGCATCAATAATAGAGGCGGTGCTCGGTATTCTGCTCCTTGCGGTAGTAAGCCAAGTGCTTGGCGTGAGATTACGCGTTGCTCGCAGAGGAGTGAACGGCGATTGGCTGGCGTTGAGTGAAGCACAAGCTTGTAGCTTGACCATGTCGGCGACACTGCATCGGCTTAGTTGCTATGTTGTCCCAGTTGGTTTCGAAGATGGCGACGTCTTGGATGAAGAGGCTGAGATTTGGGCGCAAGGGCGGCTTAGCTTGAGAGATGGATCGTGGCGAGGCATCAGCGGCCTTTGCACCTTTGGAAATCTCCATCACTTGGTCATGCGATCGGCTGCATGGGTGATGTGAGGCGATGCACGAGTTGGTGCGGGGCCTTGGTCAGGTCAACAGAGATGACCTCAAAATCCTTCAAAAATTTATGTACGCCTCGGCGGGATAGGTATCAGGCAGAGTCGGGATGACTTCGATGGTCTGGCGAGGGAATGGCGGTGGCTTGGGTAGGTGAGGGTGGAGGATGGGTGGTGGGAGACGGGGATTGGCTAGAGGATGAGGGAGAATGGATGGTGGAGGAAATGGCAATAGAGGGAGAAGGAAGGCTAGAAAAGATGCGGGAACAGGGAAGAGCCTTTCTATGTAGATGACATAGGAAAGGGGTGAATGAAGAAGGGAGGAGGAGAAAGGAAAAGGCTAGGAGAAAGGAAGAGAATAGGGATGAGAGGGTTGAAGCCAAGGAAAGTGGTGACTACATCAATGAAGCTGTAGACCACGGGGTGAAAAAGGATGGAAGGATGGCGGATAATGGTGAAGGCGGGGGTTTAGGCGAGAGAGGAAGGGGAGATGTCCGATTTGGTGGGAAGGGGAAGGCCTAGGTCTTTATGGATTGCAACCATTGGTTGAAGATCATAAGATCTTGAACCGGCGAGTTGTGGGAGAAAAAGAGTTGGGACCGAGCGGGAGGAAGAGGGTCATAGTAGGCACCCCATTGAAAGATGATTTCACTGCGGAGACATAGGGCGACAGGAAATCTGGGGTAGTCAAGGGTGGCCAAGAAGGGTCGAGTCGGCGGGGTTGGGTTTAGGCCCTTTGTCTCGAAGGGACAGCAAGCTGCACCTCGGGGTGTAGGTTGGTATAGGGGTTGGTTTTGGGCGTTTGGGAGGAGGCGGTCGAGAAGAGGGAGAGATAGGTCGTTTGGAGGATGGTGGTTGAGAAGAGGTGGCGGGTGAGATGGATGGCTCTTGTGTGGTGGTTGTTTGGATGGGAGCGAGAGGGAGGAGGTGAGGAAGTAGGTGAGGTGGTAGTGGTAGTAGGCAGAGGTGGTGAAGGTGGAGAAGGTGGAGGTGGAGGAGAAGAGGTTTCATCGGCGGTTCCCAAAATGTACCTTCTTCTTTGCACTCTTTTTAAAGCGTTTGCCATGCTTGGAAGGGAAGTTGGTGATTGAGATGTTGTGGTGGGCTGGCTGGTGGAGGAGCAGATGGAGAGGAGTGGTGTGGATGAGACCTTAGGAAGGCCAAATGATTCGTCGTGGGTAGGAGGGTTTGTTTGGTTTTGGGTTTGGAGGATTGGGAGGTAGGTTGAGAGGGTTTGGAGAGGTCGGCGGTTGGAAGGATGATGTGTCCTTCTCAACAGCGCCTTGAGCGGCGACTTCTGGATTGTTTGAGTTTAGGAGTGAGAGAGGGAGAGTGTTTGGGCTTTTTGGTAGGAGGCTCGAGGCTCATAGGGATCGTGGTCTAGCTGCTTGAGGTCAAAGTGTTCGGGCGGCCCCATGGGTGTAGGCTCCTCCTCCTCGGTGGTAACCCGGCGGCGTATAGGTGACCTTCCTCTTACCCTGGCTTGGTAGAGGGGCACCGTAGCGTAGCAGCGGCCGGAGTGCGGCGGCCGGCACGAAGCGTGCTGGCGGCGGCAGCGGCTCGGCCGCGTTGGTTGTCCTTTGGCCATATCATCCCTATAGCGGGTGATGTTGTTGACCGTGAAGACGTAGGTGTTGGACACCTTGATGAGGTCGTCGAAGCGACCACTCATCAATCTCCTCATAACGGCGGAGGATGACATTGATAACGACAAAGGGCCTCTTCATGGACGGGTGAGCTTGGACTTCGGCAACGCTGGGCGGCATTGAAAGATGATCTTTGCCCAGTTGAGTTGCTTGCGAAGGACCACGGCCTTGGTCCACATCACCGTTGGGAGGTGAAGATGTCCCTCGAGCCATTTTTGAATAAAATGCTCTTGTCGAGCGAGATGGGCGATATGATAGGGGTTCTCGGGAAGAGGTTCCTAGACATCTCGGAAAACCTCTCGGTTGGGCACCCCTCATCATCTCCCGGCAAGTGCCGATTCGGCATCGGTCAAGTCCATTTGCCTTCAACAGGCGGTCAAGGATTTCTCCAACATCCTTGTAGGTCAACTTGATGTAGTGGCCTCTGATGTAGCCCTTGATATAGCTTAAGTTGACTGGCTCAGAGGCACTAGCTGGAGGAGGTGGCAGAATCATCCTTGTATAGAATTCCTCAGCTAGATAGTTGCTGTAGTGGGTGTCGTTGAGTTGGAACAGGGGGAAGAGTCCACACTCAGTTAAATCTTTTAGCAAGGCATCACTGGCAGATGTGCAAATGATTGAGTCTATGTCGATAGTCATCCCTGGTGATAGCTTGACCAGGAAGGGTCCTTATAGGAGCTCGGCGGCAATGCGGCCCTGTTGGCTGCGGAGCGAAAGATGAAGTGGTGGCGGCAGCCTTTGAGGATTTAGACTTTCCCTACATAATCGGCGGATGTGAGAACAGCATATAGGAATCGGCGGATATGCAAGAACAGCGAGATAATCATGCAATCTCGGATAATAACATAAACAGTGCTGTTCGATCAAAACCCAAAATATAGACAAATTGAACCAAAATATAAGAACAGTTCATCATCGGGTTTCAAATATCTACCGAGTTTGTCGATTCAAGCAAACAAGTGATATAAACGAAAACAGTACCATAGGAATCTCACAACACATTTTACACCCAAATGCATGATTCAAGCAACAATCGCAAGATAGCACGGTTCATCAATGGCGGACAGTTTTAAAGCTCAAATTAGGTCAAAACAAGACCGTAAACTGGATTTAAATGAAATGAAAGGTGTAGAAATTCTTACCATTGATGATTTTAAGCTTGAAAACTGAAGATTTTGAGAATATTTAGAGGATTTGAGAGGATTGCAGATTGGAAGTTGAGAGGTTTTTGAAAGTTGAAAATGGCGGTTGTTGAGAATTGTGAAGAGTTCTTGTACATTTTACCCTTTTATACCTCGACAGGCCACTAAATGGAATTTGATAAAATTTGAAGTCCGCATTTATTACACGATGAGTTCTTACGTATGGCGCCCTTAAGTCTGCCTATATTATCGATCTGCCTATTTTATGAAGGCCGATGTGGAGATAGACACTTACCCAAGGTTGTCTATTTACTCGGTAGAGTTGAGATCGGTGATCACATAGGCGGTTTAATAACGGCGATTTATGAAATAACTTAAAGAATTAGCTAGAAAGGATTAAGGATTGAGGTCAAGCATACCAAGCTCTCCTCTTAAATATGCAAACCTGGTTGAATCAAGTGGTTTTGTGAAGATGTATGCTACGATTCTCTGTAGGCACATATTGCATCGATGTTACCTTTTTCAACATGATCTTTAAGAAAGTGATATCTCACATCAATGTGCTTTGTTTTGGAGTGCATGACAGGATTTTGAGAGAAATTGCGATGTGTTGTCACACATTATAGGACAATCATCGGTTTGATCTCATAGTCCACTAGTTCTTGTTTGATCCACGGGTTGTGGCGGCGGCTACCGCGGCTATGTATTCTGGTTGTTGAAGTTGAAACGAGAGGTTTGCTTCTTCTGGCCCATGAGACAAGTCTATTTCCTAAGAATTGACATGTCCCACTTGTGCTTTTCTGTCAACTTTACATGCGGCAAAATCGGCATCGAATAGCCTATAAGATTAAAAGATGAATCTCTAGGATACCGATTCCCAAATTGGGAGTATCTATCGATATCGATGATTCTTTTGACTGCTTGTAGGTGAGACTCCTTTGGATCGGCTTGAAACCTAGCACAAACACAAAAGAAACATGATATCGAGCCTACTAGCAGTTAAGTATAAAAGTGAACCAATCATGCCTCTGTAGAGTCATGTCCACTTTCTTGCCCTTCTCATCTTTGTCAAGATGGCGGTTAGTAGCCATAGGAGTCTTTGAAGGCATTTGCATTCTCAAGACCAAATTTCTTGATGACATCCTTTGCATATTTGGCTTGATTGATGAAGATACCATTTGAACTTTGTTGAATTTGAAGACCAAGGAAAAGTTGAGCTCTCCCATCATGCTCATCTCAAATTTACTCTGCATAAGCTTTTCAAACCTTTTGCAAAGATTTTCATTAGTAGAACCAAAGATAATATCATCAACATATATTTGAACAAGTAAGGAATGACCTTTATGCTTCATAATGAAAAGAGTAGTGTCAATTTGACCTCTTACAAAGCCTTGAGATATCAAGAACTTTGAAAGGGTCTCATACCAGCTCTTGGAGCTTGTTTAAGTCCATAAAGGGCTTTCCTCGGCTTGTAGACATCTTCTCTCCTTGAGCAGTCTATGAACCCGGTGGTTGCTCAACATAGACTTCTTCTTGAAGTTCTCCATTCGAAAATGCACTCTTTACATCCATTTGATAAACTTTGAAGTCTTTGTAAGAGGCATAGGCCAAGAATAATCGATAGCCTCTAATCTTGCAACAGGGCAAATGTCTCATCATAGTCAATACCCTCCTCCTCACGTATCCTTGGGCTACCGTCTTGCCTTGTTTCTTGTAATGTTGCCGTTTTCATCCATTTTGTTTAAAACCCACTTTGTGCCAATAGCTTGTCCTTTAGGCCTAGGGACTAGTGACCGGACTTGGCATCTGTCAAATTGGTTTAGCTCTTCTTGCATAGCTTCCACCCGACTTGGATCTTCCAGCTTCATCAATCTTTTGGGTTCAATGTTAGATACAAATGCGTAGAATACATGCATTCGTTTCTTGAAGCTTGTCTAGTTTGAACACCGGCATTAAGATCTCCAATGATTTGAGTGATAGGATGATCTTTTACTTCCCTAACTTCGAGTTGAACTTGTCCTATTGCATCGGCGAGTTGGATTCTTGAGAAGTAGAAGTAATTGAAGCTTGGTTTTCTAAAGGGTAGGTTAATTCCAAGGTAGGTTGTATGACTTCGGTGTGGAAGGCAAAGGGGATTCAGGTTTTCGAGTGTTCATTTGATGGTTCGTTTGAGGATTCTAACAGGTTGACTCTTGGAAGATCTTGTGAAGAAGGAGGATCGAGCAGATCTAGGATTAGGTCATCGTACTGTCTCATATTCATCGAGAATCATTAGTAACCTTAGGAGCCAAATGTGGCCCAATGAAATCAAATTCATCAAAAGAAACATGTACAGATTCAACAACTTTAAGTGAAGTTTTATTGTAAACTCGTATGCTTTTGAAAACTTGGCATATCCCAGAAAAATTCCTTCATCACTTTTGGATTCAAACTTACCTCTATGTTCTCTACCATTGTAAAGAACATAGCATTTACAACCAAATATTTTAAAGAATCCAATGTTGGGAGCTCGCCTCTCCATATTTCATATGGAGTTTTGTTATGAAATTTATTTATGATGGACTGTTTTGTGTGAAGCGGGCGGTGTTCACCTACGCCCGAAATACATAGGCGGTTTGGCTTGGCAATCATTGTCTTTCTGCTTCAATGAGAGTTCTGTTCTTCCTTTCAAAACTCCATTTTGTTGAGGTGTGCCAAGCAGAGAAATTGTGACCAATTCCATGGTCATCACAATATTTGGCTACACCATTGTTCTTGAACTCGTTCCATTGTACGATCGACATCGAGATATCATCCGGCTTCGAGTCGTAGTCTTCAAGAGTTCATAATGATGTCATATGCTTCATCTTTGGAGGACATCATTTCTACCCAAGTAAATCTTGAGTAATCATCAACTACCACAAGAGTATACTTGCGCCACCAAGACTTGTAGTAGTTACGGTCCAAACAGATCCATGTGCAAGCGTAGAGTGCAGTTGTTGATAGGCAAGGCTTGCTTTTGAAGGAAGATTTATGTAGTTTGCCCGGTTGACATGCTCTGCGAAGGCGTGTGATTCGGCGATATTTTAGGCAAACCGACAACTAGATTGTCTTTTGATAGCTTCTCCAGGTATTTGAAATTGAGATGACTAAGCCTTTTGTGCCACAAACCATTTGTCGGTTGATGACCTAGCAACCAAGCAAAGATTTGATTTTCTTCCAACGGCATTTAGGTCAACGGCATAGACATTCCCTTTTCGAATCCATCGGGATAGTTGAACATGTCTCATTGTCCTTTATGAGACATTGACTAGAGGAAAGCGACATGTTAGCCCTTTATCACGAATTGTGATATGCTTAGCGATTGTGCTTTAAACCTTCAACTAGAGAGACTTTGTTGATGGAGAGATTGCCTCGATTATACTTCCATAACCAATGGTCTTCCCTTTTGAGTTATCTCCAAATATGGTGAGGGACCTTTTGCTTCAACAATGCTTGAAAGAAGATTTGGATCACCGGTCATATGCTTTGAGCATCCACTGTCTAGATACCATAGATCTTTCTTCTTCATTGACACCATGAAGCATTCTGAAATATAGACATTTAAGAATATGGTCCCCTTTTATTTTTGGGTCCTCAAGGTTAGCAACCTTTTGGGATCCACACTGTTTAACCTTTGGAGGAGTAAATCCTCTAGATTTAGGTGTGAATCTCGAAGGCATTCATGAATCTCATGACCATGGCATTTGCGAAAGAGCATTTGTGAAATCCTTCAACATGAGTAATGATTTCTTTTGAGGCTTCTTAATATCGCGATCTTTGGAATGATCTTTGGCGATAATTGGCCTATAGGACTTAGGTGATAATGCCTTTTCTTGTTGATGTTAGGTTTACCATAGATAGACCTTTTATCACGATTTCACTTCTTTTACCCTTTTATAGGCGGTGTTGGGATCAGCGGTCTTGCCTTTGACAAATTTAATAGGTTTGAGCTGAGAATTCCTAGACTTGCTATTAGTCATCCTGTTTTCTTAGGGTGACTAATGGCAGGTTTTAGTTGCTCGACTCACTATTAGCGAGTCATTCGGCGGTGCTTTCTTTTGGACTTGTCTTTTGTGTTTTGGGATAAACAAAAGGAACTTTGTTAAAGCCAAGTCCTTGCCTTTTGGGAGGCTATGGTCATAAGAAACTCCTACAACCAATTCTTGGCAATCACTTGGATGTCTCATCCTTTTGAGAACTAGAAGAACTACCTACTTTGAACTCACTTTGGAAACCAATGCCGGTTTTGTCATCTAAAGTTTTGGTTTGAGAGAATGGCATCAAAGTTTCCTTTAGAGTTATTCCAAGTATTGACAACCTTTTGAAGGTCATCTTTCTCAAATTTATCTTCTTGATGTGTTCAAGTAGAAATCCACTTTTTCGATCAAAGCTTTGTTCTCTTTTTGCAATTTGATACTTTCGACTTCTTGTCTATCAAGATCTTTGATCTTAGACATCAAGGTTGATTTCTCGAGACGCTAGTTCATGCTTCTTGGCTAATTTCACATAGGCGGCTTTGAATTTTGAAAATTCTTCCGGCATGTCTTTGTTAGCTTTGATGAGCTCTCCCTTTGAAGGTTCATTAAGCTCATCATCATCATCATTGTCATCTTGTTGAAATGGTAATGACCTCAGAATCATGTGGTGACTCCCGGCCATAAGGCATATGTTGGCTTCTTCGGCAAAGTCACAAGAGTCATCCTCATCGGTGTCGGTGTCACACCATGTAGGCGGTGCTTTCATCAATGTCTTCACCACCATCCCTTTTTGTTTTTGAAATTTAGTTTCGGGACGTTTCTTATAAAATTCATATTTTGGCTTAGGACATTTAGAGGCAAAATGGCCTGGTTTCCTACGGTTAAAACAAACTAGCTCATTATCCTTTTGATGGTCTGTGATTTATAAGGAGCGAGTGTTTTGGTTGAGCGGTTGTTTTATAAGGAACGGCAGTTTTGTGAAAGGCTGCCTATGTGATGATGGTTTATTAAACCTTTTGAAACGTTGATATTTCTTTACAAACATAGCAAAGCTTCGTCGAAAGAATATCATCATCTTCACTGGAAGTAGAAGGTGTTTCATCGGGTTTTGAACAGGAAGGTTCGAGACATGGTGGTAAGGACAAGTTTTAAAACTCTTTTCCATTTCTTGAGCTTGTTGGATTTCAAGCTCATAAACGAAAGACTAGCATAAAGGTTTCTAAGAGTCAATTTGTTTAAATCTTTTGACTCTTTCATGGCGATGATCTTAACATGCCATAGGCTGCCTAGTGCATTTAGAAATCTCATGTTTATTTCTTTCTTTTCATACTTCTTTCCTAATGAATAGCAAGAGTTGACTACCTCATAGAATCTGTCATAGGCACTTCGCGAGACTCTTTGGGATCCTTTTGAAGGAGTCAAACTTCGGATGCGGTATATAATTTGTTGTTCTTTGTCTCGCCATCACCTTCAAGATATTCAAGGATGGCTTCCCACATCTCCTTTCTTTGTGTCCAAGTTGATAATCTGGCGATAAGTACTTATATCAACACAGGTGGTAATGATGTTGATGGCCTTTCCATCGAGCATCATTCTTTCGTCTTCATCATCCCACTCTTCTTCGGCTTTGGTACTTCGGTGCGGCGGTTGGATCTACCGCGGCCGGTGTATTAGGCTTCATTGGAATTACGGGTCCATCGTGACACATTTCCACAAACGTTTGTCAATTGAGTTCATATGTCTTTTGACTTTATCTTTCCAGATGTCAAAGTGAACTTCATCCAAGACAGGACAATGGTTCACGTTTGAGGTTTCCAACATTTGGTGAGCAGCCATGATCTTTAATCTCTCAAGAGGTTAATCTCGGAAAAACTAGTTTTCAAAGAGTTAAGCTCTGATACCAATTGTTAGGTCCAAGGTTGCTCTATATAGGCTAGAAGGGGGTTGAATAGCCTATGTCCAATTTTTGAAATTGATTCAAAAATCTTACTTCACTAGGGTTTTAAAAATTTTGCGGGCGGAAGACTTGTGAAGCATAGGACAAGTTGAGAATGGGCGATCTTCACGAGGACAAGATCGGCGGTTCTTAAGATTGGAAATCTGGAAATTTAAAGCAACACAATCAAATCACAATCACACAAATAGACAGAATATTTAATATGGTTCACACTTATAAATAAGTGCTACGTCCACAACCAAAGTGGTCAACTTTGGATTTGAAAATCGTGTACTAAGTTTTTCCACTAGATATTTTACAAACTAAATCTCTAATGGATTGTGTACAAAAATTTTGTTGACCAAGTGTTTGTGTGGGAGAATTGATATCAATAAGATACAATTCTCGTGAGCTATGAAAAGCTAGGTGTTGCAATCAATGAAGAGCTTTTAATGGACTAGAAGTCTAAGTATGAAGCTCTTCAATGTATGATACGAATAGGACGTTTAAGCTTTAATGCACTTGAAGACTATGGAGATTCGGAGTTGGAGTTGTTGAAGTGTATTGAATGCAGCAATGGAGTCTCCTTTTATATGCGGGAGGAAGCTTGGAGCCGTTGGAGGTCTTCTAATTTGAATTTAAGAGCAATTAATGCTCTAATCGGTTGTTGACTCGATAGGTGACTGTAGCTTGCTCGTCTCGACACTTTGCTAAAAATAGGCGGTGCATTGCTTGCGGGAGGAATGTCCTTTTCGAGTGTATGCCAAGAATGGAAACCTTCATTGAATGCGCTTTGGGTTAACGTTGCATCGAAGTCAATGAAATCCTCAAATCAGGACATGTCTTCGGCGGTTCTCTTATCGGACGTTCTTGAGGTTCTTCAACATTGCGATGAGGCTTGGGCGATATGAGCTTGTCCGATATCAGAAAGGCTGGCGATGCATAAATTGCCTATTGTGCGAGAGGGCGTCCGATGTCCTATAGGCTATCTTCTTCAAGGCAATATACAATAAGCAACCCTAAACTATTCAAGCTATGCCTAAGTTCAAGTTGCCACTCTAACGGACACGCAGCCCATTAGTCACCTTGACTTAGACTTAGGTTATGGATTCAAGCAAATCTAGGCTAATTAAGCAACACTTCAACTTGGCTCGCCCAAGGTGTTGGAAATTTGTATGGTGATAAGTTGACGGCACGGCTTTCATGTTGTGGATCCATGGTCTTCCTAAAATGACGTTATACGAGGACGAGCATTCGATCACACGAAACCTCTCTATAGAATTCATACCTTCCAAATAGAGAGGCAACTTGATTTCTCCGTGTTGCTTTACTTCACCTGAACCCTACCAACACGGATGAATTCCTCACAACCGGATAAGGGAATGCCCATATCTTCCGGGCGTGAGTAAAGATTATATTGGCGAGTAGCCATCAATCAAGATTCTCTTGACCATACAATTAGCAATCTGCACTGGACAACTAGGCCGTCGTGATGGGGGTCCAACGTGTTATCCTTATCCTCATCTTGAAGGAGATAACTTGACCATCTGTGTCGCGGCACCTTGAGGGCAGCTCGGCGATCCTCCTTAGAACTCTTGGCATGACGCTTGGGCCGAATAAGTTGTACCTAGACATCCATGGGTGGCGGTCCGGGCCGGCCGCGGGCTTTATAAACCCGCTATTTGACGGTGTGGTGCGGGCTAGCCCGTTAAGGGGACGGGCCTAAAATGCATCAACCCAACCCAAACCGTCGCGGGATGTGGGTTAAACGGGCCAGCCCATCAAAAAATAATACATTAATTTAAAATTTAATATAATTATTATTAAGCAAAAAATTTGACATTTTGATATAAATATTATATATAAAGCCCAAAAATTAATAAAAGTCTTCCCAAGTAAAACTTTAAATTAATCAATACACAGAGGAAAATATTAAATTAATGAAAGTCTTCCCAAATAAAACTTTAAATTAATACAATACACAGAGGAGAACACTAAATTAATGAAAATCTTTCCAAAAAAAAATGTGAGCTGCTGTCAAATTTGCAAGGGATTAGTATTAAGAAAAAAAAGGAATTGGTTTCTTATGCTCACAGGATGTGAGTTCTGCCTAGGTTTTTTTTTTTTATTTTGAAATTTCCATTTTTACCCTTGCTCCTTAGTTTGGCGGGCCAACCCTTTAACCGGACCGGACCGCCTTGGCCCGCACCGCGCGGGCTCGGCCGTTTAACCCGTTTATAAATGGTCTCATATTTTGCCAACCCAACCCGCCTATTTTGTGTGGCGGTCCGGGCTGACGGGCTAAAACCATTTGACTCTAGTTGTACCACAAATATGGGATCCACCTGAAATAACATTTACTACCTTGGTGGCTGGAGGAGGTGCAACTTTCTCGGGTCTGGACTGCTCCACAGAATCAGGTTCTTTGGACTCATTTCTGACCCTCTTCTTACCCAACAAATCCTTAAGGAGACCCTTTGATAATAGATGAGCAATTTCCTTCCTCAAGGAGAAACAATTTTCAGTAGTATGCCCGAATTCTTCATGAAATGCACACCACTTGGACTTATCCTTCCAAGTTGTGGGCTTGTCATTGTTCTTAGGCCATCTTGCTTTATCTCCCAGATTTTCCATAGTGCAAAGGACTCCTGCAATATCCACAGAAAAGCAATAATCAAAAATTTTAGGATAATCATTATCATCTCCATCCTGATCATCATCTACAAAATGAACTTTAGAAGATTCGATTTAACGGGGTTTGCCTGTTAGACTTATAATGGTGGGAATCGATTTTACGTACGGCTCAAATAGAGGAGTAGGGGTCCTCCCGATTGACTTCTCCATTGCCGTGTCATCCTCCAATCGATGAAACGTAAGGCTCACGGTTCTTATTTTTTCAAGTTGTTTTGCGGGTGTCATCACCAACTCATTATAGAATAGAGTTCTTTTTCAAGCCAATACGGAATGCTTCGTAGGCTGTGGACATATCGGTGGGTATAGTTCTTGCCTCCTTATTAAACTGTGCAAATATTCTTTAAGACTCTCATTAGGTTGTTGCACAATTGTAAAGGTCGCTAGTCAACTTGTCAAATGCCTGTTGCATGAAAATTGATTAGTAAACATCTTCGACAAGTTGAGCATAGGAAGAAATAGAGTTTAGAGGAAGTCACATTAGCCATTTTAAAATTTGGTCTGACGAGTTGAGCCAAAACCCTGCAAAAACATGCTTCTTTAAAAGCAGGGGATACTTATAATATCCATAGATTCACGATACGACAACATGCTCTGGGATCGTGCTCCCGTCATACTTCTTCATATGAGGGACCGAAAACTTCTTTGGGATCTCTACATTAGCTATGGCTGGAACAAAACGAGATTCGTTGTAGCAGGTTGGGGAGACTTGGTGATGAGGCAAGTTGACTCCAGGCACGCCTCGAAGCAACTCTTTTATAGTCTGCATTTCCTTAATAAGTTGACTCTCTTCGAAAAGAGGGTTATTATTAAATTGAGATGCAGAAGTATCAAAAGCATTAAAGAAACTCCCTGTTTGCCCCATCGAATGTGTGGCATAGGTATAGCAAGATGACAACACAGGTTGGCTAGTTGTAAGGCTGAATCTTGGTCGCGAGATTGGAATGGATGTCATGATTGTGCTTTCTGGCGGTAAGTCTTGGACATAGGGATATCTCCAACATGGCTTGGTCACGTACTGCTTAGAACAAAGATCTAGGATGCAAAGGTGAAAATGGAGTAGATACTTGAGTTTCGGTTGCTTCCCTTTACGCATGGTATCAATGGCATTGAGTATCATGGTGTTTGTATGCTCTGAGCATCCAGCGGTCATTCACTTTCTTCAACATTGTGACCATGTTAGACATTAGCTCCAAATTGGCGGCTTCGGTTTGAGGATGGATTGCCTTGGGTGCCGGAACTAGGAAGCGGCTGATTCCTCTCACCTTGACTACCAGACGACGGATTGGCCATTTCTACACAAATAATCAAAGTATTCCCACGGATGGCGCCAAATTGTTTTGGTCAAATTTCAACAAGTGTTTTCAATAACAAGAAAGATGACAAAAGTGATAAGAATCAGGTACAATGATTATCGGATATTATAGAAATGAACTCAAAGAATTTGTTAACTAGGGAAAGCCCTTGAACAACTTGTTCGCGGCATAAAACCCGGAGGTTTAGGAACTGCCTTGACCAAAGGTATACTAATCAAGTTGTAATACAAAACTAAGAGCGTATATAAGGGAGCTTAGGCTAGTGAAAAAATTGTGTGTGTCAAATACAAGTGTTACCCCTTTTTATACCTCAAAGTAACAACTAAAATACAATGAAAATAATTAGCCTAAAATCTCGGAAATAAGTTGTTCTTGTTGAGAGATTTTCGCTACTTCAGTGAAGGTGATAAGGATCCGTTCTTGGCCTTTTTGATGAAGAAACATTGTTGAACCAGTCTTCTTATCCATTGACACATTCCCTGAAAAGTAGGGTTTGATGTAACAATAATTCAACCTGCAAAAATGATCAAAGTGCAGTAGGAGAACTCAAGTTTTTAGTACCAAGATGTTAGGTGTAAGTTGAAAACAGGTTGACTAAAAATGTAGGGTCCAACAGTAGTACTATTTTGAAGAGCGGGAGCAAGGAATGAGATCGGGATAGTTAGCCTCGAGCCTGGTAGGTACTGATCTTTAGGAGATGTGAATGATGACTCCAAAAAAGACTCTTTGTATTCGATCATTAAAGGATGACATTTTCACTCTATTTTTTTTTTTTTGACTCTTAGAGTACTGCATCCCTTCGAATCGATCTATGCCGCAATTAGCTCAAAGCTTTTGTTATTATCAAACATATTTTTCCTTTGATTATATATTATAACCAATGTAAAACTACTTAGCTGTATCAAAAAAAAAAAAATCCTTGTGTTAATATAGTATTCTAAAGTTTTTAAGTAATTATTATTATTTATGTACATACATTATGATAGTAGAAGAATAATCATAACTGAAATTTTGATGTATCAAGACACTTTTTATCATATTGACTATTGTTAATAATAGCTATTAGCTAATGACCGAAAAAATCAAAAGTCACGCTGAGTTGGAGGCTTGAGAATTTAAATTCAACCAAAATAAGGTGATGTGTCGCTTCTAGAGTTGTCTTCACCAACTTTAAATATTATATATATATATATATATATATATATATATAGATTTCAACAAAAGTAAAATCACTTAACTATATCAACTTATATAAGACATTTTGTATCCTTCAGTGTAATTATAGTAGGGACTAATACCCAATATTATAGCTATTCAAATTAGGTATAATTCTTAGATAATGACACAACAATATTTAAGTTGGAAGTTGAAATGACACTCTTGCTAGGAGACTTGAGAATGCATCTTTAACAAAAGGATGTGAAGTATATTCATAAAATATAAATGGTTGAGTTGGGCTAAGGTGATTTTCATATTTCAATCAATGGTGTGGGTTCAAATCTCATTGATAACATAACTTTTTTTCATAGCTTTTCATTTTCTAGCCAATAGCTAAAGTTCTTCTACTAATATATTTGAAAAATGTTATATACCACAATATTATACCTATAGTTCTATAACTAAAACTATTAGCTAATGACATCTTTTTTAGAATTTCAAGAGTCAAGCCATGAGAATGAAGCTTTATCAAAATGGTATGAGGTGGCAAACTCACATGTCTCCTCACCAACTTTAAATATATATATATATATATATATATATAGATTTATCAAAAAATGAAATAAGACATTTCAATTGTTGTATAGTAACATCGATACATATCTCATTTGATTACATATTCTTAATAATTGAGTTTATCACAAACAAGATCTCATACCAAATAGTCATATCTAATAAAAACTCAAAATTTTCAAGCTCATAAGTTACTAAACTATTAATGAGTGGGTGAGAAAAAAAGAAGTTACTCTTAACATTTTAAAAAAAATACTTACATAAGTAGTTTTTTTTTTTTTTTTCAAGAAATTACTGGTCGGTCTACTTTCTGAAAAAAAATTTCTCTCTAGTCCACCCCTTTTTTTTAACCGCTAAAAGGCACTTTGAGAATTTTCTTCCTAAAATGCCCTCAACAATATTGTTGCTTCAGATTTGAAGTTCGAATTGATGTATAAATGATTTCATGTTGTTAATATAGTCTTTCCTCATGTTTGGGTATCAATTTCCATGCATAGAACACGAATTTGATCAAAATTTGATCAAATTTAAATTTTTTGAGTTCATCCCGTTTTTCTTTGTTCTTGGGCTATTTTGATCACTTTAATCTATGTTTTAAACTTTGAATTTGTTTAAAATCAATCCCGTATTGTTATCCTAACTTAGTACTACATTTGTGCACAATTTGTCTACCAAAAAATACTATTTTCGAGATCAAAATTGAGCTTGGCAGTGTGCTATCCGAAAACAGAGGGGGATGTTCTTTGACTGATTTTTGGACTTTAATCAATGATTTGAGTTTGAATTTTGTATAATATCAATATCATACTGTTATAGGAAGTCAATACCATGTTTGTATGTAAATTTTCCAACCAAAAATAACCATTTTGATTGATTTTGATATTATATTAAATTGGGCATCGGGATGCCTTTAATTCGCAATTGCAGTATGCTGGGCAACGCAACGGGGATCGACCTGCCCGGTCAGGTCACAGGGGTCAAGGGGACAGCGTCCCTCGTGGGGGTTCGAGGGCAACGCCCCCGAAAAGTAAACGAAAATCAAGTCCCCTCCAGTGATTGAAATTCAAACAGTGCCTTGGTTGTTGAAATTCAAACAGTGCATTGGTTGCTCATCGCGATGCCTTTGTTGCTCATCGTGATGCCTTGGTAACTCATCGCGATGCCTTTGTTACTCATCGCGATGCCTTGGTTGCTCATCGCGATGATTAACCCACGCGATGCCTTGGATTACTCATTGCGATGCCTTGAGTTACTGATGCGCACGTGTTTTTCTTTTATTAATGGCATATCGTCTTTTCGCCCTAAAAATATATTTTTTCGGTTTTAAAAAAAGATAAGTGGATTGGAGCGATTACAAATGTTGAAAAAGGGACCGACCTGTAATTCACCATTTTTTTTTTTTTGAGGCCTAATTTTTTGTAAGGCCTAAAGCTAGGGCTTTCCCTTGGGCCGCCCTGATCTTTGATGGAGGCTTGTAATAGGTCTAGTTGATCCAAAGTATTTATTGGACAGTGCATGGTAAATCAGGCTTCAAGCTCGAATTGTTAGAGCATCTTAGTCTAACTCAATGGACAAATTTCTACTCTGAAATCCCAATACTCCTTCTACATCGTACCAAACAAAAACATTGAAAAATTGAAATACTATTGAATCTGTACTCTTTAAATTTCAAAAATATCAATTTTTTTCTCAGGTACCTTATAAGAAAAGGAAAAAGAGAGGAGATGATGGCTCTTGAAAGTGAAGAAGAGGTGTAGATGGCCTAAAATAGATATTCCATGCAAAGTTGTTGCTAAATAATTTGGTCATTTTGCCAAACATAAGGAACCTTATTTTAAGTGATGTGTTCCTTTTTCATGATTAAACCCCATCATCCCCTTTAGGTTTAAAAAAGATTCAAAGAGGTGTAGAAGTAGAACAAACAAAACAAAAGATTCAAATCCCTTATGTTTAATTATTATTCTTTGTTTCACTCAATGAGTCGTTTAAAAATCTATTTATTAAAAATATATTAATATCATTAGTGTTGGTTATAATTACAAAAATATTTAAACATAACCAAAATTTTTACAACACAACACAAGTAGAGGATAAAGATGAAAGATTATTAAAATTATAAGCATAATTTTTTTAAAGTAGACTCTTTAAGTAAAACATTTCAAAATAGTATAATGGACTCTTTGTCTGGAAAGGATGAAATATTATTTTTAGAAAAGATGTTGAACCCTGTGTCTTTGATTAATCTTGTTTAATGATATGAAAAGAGAGCCCACATATGGCTAAGAGGCTCTCATAAGTCATAGAGATGAGCTAGGTCTGGTGGGGTCCAGTCCAATTGTGTTGGCCACTTTACTTAAAGTGACTTGAAGATAAAGCTCCATATATGACACAATCAATACTTTACACTTAATTAATCAAACACACCTTTGATTAATCTTGAATTTCATTTCAAGAATTCATGTAGTATACTGATACATAGTGTCTCTACTCTACTGCTACTGGAGTACATTTTTCTTAGAATCATGGCATTTCAGCACGCATGCAATTTCTTGGTCTTCTTGCCTCCTCAGTAAAAGCTGTCCGATTTTCTATTTTAAGATGTTTTAAATATTATAATGTTAATCTTTAATTTATAATTGAACTTTATAAATAAATTCAATTTTCAAAAAATTTATTTTTATTATATAGAATTTAAAATAAAAAAGAACTACTTTAATTCTTAAGACCAAGATATTGTATGCAAAATTTATTTTTAATTCTTGAAATATTTGATTTTCAAGCATGCATGAATTATTCAAGCAAAATGGTAGGAGGAGTACTTAAAATTAATTGTTATAAAGATTTGTTAAATAAGGTTTCTGCTTGTACTAATGTATAGTATTTCCTTTCTATTCAAAGAGTGTCTTTTCAATTCTCTTTGTCAGTTGATCTAAAATTTATACTCCCTCCGTTCCTAAATTATTATATTATTTGATCCTGCATACAGATTAAAAAAAAATTAATTTGATTATTAATATTTATATAATATATTTTTTTTATGCCCATGTGCATATAATCCATAATTAAAATAAGAAGAAAAAATAAAAATAAAATAGTAAAAATAATATCCTAAAAAAAATTCAAATAAAATAATTATTTAGGGACGGATAAAAACAAAACAAAGACAATAATTTAGGGATGGATGGAGTAGTAATTTTACTTGTCATTTCAAAAGTTAGAGATTGTGACTCGCAATATTTTATGTAGTTTCTAGTGGGTGACATTTTCCCCAAATGAAGTAAGTGTATGTCAATATTGATCTGATAGATACACATGTTGTTATTTTGCACCCAAAGCGCTAAATACAACATTTTCAGTAAATTTACTATTTTATTTATATTTTTTTGGTAAAAATTTATATTTACAAATATTATAAATAAAAAATAATAATAATAAAATTAAAAAATTAGACAATGCCGCTACCCCTTGGCAGCCATATTACAAACATCTACTTAGACTAGGCGGCCATCCATTATTCAGTCAATTTTTTTTAACGCTTTCAACCCCTAAAGTTTACAATTCCGCTAAAAAGATAAAAAATTGGCATGCATAATTCAGTCAATTTTTTAATTTTAAAATATGATTATTCAATTGTTTATTGGAACTTTGTTTATTTGTTAAATTTTGTTCCATTTTTAATTATTGTTCTTTTTACAATATTTTGTGTGTTTAAAAATTAAAAGTGACATTGACTTTGTTTATTTGTTAAATTTTAAATTATGTTTGTTCAATTGTTTTTTAGAACTTTTGAGTTTGACAGTTTGTTCACACTATGAAGCAACAAGAAATTTCAAATTATTCTTATGATGATTGTTGATTTGAGTAATTGAGTCTTTTAACTTTACGAGGCTGAAATTCAGTAAGAAATTGTTCAGTTTTCTAGATAATAATATTTCCCCAAACTTAAAATTGACTGAATAATGGATGGCGGCGCTGTGTCTTCGGCGGTGCTATTTCTCCGGCGAGTCTAATGCTAGAAGTTGTCAACAAGGGGGAGACAGAGAAAGGTTTGATTTTAAAATTTTTAATTTTATTTGACCAAATAAAAAAGATAAAAAAATTTATAATAAAATCACACTATGAATTCTCCATAATACCCTTAAAAATTGGCATGTGCAACACACATGATTGACTTAACGGAATTTTACTAATGACATCCATCAAAAGGATTAGCTGCGCCTGATTTAGGTATTCTAAGGAGTAAAATTTTAAAAAAAATTTATTAAGAGACTACTGATATAAAAATTAATAGTCAAGGAACTAATGGTGTAATTAGCCATTGATTATAAATATAGGCCCCATCTTAAAAAAGAACGTGGTGTGGTGTGTGCATATAAAATATACAATTCAAATCAGCCAAAATGTTTAGTGGGAGGCACTTAATTTTGTCTATTGTACGTACGGAGTATTAATATAATCAGTAGTAGATTTAGTTTAGAAATTGCTTGCCAAATAACGAACCAGCTCAAAATTAGGCTTAGTGGGGAGCAGAGCAGAGCAGAGCAGAGCAGGTCTCATTCACATAATTTCTTTCTTAATACATACAAGAATACGTCAAAGCTATTCAAATACTCTCTCCGTTTCTTATTTGACAAGTTAAATTTTGTTAAGTTGTAATTTTACTTTCTTCAAATTTGTTACTAATTTTTCAAGACAAACCAAAAAAGAAAGAGGGACTTGGACTATCCTATTTATTCGTGACAAACCCAAAAAAAAAAAAATGAACTATTTTTTTTTGAGACAGACACGGTGAGAGTAGAAAATTTAAAAGATACCGTTTCGCCAAATCCTTTCTTTGTTTTGGGGGGAGGGATTTGACGAACGCGGTTTTCATATAGAAATTCTTAATTGTGTCAATTATCAACTCTGTTAGAATCTGACTAGTTTAAAATTTTAGTAATACTCCACAAACTTTGAGGTCAACTGTGTGAGTAAAGAGTCTTAAGCCTGAGCTTGAAATGTTTATAGGGGAGAGTCGAGCTCAAGCACTCTGGCGGAAAAGATCCAACTTAATTTGTCTTTTAGTTTGGTTTCACACTTTGACTCGTCACTCTTTATTTTCTTTCATATAATCAATCAATCAATCTACTTCTGCTTTTATTTTCATATGGTAGTAATCCCATCTTATCATCATATTACAATTTAGAATGCAATGCATATTTCTCCTCTTATAAGAAAATATAGGTGCTAAATACCACACCCAAAAATGCTAAATAGCACGTCCCCTTGAAAAAAATACTATTTTTTCCCTCATTTAATTATTAAAAAAAAAAGACCCCAAGGGGTGGCGGTCCTATGGAGGTTCCGTTAAAAATTTAACGATTTCGTTAACTTTTTAACGAAAATGTTAGCTTTAGAGTATTAAAGTGTAAAAAAAAAAAAAATAATAACGGAATAGTGGATGGAAATGGAGGACCACCTAGTATGGGTGGTTGTTTGGAATAGGACCGCCTAGAGTAGAGGTGGCGGTCTTGTCAAAAAAAAATTCCATTAAAAACATGGGCAACATAGTAAATTTGCCCAGGGGTGTTGTATTTAGCACTACTTTTTTTTTTTTGTCAAGCATGATATTTTTTAAATACAAATTTGACGTATTTATTTTTTTTAAAATTATAAAATACAAAATAAAATTATGTGTTTTATAATTTTGGAAAAAATAAAATAATATACGTTAAATTTACATTTGAAAAATATCTTGTTTGACAAAAAAAAATCAAATAGAATAGAGGGAGTATAAATGCATAATACTCTCTCCGTTCCACCAAAAAATCCACGTTTGAAAAGTCTAATAATTAAGGGACGTATAAATAGTATTGAAATTTGTTGTAATTACTAAAATGTTTGAATATATAATCTAGTATTTGTAGCATATGTGAATGGTAAAATTAAAAAGTTAATGGAGATTGTAGACATAATTTTTTTAAAATGAACCTTTTAAGTGTGAAACATCCCAAAATAAAATAATGAACTCATTACCCTGAAACGGAGGAAGTATTTACTACCTTAAAGCGTGTCGATTGATAGATTCAGTTAAATTTAGACGAAGAGCATTCCAACTTTCTACTAAGGGGGAAAATGTGTGGCTATTTAATCTCTCATTGTGAGAACAAATATAGTAGTTGATGGCAAACTGCAACCACTTTCTTCCCAAATAGTTCAATGTGCTCCATAATTGCTAATCCTTATTTTCAAATGGATAATGGATACAATGGTTGATGATGCCAATAATTTCTGTCATATTCACACGCAAGATGAAATAATGCAGTAAACTCAAAATGAAACCATCACTCAAGACTACAAAAACAAGAGCCAATAACGTTTTATAGCAACTCCAAAGCCTGCAAACAGTGTTGAAGTAAAAGGGGGGAGAGGTGAAATTCTTTCTTTAACATCTTCCATACTGATTTCAGCACAAGTAGTTTTAGAAATACTCCTCTTTTATATCCCCATTTACTACTGCATTCTATTAGAGTTCCACTCGAATCAAACGGATCACAAGCGCACACACACACACACAGCATAAAACCCCTTGAAACAAAATATATCAGTCATCACAGAGCAATAAATCAACTTTTCAAGGATACAATTCCTGGATTGTTATTATCAAAACCCAGACAGACTTGCTGGCTCTGCAAACTCATTTAGAATTCGTTTACATTTTCTTTATATTACCCCCACTAGTTTGCTACAAGATCACGGGGTCCAGCCTTCAGTGCACAAAGTTAAGAACCCAACGAAAATCCAATTGAGGAAATGGGAACCCAAATTGGCAAATCAACAAGTGATTGGACAAGAGACTAAGACCTTAGCCTGATTCCACATTGCCTAAATATGCGTAAAACACCCACCCAAATTTATGTTCCACCGTAGCATTAATATGCTCTATAACCAAAAAAGGAGGTCCATGGCAACCCAAAGGGAAGCGTACCAGGATTAGATCTTTCACACTGAGCCTGGCCCCAAATATTATTGGAAATAAAATGTGCAATCGCCCCACATAGAACAGATTGTAAAGGGTACCTAACAGAAAAAATCCAAACTCTAAGACGCCTTTGCTGCTTTATCTGGGAGGATGTTATCGGGTAGGATAAGCTCATCAGGTGTTTCCCGAACAATACCAATCATTGAATCGTACTCTTCATCCCGACGAGCAAACTTCTTGCGCAGCTTCTTCTCAGTCTCAATTTCCTCAAAGCTCTTTGCATTTTCCGCTGCATGAACCTGTGCTAAGTTGGTATAGTTTATCGCAGACTGGGAGATGAAGGCTATTTCTTCATCTGTCAGCTTCCTCAGGAATTTTGCTGGATTGCCTCCCCACACCTGTGCTTGACAAATAGCATATTAAGTACTTTCCCCGTAAGTGGACCATGCAACTCAAAAGACTACATAAAGGGACATTCAGTACTAACATGATGGCCTAAATCCTAATGGACCTCCAAATATGACATCTAACCTACAAGCATCAAACAGTGGGATGTTGAAAACTATGTCAAATGACATTAGTAGGCTAATAATAATAATAATAATAATAATAATAATAATAATTAGTAGGATAATAATAATAATAATAATAATAATAATAATAATTAGTAGGCTAATAATAATAATTAGTAGGCTAATAATAATAATTAGTAGGCTAATAATAATAATAATAATAGGCTAATAATAATAATAATAATAATAATAATAATAATAATAATAATAATAATAATAATAGGCTAATAATAATAATAATAATAATAATAATAATAATAATAATAATAATAATAATAATAATAATAATAATAATAATAATAATAATAATAATAATAATAATAATAATAATAATAATAATAATAATAATAATAATAATAATAATAATAATAATAGTAGGCTAATAATAATAATAATAATAATAATAATAATAATTAGTAGGCTAATAATAATAATAATAATAATAATAATAATAATAATAATAATAATAATAATAATAATAATAATAATAATAATAATAATAATAATAATAATAATAATAATAATAATAATAATAATAATAATAATAATAATAATAATAATAATAATAATAATAATAATAATAATAATAATAATAATAATAATAATAATAATAATAATAATAATAATAATAATAATAATAATAATAATAATAATAATAATAATAATAATAATAATAATAATAATAATAATAATAATAATAATAATAATAATAATAATAATAATAATAATAATAATAATAATAATAATAATAATAATAATAATAATAATAATAATAATAATAATAATAATAATAATAATAATAATAATAATAATAATAATAATAATAATAATAATAATAATAATAATAATAATAATAATAATAATAATAATAATAATAATAATAATAATAATAATAATAATAATAATAATAATAATAATAATAATAATAATAATAATAATAATAATAATAATAATAATAATAATAATAATAATAATAATAATAATAATAATAATAATAATAATTGAACACACAAATTAAAAAATGAAAAACGGAAAGAGGAAGCCTGATTCCGTGAGACGCACCATAACCTTCTTTCTCTTATCAGCACCAAAGAGGTCCAAATTCTTTTATTATTTATAGCCAAACTGGATATCAATCTTGCCATAACATAAAAAAGATAATCATGATAATTGACATTTGATTGGGCAGAGAAACCAGGTCACATAGGAAGCAAAGAAAAGTGAGAGACTCAACCTTGCCATTGTGTTAGGGCAATCAAGAATATGGTGGGTACTGTTTTCTTGAAACCTAATGACTAACATGATCCATATATAAACAAATCGCAGCAGTATGCCCATGGAGTAACTTTACCATCAAATAGTGGGAAAAAAAGACACCATGGGGAGACAATCATTAGCAAATTATGAAGAGTTTTACAAACCTCTCCATGGGGGATCCTTGTATTCTGCTTCACAAGTGCCCCAGCAGCAATCATTGCATTTTTCTCGACAAAACCCCATCAAGCAATGTTGCGCCCATACCAACAAATGCTTCATCCTCGACTGTACATCCATGCAAGACAGCACTATGGCCTATAGAGTTCAATTTGGAAGTTATGCTCCAAATCTGAACTAATACTCAAACCAGGTCTAGGTCAATTTCATTAGAAAAATGGTACAACTTTACTCACCTACAGTTACATTGTTTCCGATTGTAGTTGGCAAAACATTCCCACTTATATTAGATTTGGCAACATGAACAAGAGAGTTGTCTTGTATGTTTGTCCCCGATCCAATACTGATACTGTTTACATCACCTGCACAGGAGCCATCACATTTAAGCAAGTACACAAAATGCGACACAAAAAGATATTAACTTGCAGAACACAAGTGAACCCAGTTTTCCAAAAGAGAAAACAAGATGGTCTTCTCCATATGAACGTGAATATTACTCCCTCCATTCCTAAATAACTATTATGTTTTCCTTTTTCATCCGTTTCAAAATAACTATTCAGTTTCTAAACTTTTTTTTTAGGAAAACACTTTTAATATTTTACCCTTACTTTCTCCATTACTTTAATGATGGGTCCCATACTTTACCCTTACTCTCCTTGTTACTTTAACGATGGGTCTCACTTGCAGATGGGCTTTAAAGTAAAACACATAACATACCAATATTTATAATAGAGTCAATTAATTATTTCTTAATTTGTGTGCCGGGTAGAACACGACAGTTATTTAAGAACGGAGGGAGTACTTTCTTTCTTCCTTCTTTTTAAATGAGTAAAAATATATTATAAGAGATTCACATAAGAGTATCAGGTGTCAGTATGTAGCATGGGCAGTGCATTTAAATCCAAATTCAATGATGGGAAACAACAAGTATTAGTATCTGGAAGAACACTTTTTATGTACTAGAGTAAAATAAAGCTCGATGATGTAATGTTACAAGAAGATCAATCCATGCATTTCAAATAAATTTTGCTACCAAGATAGTATAAATGGCCTGTTAGTTGCAGTTCAGCACTAAAAATTTAGTTATTGCATATGCAAGCTCGTAGCATATTCTATGGGAAGTGTATGACACATATCTCATAACCTTGCCCCAAGTGTCAAAGCGTCCAACACTTGAGGTTGCGTCAGAGTGACACAGCTCAAAACTTAGATTTTTTTGGCTCAAAATGGCTCCTCTCATATTCTAAATTACAGCCTTAAAATTATAAGCCTGGATTTTACCACTTAGATTCCCATACAGGAGTTGAAAGGTTGTTAGCAGAAGCAGCTGTGGGAAAGGATGGGGCCTATTTTGGTTACATTCTTTTTTTGTTCGCCTTCATAAGCATAAATAGATAAACCGCGATCTAGCCTTAGAAATAGATGGTATACCAGCCTACACACATATTTTCTTGCAACATAAGCGCACAAGTCCAATAGGCCTAGAGAGAGAGAACATTATAAAAGAATAATTCGCAACTATTAAAGGCTATACTGCCACCACTACCTTCATCAGAACAACCACCACTTGTGACGAGGAATGTGTAGGAAGAAGTTCAAATGATGCCATGATATTTTGTATCATTGTTCAGAGATAAATAAGTTGTAATAAGTTGACAAGTAGATTATTAGTCATCTAGGAATATTTTAGTTTATTACTCCCTCCGTTCCTAAATTATTGTCGTGTTTGACTTTTTTGACTCAAACTAACTGTTTTTCAAATGAAAATTTGACGTCTATTTTTTTATTATTTTCAAAAATCATAAAACACGTAATTCGTAATACTTTTTTGGTACCACGAATTACTAGTTTTATGATTTTGAAAATAATAAAAAAATAAACGTCAACTTTTCATTTGAAAAATACTTAGTTTGACTAAAAAAAATCAAACACAACAATAATTTAGGAATGGAGGGAGTAGCTTATTAGGAATTTTCGGTACTTTGAATTACGTAGCATAGCCCGAGTAGAATTAGGGTTTTAGTTAGGACACCAAATGTTGATGTTATCCTTCATAATAAACTAGAGTTGAATATGTGTGTGTGTTTCTACTGATCACTTGCAGCAGGAGCAAAGCTAGACATTCATCTTAGCACAGGGCTAAAGCTTTTACTCTAAAATGTTTTGAAGAATCAAGAAGTTATTAGTTAATTGCAGTGAAAACCCCCCTAAATTTCCAGTTGAGCACCTAAAGTATAATGGGATGATACATGCTTATCTTTAAGACATTTCTTTATCCAAAGTCACTTACATTTTTTTATATCCTGTAATCGAGTAAGAATATTGCTGAACTTTATGGTTTTGTGTACTGAGTTTCATGCATCTAATGAATTAGATATGAACGTGGTGGAAGCAACTAATCATTTGAAGCTCAAGTACATGGCAAAAATAGTTTCCTTGGGCTAAAGTATGGCTGTAAAGCAATCTGAAAACTAAACGATGTTTGTTTAGCATTCAGGTAACTGTTTTTTAAGGGTTTTTTTTTTGTTGATAAAATAAGAATTAATTAGACAGAGGGAAAGATACTGTTTTCTATGTTTATTTATATTGTTACTTTTAATATCACTATATGTATTTTTTTGGAAAAAAAAAGAGTTATTATTTATCATTTGTAAACTTTGTTTGTTTAAAATAGTATCAATCAGAAGCAAATACTTTTCCTACTTCCAGAGTTGAGCAATCAGAAGCAAATACTTTGTTTATTTATCATTTGTGAACTTTGTTTGTTTTAAAAAGTGTTTTTCTAAGAAAGCTGCACGCATAGTTGCAAAATCATGAATCAAAGGTCCCCAAATACGTACTACATCATATATAGTATCGTACCATACTAACAAATTTCTAAAAAATGATAACCAATCTAAAATAACTGGAGTTATCAATATGTTTGAACAAAAACTATATGTGACTATATTATGATACAAAACCATAGTTAGGAACATGATCACGTCGTCTAAAATAAGACAAATGGCTCTCATTTCTTCTCTATAATAATTTAATATAATTCAGTACATATTAATACCAAGTACTACGTAGTAAAGTACTATTAGTTAATACCAAATACTTTACAACTATTTTAGTATGACGTTGAACTATGAATATAAAGTATGAACTATAAACTTATTAAGAATTGAAGATAAATTAGATAGTATAAATATATAATATGAATTGTCAATTAACAATATTAGAGAGCCCATATCATATGAGTAAGACAAAGAAGATGATTATGTTTCCTAGAAGAGTAGATCTATATTTTATAATATCAAGTTTGTCCCCTTGGGAAAGAAAAAAGGATGAAGAGTGGGAGAAAAGTGGCAAAGACAGTTATTTTCTAAAATGGTTTATAAAGGGTGCCTTTACCGACAGGACCAAAGAAAGGTAAAAAAAGGGGGGTCATTGACGTTCGGGTCAGACTGGACTCACTGGATTGCTCGCGCATTACCGATACAATATGAGTGTTGTGAGCGAACTAAGATTGAGTTTGAACCACAATGGACTGACGGTTAGATGCCTAAACATGTGTGTTTCTGTACATGAACAAAGCTCATTTCTACATAAGCAATCATCAATAAGAGTATAAAACAGCTTTACTGATTATGCGTAACAAACTTCTGGAATGCACGTTTTTCAGTGTAATGACGAATTTTTTATGTGTTCTTGAAGATAGCATGGTATATTACTTGAAAACTCTCCAAGCCTCAAATAAAAGACACTAAGAGGACACACATGATGTTATCAGACCGTCCCATAAGCATATGAAATAAGTGGCTAGAGAGGTAGCGGTGTATGAGCCAATGAAAAATTCTCATATCAATAAGCTGGCCCTAGAGAGTAGGTTGCTGTCCAGGAAGATTAAAACATGCCTTGGCAATTAACACTTTGATGAGATAAAGGAGTAGATAGGAATGAATTGGGAGGACATGACTTCGGAACTGGAGGCCCTGTTTGTTTTGTAATCTCTCATAGTTTTTTATTCTCAGCGATCACAAAAAATACCCCTTGCATAAGATGAAAAATTAACTTTAAGCATTTAAGTTATCTCGAGTTTTGATGGAGGACCACTAAGCATCAATGATCCATTGAAGATAAAATATGGTCCAATTACAAGACCAAGGATTAAAAGAATAAATGAAGTCTCAATCCTTGTTTCACAAGCCCAAAATCAAGTGCAATTGAAGATGATTGAGGAGCCCAAATTGGTGAATGTTTTTCAAGCGAATCAAGCCCAAAAGGAGGACTTCTAGAAGCCTTTGTTACTGCCCAAAAGAAACCGTGTGCATAGGTGTGAATGCAAGATGGCAAACCGAGTGCATGGTGTGAACGCAAGTTGTCAAAAACGTGTTCCAATGTCCAAGGCCATTTGGAGTCTTCAAAAGTCATCCAAAGTCGTGTCTTCTAGAAGGAATAAGCTGCCAAAAACGTGTACAAATTGTCCCAAGAATTTCAGCCATGTTTCCAAGGTCCTATGGACTCTTAAAACCGTGTTCTAATGGCCCCCAATCTGTCCAAGCCAAAGAAGAGTCCTACAAGGTTTAAACTCTTGCAAAGCCGTGTCTTCAAGGAAGTTAGAGCCAGCCTATGCTTATAGTTAGAATCCTAGTTGTTTTTTATTACATTTAGATAGTTATTTAATCCAATGTAAATCTGAACTCTAGTCCTTAGTTTATTAGGAGTGTTCTTTTGAAGCCTATAAATAGGTTTCATCTTTCCTTTTGTAAATCAGATTTTTGAATATTAATATAGTGTGAGTTTAAAACTCTTTCTTGACAACATAGTTTGTTAGGATTTTTGCAAACTTTGGATTAAGTTTGTGTGATATTCTAATTCGTGGTTCTTAATTAATCAATAATTAAGGGTTTCGAATCGATCAAGGTTCTTAGTTCATTACGAAACTAAAGGTTGCGATCATCCCTTTGATTGTTATTCAAGTCCTAGGCGTACGTTTCCGCGAAGTAATTCCGAAAACGTGGTTCCAAGTTCATTATAACTAGTGGGTCTCGTTGGGAGTCAAATCATTTGGATGACTTTTGAAGACTCCAAATGGCCTTGGATATTGGAACACGTTTTTGACAACTTGCGTTCACACCATGCACACGGTTTGTCATCTTGCATTCACACCTATGCACACGATTTCACAAGCCCAAAATCAAGTGCAATTGAAGATGATTGAGGAACCCAAATTGGTGAATGTTTTTCAACCGAATCAAGCCCAAAAGGAGGACTTCTAGAAGCCTTTGTTGCTGCCCAAAAGAAACCGTGTGCATAGGTGTGAATGCAAGATGACAAACCGTGTGCATGGTGTGAACGCAAGTTGTCAAAAACGTGTTCCAATGTCCAAGGCCATTTGGAGTCTTCAAAAGTCATCCAAATGATGTGACTCCCAATGAGACCCACAAGTTATAACGAACTTGGAACCACGCTTTCGGAATTAACTCGCGGAAACGTACGCCTAGGACTTGAATAACAATCAAAGGGATGATCGCAACCCTTAGTTCCGTATTGAACTAAGAACCTTGATCGATTCGAAACTCTTAATTATTGATTAATTAAGAACCACAAATTAGAATATCACACAAACTTAATCCAAAGTTTGCAAAAATCCTAACAAACTATGTTGTCAAGAAAGAGTTTTAAACTCACACTATATTAATATTCAAAATTCTGATTTACAAAAGGAAAGATGAAACCTATTTATAGGCTTCAAAAGAACACTCCTAATAAACTAAGGACTAGAGTTCAGGTTTACATTGGACTAAATAACTATCTAAATGTAATAAAAAACAACTAGGATTCTAACTATAAGCATAGGCCGGCCCTAACTTCCTTGAAGACACGGCTTTGCAAGAGTTTAAACCTTGTAGGACTCTTCTTTGGCTTGGACAGATTGGGGGCCATTAGAATACGGTTTTAAGAGTCCATAGGACCTTGGAAACATAGCTGAAACTCTTGGGACAATTTGTACACGTTTTTGGCAGCTTATTCCTTTTAGAAAACACGGCTTTGGATGACTTTTGAAGACTCAAAATGGCCTTGGACATTGAAACACGTTTTTGACAACTTGCGTTTACACCATGCACACGGTTTGCCATCTTGCATTCACACCTATGCACACGGCTTCTTTTGGGCAGCAACAAAGGCTTCTAGAAGTCCTCCTTTTGGGCTTGATTCGCTTGAAAAACATTCACCAATCTGGGCTCCTCAATCATCTTCAATTGCACTTGATTTTGGGCTTGTGAAACAAGGATTGAGACTTCATTTATTCTTTTAATCCTTGGTCTTGTAATTGGACCATATTTTATTTTCAATGGATCATTGATGCTTAGTGGTCCTCCATCATTCCCTCCTCCTTTGAAAGGATTTGTCTTCAAATCAACCTCATCACCTACATCAAAAGGACGCAATTCAAAAATGAAAAAATAAGCACGAACATTGTCCTTACCAATCAATCCCATCATTTGGGCTCTGATACCAAATGATACGATCTTCGCCAAGGATTCTCGACGAATCACGATTTCACGCGAAACGGAAGCTAAGATCAAGGAAGTTGATGGAAGGTGACACCTCAACCCGACGAATCAATCCAACTACGAACCTTGGCATGTACAGCAGCGACCCGATAATTGAGACAACCACGAACCTTGGTATAAGGATTAACGCCACAATTGGGAATGGAATCCCAATTGATAAGTTGAAAAGGATGAACACCACAGGACAACCATGATAAGTTCGAATAGTTCGCAAAGAACAAAAAGAATTGAAAAATCCTCTCAATTTAATTTAATCTCAAAGTTGTGTCTTTAAAATACATAAAGAGAAGCCTTTATATAGGCTTAAAATCTGAATCCTAATACTTGAAGGAAATAGAATCCTAAAATAAAAAGGAAACAATTAAGAATTACCTAAACTACGTAGGAAACAACTAAGTAAGTTACCTAGGCTAATTAGGAAACAATAACAAACCAAAATAAAGAAAAACACTATCAATCCCTTTTTTCTAAAAGCCTAATTTTAAAAAGTGCACTTTGGCCCCCTAAAGTCATCCATTTAGCGTTAAAAAGCTCTCAAAGTCATCCATCATGCCTATGCCTAGGATGATTTTAACAGACGTCTCTTGAGTCTTTAAGCCTTTTTTCATGCATTTTGAAGCCTTCAAAGTCCTTCCATGCATATCAAAGACTTTCATTGATTCTTTAATATTTGAATAATCACGAACATCACAAACAAACCTTGCTTGAACTTCCATGCCCAATCTCTTGGCCTCGAACCACTTGACACGTGCATCAACAATGGACTTGAGCTTGCTTGAATCACATAATTCCCCTCCTCTTGAAGAGCATTTGTCCTCAAATCTTTACGTGCAACTCGATAAACTGCTCTCGAGACGATATCCATCCAATCTGCCTATTGAGTTGAGAAGAAGTGGTTGTTGATAAGTTGCTTAATGAACAAAGATACAAGCTGAGTTGAAACTTTGAAGTCAAATGGATCCTCATAGGCATGCAACGTCTTCAGCTCTTCTCAAATCGCTTTTAACTCCCTCTCATTTTCCTCTTTCTCCACCCTTTCTCTCTCAAACTTTTCTTGTTCAATTTTCTCACACTCTATCCTTTCTCGCTCAATTTCTTTTTCTTTTTCCTCTCTCTCAATTTTCGTTTGCTCTTTTTTCTCTCGCAATCTCTCCTTTTTTACTCTCTTTTTCTTCCTCACTTTTCTTCCTTGATTCACTCAATCTCATTTGTTCTTCCCTCACCATTTGTGGAGATAAGGGAGCAAGAGTAACAGTTTTTGCACTATATTTGAAGGAATATTTGTTGGAGTACCCATCGAAAGTAACCTTTCGGTCAAACTGTCGTGGCCTACCCAACAAGAGATGACTAGCTTGCATAGATACAATATCACACAATACTTCATCATTGTACCCTCCAATAGAGAAATTAACCATCACTTGTCTAGTTACCCTCAACTCACCACAATCACTAAGCCATTGCAATTTGTAGGGATTGGGGTGTTTAAAAGTGGTTAAATTTAGTTTCTCCACCATCTCCATGCTAGCCACATTGGTACAACTACCACCATCAATAATCACCATGCACACTCTCCCATTCACTGTGCATTTAGTATGAAAAATATTCTTTCTTTGCAATCTATCATCATCTACCACCACATGGGTATTAAGAGAACGTTTTACTACTAATGCATATCCTTCATCACCATCAAATTCTATGTCACCTTCATCATCATCATCTTTTTCACTTTCGGAAGAAATTTTCCCATCATTATGAATAATCATCACCGTCTTGTTTGGGCACTCATTGGCTTTATGCCCCAAACCTTGGCACTTGAAGCATTTTATGGCACGAGAAGGCGTAGAAATAGTAAAAGCACTTTTATTTTTGTCCTCATCCTTAGATTTTGGAACATTACCTTGGAACTTGGAAGGTGCGAAAGTGCTTGCCTTTGAATTGTCTCCTTTGAATTTGCCTTGAGTTGGATAGTTGGAAGCATAGTTTTCGTTATAACTTGTGAGTCTCGTTGGGAGTCACATCATTTGGTATCAAAGCAAAGGCTATTGGTAACAATCTTTCTATCCTTATTTTATTTCATTATTCTTAAATTCTTCATTCCAGAATCCATACACTATCTATTCTAACCAATTTTTGTGCCACAGAATTTTTTCTTCAACTTCTTGCTCAAAACCGTGCCAAGTAGGTCCAAATAAAAAAAAAAAAAAAAGAGACAAGGCAGAATTATTTCTCAAACAATTCGGCCTAGAGAAAAAAAAAAAAGGAAACAAAGGAAGACAAAGAAGCTTGGGCCATGAGCTAAACCAATTTCTTCTCCAAAGTTTATTGATCTCAATCCTTGATTCGAGAATAAAAATCGAATCTTCTTTCTTCTTTTCTATAAACCTTCTTACCCCCTTTTCTAAAAACTCTTATTTCTTTGTTTTAATTAAATTCTGCGAATCTTAGAGTTTCTCCAAACTTTACTTCCAAAATTGTTTTGTTCTAACTTTACTTGTTTTCATCAAAGAGTTTTGAGTGGAAAAAGACGAGTGGTAAGGACATAAGAGGGGAGGTAAAAGTCAGATTTTAAGTGATACACCAGTGTCATATTTTGAGAGATATACGTAAGGGAGTGTGTGAGATCTTCTTAAATCATGAATCAAGATAAAGAGAAAAATATTGTAGCGGATGAAGAAGAACCTAACAACATGTCTATGGCAGATTTGTTGAGAGAGATGAGAAGGATGACCGAAAAGATTGGGCAAGTGAGTGATAGGATGGAACGTGTTCGTCAAGAACCACCACCTAATGAGAATGTGAGAATGGGTAGAAATAGACCACCCATGAGAGATGATGAATGGGAGGAGGAAGATGAACCCCCAAGGAGGTTACCTAGGAGGGAACTTAGAGAAGAGAATAGAGGGGTGGGAACCATAAGACTCAAAATTCCTTCTTTTCAAGGGAAGAGTGACCCCGAAGGTTACCTAGAGTGGGAAAAAAGAGTGGAGATGATTTTTTATTGTAATAATTACATCGAAAGAAATAAGGTGAGGATGGCTGCAATTGAATTCACCGACTATGCTCTTATTTGGTGGGACCAATTGGTGAATTCTAGAAGGAGGAACCGTGAGAGAGAGATTGACACTTGGGGTGAGATGAAAGCAATCATGAGAAAACGATTTGTTCCTAATTACTTCTATAGGGAGACTTGTCAAAAGCTCCAAGTTTTGACTCAAGGAACGAAATCTGTTGACGAGTACCATAAGGAGATGGAGATGTGCATGATTCAAGCTAATATTCAAGAAGATGAGGAAACTATTATGGCTCGATTTTTAAATTGTCTCAATAAAGAAATTGCTAACATGGTTGATTTGCAGCATTATATGGAGTTGGAAGAGATGGTCCACATGGCCATAAAGATTGAAAGACAACTCAAGAAGAAGACAACTTCCTACACCAAAAACTATGCTTCCAACTATCCAACCCAAGGCAAATTCAAAGGAGACAATTCAAAGGCAAGCACTTTCGCACCTTCCAAGTTCCAAGGTAATGTTCCAAAATCTAAGGATGAAGACAAAAATAAAAGTGCTTCTACTACTTCTTCTTCTACTTCTACACCTTCTCGTACCATAAAATGCTTCAAGTGCCAAGGTTTGGGGCATAAAGCCAATGAGTGCCCAAACAAGAGGGTGATGATTATTCATAATGATGGAAAAATTTCTTCCGAAAGTGAAAAAGATGATGATGATGAAGGTGACATAGAATTTGATGGTGATGAGGATATGCATTAGTAGTAAAACGTTCTCTTAATACCCATGTGGTGGTAGATGATGATAGATTGCAAAGAGAGAATATTTTTCATACTAAATGCACAGTGAATGCAAGATGGCAAACCGTGTGCATGGTGTGAACGCAAGTTGTCAAAACGTGTTCCAATGTCCAAGGCCATTTGGAGTCTTCAAAAGTCATCCAAAGCCGTGTCTTCTAGAAGGAATAAGCTGCCAAAAACGTGTACAAATTGTCCCAAGAGTTTCAGCCATGTTTCCAAGGTCCTATGGACTCTTAAAACCATGTTCTAATGGCCCCCAATCTGTCCAAGCCAAAGAAGAGTCCTACAAGGTTTAAACTCTTGCAAAGCCGTGTCTTCAAGGAAGTTAGGGCCAGCCTATGCTTATAGTTAGAGTCCTAGTTTTTTATTACATTTAGATAGTTATTTAGTCCAATGTAAATCTGAACTCTAGTCCTTAGTTTATTAGGAGTGTTCTTTTGAAGCCTATAAATAGGTTTCATCTTTCCTTTTGTAAATCAGATTTTTGAATATTAATATAGTGTGAGTTTAAAACTCTTTCTTGACAACATAGTTTGTTAGGATTTTTGCAAACTTTGGATTAAGTTTGTGTGATATTCTAATTCATGGTTCTTAATTAATCAATAATTAAGAGTTTCGAATCGATCAAGGTTCTTAGTTCAATACGGAACTAAGGGTTGCGATCATCCCTTTGATTGTTATTCTAAGTCCTAGGCGTACGTTTCCGCGAGGTAATTCCGAAAGCGTGGTTCCAAGTTCATTATAACTTGTGGGACTCGTTGGGAGTCACATCAAGTTTAGTTATTACCATTGTCAGAAATCATGCTCTAAATGATAAACAAGTATGTCCTTTCTTTTATTTCTAAAGGAGCTGGAAACGGAGATCAAAAATAAAGTAGAAAACACAATTTTGAGACCGTTAAATAAACATGCGTGCTCTAATGTCTAAGGAAGCCAAGATCAGAGCAAGTAGCTCCTTATGCTGATCGCTGAGGACAAAGGCCAGTTGCAGCAATCTTTATAGTTTATTTAGAAATCCTTGGAAAGAAAGTGAAAAGGGACATATCTCATGTGAAAAATATGAATTCAGAGCGGCAAACTGATACCGAGCACAAATTGTAATCAACTGAGTGACAGCTCGTTTATTGATTAACTGAGCCAACCTCAAAATCAATCTATGGGGTAAAGGCTCAACTGAGCTTCTAAGAGAAGAGCGTAAGGATTACACTAAACTTTATGAGGAAGAACCTTTTTCATGTAATTTGTTAAAGTGTGCAAAATAGAACTTAACGTGTATGAACGTAGGTAGCCATCACAACACTTGATTGGCTAAAATTTTCATTTTTAGAAATCAAATGACATAATCATCCAAAAGGGAATTTAGTCATGGCCCATAAAGATCACAATTAAGATCAAACACCACTTAATCCACAAGATTAAGATCAGTCCAGGCCAGTCAAAAGTTGTTGCAATACTCAGTCCTAAATTCAGGAATCATATTACAGCTATATCAGGGTAGAGGTATACGCAAAATAAGCTCATAATTCGGTTAGGGTATAATTACATTCCAAATATTTTTGTTTTGTTAAGTAATTGCAATTCAAACCTCCAATGGAGAACTAAACCAAAAGGCTTAAAATATTGATTACTATGGCCTGACTGCAATAGGCAACATATCCATACAAATATTCATGTTCAAAGCTGATGCATACTAGCTTACCTCTAAGAACACATCCATACCAAATAGAGGAACCACGTCCCACCTGAACATCTCCAATGACGGATGCACCAGGAGCCACAAACACATCTTTATCAACCACGGGATCTTTATCATTAAAGTTCATGAGGGTCCGGTGCCTAGAGACTAAACAAAATATAGAGATGTAAGTTAAAAGGACATGTCAAAATAATATCTGAGGGAAGGATTAAAGGATAGCAGAAAACTTGGAAACTGAATGGAAGTAACAAACAGTAAAGGTAAGGCATGCCATACAAGGACAGATAACGGACACCAGTAGTACAGTTTGGAATGCTTAACCAACTAAAGCATGATGTTGCAACACCAAACGCAAAAAAAATATTACTCCCTCCGTCCCTAAATTATTATCTCGCTTTCCTTTTTTGTCCGTCCCAAAATAATTGTCTTGTTTAAAAGTTTCTTTTTTAGGACGGCACTTTTACAATTTTACCATTACTTTTTCTTCCTACTTTAATTATGGGCCACATGGGCATAGGCATTAAAGGAAATCACACAATATACCAATATTAATAATCTAAGTCAATTGTTTTTTCTTAATCCGTGTGCCAGGTCAAACAAGACAATAATTTAGGGACGGAGGGAGTAAAAAATTAATGCCAGCATACACTCACAAGAAACCAACTTGATGTTCAATTCAAGTCTATGAACAAATGCTTTTACTAAAGAGAGTGCAGACTTGCTTGTCGTAGCTTCTCATGCTTGTGCGCTTTTCTTTGTTTGTATTTCTAATATCCTTGTTTTGCATTTTGAAGTTTTATTTTGCAAAATATTTATGAATCTATTTACTGATAGAATTTTTTCATGTTTAATAGTGAGCAAATTACAGGGTGCTTCAAACAACGGCCCCCCGCCCACCCCCACCGGTAAAAAATAAGGAAAAAAAAGAACCTTTTCTTTGCAATATATATATATATATATTTATATATGCTTGTGATTTTCTTTCTTAGAATCACTAATTTCCTTGTTTCGCATTTTGAAGGTTCTTTTTTTATCAATAGTTTTATGAATATTTTTCTGATAGATTTTCTCTTTTTGTGTAACAGTGAGTAAATTACATGGGTGCTTCTCTTCCAATGACCATTTTAGCATATTAAAAGAATATGACGTGGCTTCAAAACAAATGCCCTCCCCCAAAAAAAAAGGGAAGAAACAATAAGAGCTTATCTTTGCAATAAATATATAAAAGATTGTGTTGCATATGGGAACAGATAGGTACAAGTAGGTTCCAGTAATAATTTAGTTCACAAGGCCAAAAGTATCATACAGCTATGAGTAAATAAAGAACATGAATCTGAAGTTAATAGTAGAGAAATTGAGCGAGTGATGAGTCCCATGTTTTCTCTTTTATGTGACAACTGACAAGCGCAGAATTCAGATGAAAAATAAGGAAACAGTGAAGTGGGCAAGGCAAGGACCAAAAACTGACATTAACATTCTCTTTTACAAGGCCTGTAGCTCATAAAACTATATTCTAAAACTGAACAGATGATGAAAGCATGCCGTCTAGCTTTGCTGGCGATTAACATTGAATTTGTCAAATAGTAACAGACACTGCAGTTTAGAACGTGGACTGCATAATCATAGGGCTGATCTCCTTAACAAAATTTACATGGAATTTGTGGTTCATGGAATGTGTGGGGACTAAATGATTCTGGAAGAAGAAAAGTGGTGAAGGCAGCGTTGAGATGATGGCACCCTCATGTGGTTTGTTTCCAGGAAACCAAACTGGAGAAAGTGGATAGAAAGGTCATTCACAGCGAAGGTGGGGGGAGATGGGTGGACTGGGAACATTTGGAAGGCTATAGGGTCAGCAGGTCAGATTTTAGTTATGTTGGATAACAGGGTATTAATTAAAATGGGGTAGGTGACAGGTTCTTACACAGTTTCTTGCTTGTTAAAGAGGGTGGATAATGACAACATTTGTGTCTTCTCGGGTGTGTATGGCCCTTGTTCACAGTTAGATCCCACTATCACAATATGGAAAACATTGACAGGGGCTCCTTTCCTTAGAAAGCTATTTGGAACCGGTGTTTTATGTGCAAAGGTGACGGGGAAAATGTTGATCATTTATTGTTTCATTACCCAATAGTGAGAGAGATGTAGAGTTTGGTTTTTAGTCTTATGAATCTTTCTTGGATGGTCTTTGTTTAAACGTAGAAGGAGGAATCATATTTGGGATACCATTCCATTGGGAGTGTGCTGTCTATTTGGAGGGAAGGAAATCAGAGGGCCTTTAATAATGTGGAAATGTCTATTCCTATTTTGAAGGACTCTATCCTCCATATGCTGTATTTTTGGTGTACACAATCACTCGGGCTTTTGGACAATTCTTTTGTAGAGTTTGTGGATAGTTTTAGTATTAGTTAGTGCCTTTTGAGTATACTCCCAGTGTGACGCGGCACCTGATTTGCCACTTTGTTTATATTTATATATTATTACTTATCAAAAAAGAAATTACATGATATCACATCGTCACAGTAATTAATTACATGGAAGATGCCTACAACATTTTGAGACTACTCAAAATAGTTAAAAGAATAAAAGGAATAAAGCCACAAACTTTTGAAGTGAAAGTTTTTGTTTAACTCCTTGTGTCACATCAAGTTCCAGAAACAATACATTCTGTAAGCCACTCAGAAGTCATCTTCACTAGGCAAATTCTTTGGTGATATTTCATTCCAAAATGTAGTTGAATAAACGGTCCTATTCCCCCTTTAAGCATCACTATTTATAATTGAAGATTCCACACAAAGCCAACAAAAGAAACATAAAAATAAAAAAACCAAAAAAAACTCATGTGGCAGCTTGGCACCAGTTTGTGAATACAACAAGTTTTTGAAGTCCTTCCTTCAACACATCTAATTCTTTAGCACTTGCCTCCCCTTCTATCTATATCTTCCATCTCCGTGGCAGTTTCTACGAACCACTCGGTGCAATTTTATTCAAAACAAATCATACACATAGAACACTGTATACAAATCAAAACTTTAAGAAATTTCAATTTGCATTAGAATCACAATGTCCGCCTCGCAATCTCACTATGGAGGCATAACAATCACTACCAAGTACCAAACAGTGAAAATGTGAAGTATAAAACAAACACAATCAGATTGTACCTAGAGCCAATGTATTACAATAAAAGAATACACATTATATCCTTCGTTTACTAATTTTAATTTCGGGCGTGCAAGAGTGAATTAGTCAACCCTAAATGCACAATTCATGGTTAAATGAGTTAGGGTTTAGATAAATGACAGCGTGAAGAAGAAAAGGGAGGGAGGGAGAGAGAGAGGGGAGAGCGAGCGTACGTTGTTCTTGGAAGGCGTGGTTGCCTTGAAGGGCGAGGCCGAGGCGATCAACGGCTTGGCCGGATTTACGAATCCAGGATCCGACGACGTAGATTGCTCTTCCTAACGTCCCCATCTTCTTCCTCAATAGAAGGAAAGCTGCCTATGGAATGAATGTGTTTTGTAGTTCCGATCGAGCTGTGGGGTTATGGAGGGAGGAGAGAGAAAATGGTGGGTTTTAAGCTGCGAGGTGAGGGAAAAGAGTCGACAGTGTGGATGGAGGAGACCACAAAGAGAGAAAGGCAAGTGAGGTGAAACTGAGTAATAGTAGTAGGCCGAGTGGCGAGTTGTGACTGACTCGTCTACTTGAGACATTCAAGTAAGTTGACCGAACTTTGGTTTATTCTTTCTTTTGAACGAGATGAAATAAAATTTATAGTCACTACTTTTGATGTTAGTTTAGACTCAATCTCATGTCGAACTTTAGTAATTTGATTTTGGGTTAATTACACCACTAGTCCTTTTACTATTAAGTATTTTACGGTTAGTTTTTTAAGAAATTTTTTAAAAAATTTTAGTCTCTAGAGTACCAAAATTAGACACGCATAGCCCTTTTGATGGATGGCGTTAGTATTTTTCCGTTAAGTTTGTCATGTGCCTTACACGTGACTTTGGTTCGGGGTATTTATGAAATTTTACGTGCAAAGATATTTTCTAATACTTAAAACAATTTATTCTTTTCTCTCCTTAAAACAATTTATTCTTTTCTCTCCCCCCCCCCCAACAACATCTCAGTCCCTATCCCTCCATTTTCTCTCTTTGTTTCTGACTCCCTCCGCCCAATCCCAGCTCCGACATCCAAGCCCCCATCCCTCCATTTTCTCTCAAGCTAGTTGGAGCCCAAACTAGTAAAAGTGAAGACCCACCAATGATTGCACCCAACACCACTGGTGCAAGGTGGATTCGCCGGGATTGGGGTTATTGCTACTAGTGCAACCTCTGATTCGCCGCGGGCAATTAATCACTCCGACGATGGAACGTTGGAACTCAATTCCCAAATCTCACTCCAACTAACAATTAATGAAACAAAAATCCCTAGTTTCGAGAGCTATGAAGCACATTGTAAACAAGATTATGATCAAATTCAAGAACTAAACCTCTAATTGAGTTTTGTAAACGGGTAGTCCAAGCACAATTAGCCATTATTGTACAAATTGTATCCTTTAATTTTTCCAAACACAAAATTACTCTTTCGGTTGTCACGCAACCTAATTCTTGATTATTTTTAAACATGTTACCCCTTCATCCTAGACATTCACAAGGGAAATGTGAAAGTCTCAAACATTTTAGCAAAAGAAGAAAAATATATATATATATATATGGTAAAGGGGAACTTGAAATGCACAGCTCAAAACCAGATTGAATTATCGCCTCAACGCAGCCAGAGTGCTCCCTCTGGTTCTTTATTCATAAGCTTTATCATGTAACTATATGATCTCAATAAAGTAGGGTGATATTCCAGGGGCCACATAAATGCCGTTAGCTAAGCAGCATAGTTTTTCAGACAGGCATGAAAAAGCCACGGCATGCTGCAAAGAGTAAATCAGCCCACGGCTACAATTCAGTTTTGAAGTAAGCTCGCTCACTGCCTCAAGCTTTCTACTATGTAAGAAGCATACAAGTCCCTGCAATCAGAACCATCCACCCAAAACTAAGTTAAAAACACTCTCACTTGCAAAAAACAAAAAGTGGAGTTTCCCAACGGAAAAAGTTAAAAAGGATAACTCACATGGAATACTTGATTGCTTCAATAGCATCCTCAGCCGGTAGAAAGTCATTCACCTTCACTGACTTGTTCTCGTTCTTTTTGTCTATGTTCATGAAAAGTGAAGGATGTACAACACAGCACAGACAACTAAAAGATATGTAATAGAAGTTCTCTAGAATCATTTCCTCCCTTAAAATTCACCAAAATAAGGAGCTTAATTCATAAATGATTTTTACTGAGAAAGCAATTATGCATGTTAATGAATAGGATACAGTCCTCGAAGAAGCGGCGGATCTCAGCAAGGCGATGTGGAGGGAGTTCCTTGATGTCCTTATAATGGCGAAACTCAGGGTCATCAGCACACACTGCTATTATTTTGTCATCTCCTTCACCCTATATGATGATTCACTTTTGGTAAAAATACATGGGTTTCAAGTGAAGCATTCAAAAGAAAAGGCATTCAGAAAATCAAAACGAATTAATTATTCGACATCATATAAATGATAAAATATAAGAACTTTTGTACCTGGTCAATCATGGGCATCAATCCAATAGCACGGGCACGAAGGAAGGTACCAGGGAGAACGGGTTCCTATGAAGAAAGGAAAATGACTTATTAGGAATACCAATTTAAGCTGAAGTAAGAGATGCAAGATCATTGGCCTTCAACTAAGATCATAATCATATTAAGGGAGGTACCTGCATCAGAACCAAGACGTCTATGGGATCACTATCTTCACAAATCGTACGCGGAATGAAACCATAATTGTGTGGATAAACAACCGAGGAGTAGAGAATCCGATCAACCTGTTCAGGAAAATTTCCTCAGTTAATCTAGTGTGTTTTCTTGTTTTTGCAAAGCTCAACACCTACTGTAGGCACAATTTCAAGTAGATCCTTGAGAAATAGAAAGAGCATATATATATATATATATATATATATATATCATGTTGATTAATTTACTACAATTAAACTATATAAATGGCAGATCAATGTAAAATATTTCGGGAATGAACTTTGAAATCCGAATGTTTTCCATGGCAGTCATCATGCCCCTTACGCCCGACACACGTGTAGTGACAACATAAACAGTAGAAGTTCTTTATTCTCAAAATATAATTCAAACAAAATATAATGAAAACAAGGAACAAAAGTGTTTTCATAAAAAATGAATTACAAAATTTTATCAATTAGCAAAAGCGATGAGGGAAATCACATGTTAAATAAACAATTAGCCCTTGCTTCCAGTTCCTGACTTCCTGTTCTCTCTTTATTTCCTGCAACTATTTTCCAAGAACAAGAATTATTGCATTTACTCAATAAATAAGTGAACCAAATGGAGACCACATCTATGTGTACCTACCAACTTGTGAACATGTAGCTATGAGACTCTACATCAGTACCAGCTCTCCATTTGAAATTAGAATATTAGTCTTTCACTTATAAAAATCTTCTAAAAGAAACAAATTTCCATGCCGGCGCTGTCACACTCTGACAGCAACAGCTGATCCATTTTGGCCTAGCTTAACCTTTTATAGTTTTCAAATACTTTTAAGATAATAAAATTAAGGTGATCAAGTTCCGAATAATACAATTATTTTACTTTTTTGAAATATATAAACAGCAAGTCATGCTAAAAGTCATGAAGGTCAGGGACTACATTAAATCATCCATATAAACAAGAGAGTATGTCTATGAAAATTTCATAGATCTGTTCATCCACAGCTCTTTAAAGAGCTGAAAAGAACGCCAGTTACATGGTCTCATATTTTGACTTTTCCTTCATTGATTGCCATGCAACCCATTTCAGACCACCACATCTATATACACACACCCTTGAAAACAAATTAAATTGCATAGGTGTTGATGTAACACCTGCATCATTCATATCATTCGTATGCATTTCGTTTATCAATTTCATTTGGTATCATTCACATTTCATGAGCATACTTCATTCAATCATGTTTACATTTAAGTTGATTTCATGTGTTTAGTATGCCTTGTATTGTGGTTGAATTCTTGTAGTTGATTGTATGTGTAATGCGTTATACTTCTAGCGTTATTATCGGTCTTTTCGGGAGCCTTTCTCGAGTGTTTTGACCTTGCCTTGGAGTTAGGATTATCTTAAGGTCACTTAGAATCACTTCGGGGACATTTTCGGATTAGTTCCAAGCCTGAGTGTAGTTCGAAGCCTGTGCCGCGCACTTAGAATCACTTCGGGGACATTTTCGGACACTTTTAGAGTAGTTCGAAGCCTGCGCCGCGCCCTAGTGCGTCAAAAAAAAAATCAGAATTTTGTAAAGTTTTGGACCTGCGTGCCCCCGCCTTAGCGCGCTGGCGCGCTCAAGCCAAATTTCCCCATGCGGCCGCACTGCTAGCTGGACTGCTCATACGAGATTTTTTTAAGTGTTGACCATTTGACCCATTTTTCTTGGCTGAGTTTGAGCCGCGTCTTCGGACCTCAAATTTCCTTGGTCTCTTAAACAAACAAGGGAGACCCAAAATATCCCCCATTTCATCTTCTCCATCCTAGAAGTTTAGAGAGTAAAGGGGGTCTTTAGAGTGAGAAAGTGAGATTTCTTGAGCTTGAAAAGGAATCTCGATGATCCGAACACACAGTTGCGAATATCTTGGCTAAAGGATCATTTCCCACCGATTGCATGTCGTTTTCCTTGGTTTAATTTCGTCAAAAGGTAAGCTACTATCCCTCTTCTTCTTGATTTATGTCTTGTAAGACATTTTAGACTTGTAACATGTTAAAATTATCATGTTTGAGTATGTGTTACTCTATTTGCCATGAAATTTCGTGGTAGACTTGTTAAGTATGTTGAAATGCTTGTTTTCTCTTGTTAGGTATACAAAAAATTGGTACCAATTGTTAAGTTTAAAGTATGGATTATCCTCGGATCTCAAAATCATTAGAAACCTTAAAATGACTCTAACGAAGTTGGTTAGAATTTCGTCAGGTTGTACTTTTGGGTAGATGCTCCTTGAGCCTTTTTTACTTTGTTCTGGTGAGGCCGAAGTTGTACAAAGTTATGTAAACTCTGTAAAGTTTGGTAGTACATAGTTGAACTTGTATTTGTTGTAGTATTCTTTTGTAGTGCGGGTATGGTTGCCGAGCTTGGTGTATCATATTAACACTTGTTATTTTCGCGCACTCTAACTTGGTTATCTTAGTTGTCTCCGAGCTTGTTGCTCGTTGAGGTTTATGTTTTTGGTAGTTATTATCTCCGAGCTTACTAGCTCGTGGAGGTGTGTTTAAATGTGTTTTGTGTTTTCTTCTCCGCCTTGTTGGGATGCCGTTGAGGTTTCGTTTTTAGAAATCATATACTTGCATTAAAATGGTTTTGAATTAAAATGGTTTTTAAGCATGTGGGAAGAAATCAAACTTGAGACCTCACACATTGTGAAGCCTCAACTCTATCTATTAGCCTAATGTTCATGATAATTCAACTAACCTACTATTGATTGTAAGAGTGAAGGAAACTTATGAAAAGTGAGATGTTAAGCTCACTCAAAGATGTGTGTGTGTGTGTGTGTGTGAGAGAGAGAGAGAGAGAGAGCTTTACTTTGATCAGACCACTTGTCTTGTCAAGCTCGTACTTAACTTTGCTGCCTTTACCAATTTCGACCACCTGGCAAAGAAATGAAAATGCTTATATATGAATATCTTGATTTACAAGGAGCAAAACTTAACTTATTGCCAAGTCAAATATTCCCGCTGTGACAGGCGAGGGACTGCAGGTTCCTGCCGTCATGGGTGAGATTTCCTTTTCCTTAGGAACTTCTTTTCTCTATGGTTCATTTTGAAAACAAAGAGCCCAACACTACATCAATTAAAATAATAAGTTACCATAAATAACCAACTCTTACTCCGCAGGTAAGGCTCAAAAAACATAACTATAATAGGGATTTCATTACCAAAAATGATATTCAAAAAATACCCAGCAACCGAGATCAAGAACAACTTACACAGTTGAAAACTGCAGGTGCACCTGGCCCTGCATACACAATCATGTAGTAGAAGATTCCAGATGGTTAAACGTTTGAAGGTTAAAAATAGACATTTGTACGTAAAATGCTATATACAATACTGATGTACTCCCTCCGTTTCACTTAAAGAGTCCTGTTTGAAAATTTAAGCTATATGAGGTTTCAGATTCATAGATGCTAAATACAACACCTCGAAAGTGCTAAATACAACACCCCCCCTCCTGAGAAAATACTATTTTGCCCATCATTCAATTATTTAAAAAAAAAAAAATGAAATCCACCTCGAGGAGGCGGATCTCTAGCAAGAAATCCACCTCGAGGTGGCGGATCTCTAGCAAGAAATCCACCTCGGGGTGGTGGATCTCATGGAAGAATCCACCTCGGGGAGGCGGATCTCATGGATGAAGCCCACCTCGGGGTGGCGGATCTCATGGAAAAATTGTTTATTGATTTATTTTTTTTAGTAGGGTCGTCAAGGGGGGTGTTGTATTTAGCATAAATGGGGTATTGTATTTGGCACAACTCTTCAGATTTACCCTTGTTTCATGAAACCAAAAATAAGGAAAACTATTTTAATTCCTAGAATTAAGGGTATTTATGGAAAACTATTTCAAACACTTAAAATATTTGATTTATAAACGTGGACTCTTTAAGAGGAGTACTGAGTAAGATACTATGCCAACTGGAAGAATGAACTTTATATACTTGATGCACTTTGCATCCACAACAGATATGGAGGACTATTTAAAGTAACACAAGAGCAGAGAAAGGCTATACCAATCTCTAGGTCATGCCAAGGATGAGCAGCAACAGATCTTCGTGACATAGAGCTGAGGATCCTTTCATTGAGAACAGCTTTAGAGCTTCCAGAATTTTTCTCACTTCCATGTGATGAGTTTTCAGCCATACTTACCTTCATGATATTGAAATGAACTTGGGTCATGATCAAAGAAACAAGCAACAACCGGACAGACAATAAACCTCATCACATAATTAAATTCAAGAAACCACGATCGCCGATATGTTCAATTCACTAGGAGACTACCTCTATTATAGTGAGCCTTCAACACAAAAACAAGCTTACAAGTTGCCCAAATGTTCTAAGTGTCCTCGTTTAAGAACAAGAACATATGTCAAATTATTGCCGTATCGCCAAGCTGTTAAATTGCTGATACTTTCCTGTACATTACTCTAAATATGAATCAACTTATTGCCAAACTGCTATTGGCCTGATGCTTCCTTTTGTTTCCCATTACATGGAAAACACAAAATATATTATTGCCAACTGCCGAATTGCTGATATTCCCTTATATTTTCCATTATAATGAAAAATGTGATTTAATTAAATGTCAAACCATCAAAATACTATTAAGTATCCTACTTCCTCACTGACGACTGACCAGAAGGACCCTACTACAATTTAACAATAGAGATTGTGACAAGGTACAGCAAGTGTTAATACACAAGCATAAGTATCATGAAAAATCCACATATTCCTTTTGTATCCATCATCAATAATGCAGAATAAAGTACATAAGAGCACACAACTAGTAAGATAAAATGACTCCTTGTTTGTCTATATGTTTGACCCTAACATACACCACATACCCCATGTCCCGTACAAAAAAACAAGTCCTGTTTTGACTTTTCAAAGTCAATTACACCATTTTAGGAACATGAATTTATTTTTTCTCTCAAGTTTATAAAAAACTGTGGCTCAAAGTATTTTCGGTTAATGGTTATAATAATTATGAAGGAATTAAAGAGACTCTAGAAAGTTAATCAAGCAACTAATTCCAAGCGATTATCACACACACACACACACACATATATATATATATATATATATATATATATAATCGAACTCAACCTTTGATATACCCCCAATCGAACCAATCAGTAAACAGAACCCATTTCGGAAAACACCCAAAAATCTCCAAAATTTGAAAACAAAAATTCTTTGAAAGAAATCCATGGAATGGAAGGGATAGAGAAAACCTATAACAATAAAAAGCTGCTCTTCTTAGCAAGCAGCTATAGATACAGTAACCTGCATCTGTACAATAAAAAAAAACTCGCAAATACCTTAGAGAGGGATAAGAGGAAACTTACGTTGGGAATCGAAAATGGTTTTGGGGTTTGCACAGAGAGAGAGAGAGAGAGAGAGAGAGAGAGTGTGTGTGTGTGTAAGACGGAGTCCTTGAGAGGGAAGAAGAGGGAAGATGATAAATTGGCTCAATTCGGGCAAAAGGCTTCTTTACCGGTCGGTATTTTTAGTGTACGAGCCGTTGGATTGCGCCATTTGCTTAATCTAACAGCTGTGAACGTTCACACGCTTCGAGAAGTTCGGTTCTTTTTTTTTTTTCTCCTCGAGGAAAAGTTTTTAGAGCGCGTGAGGTTGTATTTTTTCAGGTGACGGATGAATTAAAGAATGACACGTCCAAGATAGTCAATATTTGGGACTAAACGTTGACTGTTGCACGGACGTCCGCGTTCCGTTTCGCGGAGTAATATTTCGTTTCATAAAGGTTTAATATATAATTTGGTCCCTGAATTTTACACCTTTTCCTGATTCGGTTATAAAATTTTGATATTTTTTATTGTGGTCCCTGAACTGACATTTAAGTCTTACGGTTCGTCCCTCAAGTGATGGCCGTCACTTTAAACGTTAAATAAATTCTAAAATGCTCAAATTACCCTTATTATATGCTGAGTGTGTTTCCCCGTGGACAAATCTTGTTTCCCCGTGGAAGAGGTGTAAAGTTCAGGAAATAAAACCTTTCATGAAAACAGTACTACTAATTAATGTTTAATACTCCGTTTTATCGAAAGAGTCTACGTTTAAAAAATCTAATTCTTAAGAGTTATATTAATATTATTGGATTTAGTCATAATTATAAAAATACTTAAACACAATAGAGAATATTATCTTGTGTAATTTAAAGAAGGTATAATTAAATAAAGTATAATTTTAAAAAAATTCACTTGTCAAATAAGAATATTTTTATGGTACAATAGAGAATATTATCTTGTATTTTCAATGTTGTCCAAGGGTAAAAAAATAAAATAATATTAAAAAAATGAAAAATAAACACTTAATTATAATGCTTTTAAAAAATAAATTTTCTTTTAAGAATAAAAGAAGTACTATAAATAAATGAAAGGAATACTACATTATTTAGTACACTGGTATATCAAAGAATATTCCAATTCGCTTGCTAATTTTGTTTGTCACGCTAATTCAGTTTATTCACTGCTAAGGGCAAGTCAAGTGTAGATTACATTAGATGGTCGCTTCAAATAAAGAGGAAATTTAGAAAGTGAGACATGCCAATATATATGTTTGAAAAGGATATGGTTTGACATTTCTCAAAATGAAAGAATAAAAATGAATGTGGTTTGACCAAGATTTTTTATTTTTTTTAAATTGATTAAATCTCATGTATGAGATTATTCTTAGGTGAATTTGATTCACAGAGTAATTAATAAGCTTTATAAGAAAGTTATTGGTTAGTCACTTGCGTAATTAATCAGTTGTAAATATTTTTGAAATACTTATAAAAAGAAAATTCCATTAATGTATTGCAACCTTTTTATCTTGAAGACATAATAAAATTACTATGTTCAATTTATTATGAGATGAGCTCTCAATTTTATGGATTGGAGATCAAGAGATAAAGTCTTTTCACGGAAATTTAAAAAAAAAAATTAAACGTAAACTTGTTGTCTTCGTACATCATGGTGAAGCATACACCTATTAGTAACACAACATAGCTATCCACCAAGACCAAGTCATACTTGCTCCCTATCTATTCTTCACCAAAGTCAATCTCCATGTTAGACATGTACATTTGGTTCAAAAAAAGTCGAACCAAACCGACCCGACCCGACCCGACCCCAAACCACCTAAATCGTGAATCTTTGTGAACCAGAATTGTTTCAGCCTGGTTCGGTTTCGATTTGTTATTTTAAAAAATTGTAAACCACTGGTTATAACTTGATTCCAACCCACGTTAAACCGTCAAAAATCACCAAAATTTTAAAATTTTAAATTAAAAAAAAACCTCATTGGTCAGTGCACATTGCACACCTGCAGCAGAAGCTACAGACTTTTGACTCCTTTTTTAAAAAAAAATCTTGCCCGCTTCTCCTGCCGAGCCATCGATTCATGTCTTTTTTTCTTTTTTTCACCCCATGATAGTGATATAACCGTTTATAACCGTTTTCGGCAAAAAAAAAAATCTTTTTTCTAATTTTCTGTTTTGCACACCTATAATTACTCCCCACCATTTCATTTTTTCTCCCACACAAATACACAATCTTTTACTACGTCCCTCAATTCTCACACTTTCATTTCCCGTATTCATATACTTTCATTCTCTCAAGTTTCAGTTTCAAGTTCAACTTACAAATTTCAAGTAGACATACACATTCGGTTCAAAAACCGAAACTAAGCCGGCCCCAAACCGTGAACCGTCCTAGCCCGGTTCGGTTCCAGTTTTCTATTTTCAAACACCGTAAACCACCAGTCCTAACCCCGTTCCAAACCGCCTAACCACCAATATTTTAAAATTTTAAATTTTAAAAACCCTCTTTGGTCGGTACACAATGTGGCAGCTACAGACTTTTGACTCCTTTTTTTTTTTTTTTAAATCTCCCTCCTGCCGAGCCATCAATTCATGTTTTTTGTTTTTTTCTTTCCATGATAATGATATAACTACTTATGACCATTTTCAATCAAAAAAATATGTTAAAAAGTGTCTCAAATTTAATTAGATTATATTAATTAATTATAAAGTTAATTAGAGAAAGTTAAGCAAATTGGTACTAATTGTAAAATGATTTCTTTATTCACATAGATTAAGAGTGTTAATCTGTTTAGGTTTTTTTAAGGCCTATATAAGACGTGATGAGATGCAAATTAGTGACAACACCAAAAGTGAGAGAGACACAAATCGTGGAAAGACGGACGACGAACACAGTTGGTGGTCGAGGGTTTCGAGGTCTTGACATTGTTAGACAAAATAGTGTGTGGCTATTTTGAACTGAGAGATGTGTGGTACTCTGTGCGATAGTGTCAATACTTATAACCCTTGTCATAGGTAGGGTGACATTTAAAACTCTCTATTGTAATTCCTCATCGTTTATAGTGAATTTGTTAATTACCTTGGAGTAGATTAAACCACGTAAATAATCTGTTCCTTTTTTTGTTTGATTCCGTTATATTTTCTATTTTCTTGTCATTATTTCTCCAAATACTTGGAATTATTATTTTCGACCAATTCACTTCCACGTCGAAGATAGAAATTTAGAATTCTTAGTTCAAGAATATCCTCGTTTTTATAACAAACTAGAAATGCATCCGTGCGATGCACGGATTATATTGATAGAATTTAGATTATATTGATGATTTTATAGATAAAAATTTAAAGAATTCATTATAGTGCACAGATTATGAGTTCGATATAATAAAATGAAACAAATAATTAAAAGTTTAAAATTAAGAAACAAAATTTAATAATCGAGAATGATATATATAAAAAAATTATTATAAATTTTAGAATACTTCCTTAAATACAACATTTGTAGTTGAGGATTTACAATCATTACTACCATCACTATTACATATTAAAACTCGAAGACTTTTAGGATTGGTAACTCTAGAGAAAGCAACATATGTTTCCTAGGCATTAACCCATGCGATACTCGGGATGTAATGAAAAATATCATTTCTTAAAAACGTAAATATTTGGTTAAGAACCGGAGTTGAACCATATTTAGTTAAGTGTAAGTGATGATAATTTGAAAAAAATCCACTCTTTAGTACTTTAGGGTTATGACAAAATCTCACACTATAATCTCTAAAAATTAAATATACTGCACTTTCTCTATCTATCTCTCTCTCCTTCTTAAACACAATATTAAATAATACTACAGCCCTTCCTTTTTCAAAGTTTTGCTAAATGAAACTGTCAACCTAATAAATTCTTTCTATGCGTATTTGTGTGTTTCTGCCATATGGGATTCTATTGTCGAGAGTAATTCGGCTCTTAATCACCATTTTCGTGAATGTTAAGCGATTTGTTGTTCCAAGTTGATAATACTACATTAATTTTTATTTTATGATTAAAAATAATAAATACAGAAAAGGGAGAAGGTACATCCGGGCCACCGAATTTTTCGCAAAATTGTAGGCCGGCCATTGAAACTTTAAAACTATACTTTGGGCCACTGTACTTAAGTTCTGATGCATCCGTGCCCAAAAATGGAGTTGTGGTGGCCGGATTGCAATTTTGTGAATAGTTGGGTGGCCCAAATATGAGTTTTATAAGCACGGATGCATCATAACTTTAGTACAGTGGGCCAAAGTGTAGTTTTAAAGTTTCGGTATCCGGACTGCAATTTTGCGAAAAGTTCGATGGCCGGAATATACCTTCTCCCTACAGAAAAAAATAAAGCATTATAGAAAATGACGAAGTTGGACATTGCACAGGCCAGAACAAAAAAAAAAGGCCAATCAAAAAAATTTGGCCCAACTCTTTTATAGATGCTACATAGGCCCTATAATTTGTAAAATCAATAAGGCTTATTAATTTATGAAGCAAAATTCGCCTAGTATAAACCTATTAGTTTTTTACTCCCGTGAACTCTTTGATGCCTAACTCAATATTTATTTGAGGAGTAAAATTCAGAGTTTAGACTCCTGTGTACTCTCTGATACCTAACTCAACATTTATTTGAGGAGTAAAATTTCTGGACATTGAAAATTGTTCTTGACCCAAATGGTCTTATTTATAAATAAAGATTTAATTGATCGAATTTTTTTTTTTGGAAATCTTTCTTGTTTAATTTGTAATAATTGGTGTATCATTTTAAGAATCAACCTATAATTGTAATACTTCATGCCCGTTTCAACAAACAGACTCTAACATCTCCAAGTAAAGCATGTTTCCTAGACTTTGAAATTATTGGTTTTTTGGCTATCACCTTATGAATATAATTATAATCAAAATATTTGTCATATTCTTTTAAAGAATTGACGAACGTCTATTCAAACACTTGTGCATATACACAAAGAAAGATCTATGATACATTAAGAGTATACATTTGCAAACGTGTTTTTCAACAACCAATGACTGGAATCCACATTCAGCTAATTGGCTAACAATAACAGTACTTAAATTCATCTTCAAGCCTTGTTTCCTTCCAATCCCCAGAATCATCATGTCTACTTGACTTTACTAATTCCATCGTGCGGAGCCTCAATAATTCATCAACATCACCAAATATATCATGAGCTTCCTGTAGCGCGGATGATTAATCAATATTAATGGAAAAGATACCATGGCAGAAAAGCACACCTAACAGGCTCTCCATGTTCATCAACTTCTTCTTCATCAACAATAAAGTTTGCCATTTCGTCTTCTTCACCGATGTCAGCATCCTCTTCCTCTTCTGGCAACTCCTCCTCTTCAGCAATATCCTCAAGTTGTTGACCTAGAAAGTTGAGTGAATTTTACCAAACAGATGGCTGATCCATCTTTTTACATAGAAAAGAGAAGAAGCTGAGCTAAATGAAATTTACCATCTTCATCATAGAACCCAGAATCCTCTTCCTCTCAATCAGTTCGTGCTTTCTTTAACCGCTTAAACTTTTTCTCTCTTAACAGATTAATGAGAAAGAAAACATTAGATCTTTCTAGGATAATCCAAAGTATCCAAGAAACCAAGCAAACTCGTAAAAGTACGCAACAAACAAAGAACAAACTACTTACAAATTTAGAGCGGTGAAAACCACTAATGTTGTTATCCAGGAGGAGCTCATAGTCATCTTCATCAAGAACATAATTCTTCTCTGATTCCCATAGGATTGTGAAAAATAAGTTAATAAAGCAACACACATACACAATAATAAAAAGGTCACGAAGTCAAACTCACCTTTTCTTTCGTTTCTTCTTTTTTTGCTCTCATCATCACTACTGGCCCTATCTTCTTCCTCCTCGTCTAGTTCTTCTTCATCAATATCATCTACTATGAACCCATCTTTTTGATCATACTCATCCTGCCCTTCTTCTAGTCAAGCTCAGTAGTAAATAGCAAATCAGATGTGGAAAATCTCAAAATGATGAGTCACTAAAACAAAGAAGGATGGTATATTAAAGTTCGAATCAAGTAAAAGTACATCGCAATGCCCACACCAGTTTTTTTTATATTTCGCTATTCAGCCAACTCACAGAATTAAAAGTCCACAAACTTTTTTTAAACCTCAAAAACCATCAAGCAATTATTGTTGTACCCATAAAACAACATCCTAAGAAATTTCAAACCCAAACATCAAATTATATGCGAGAGAGTAAAAATGCAAACATAAACTTTTTCCTCAAATTCACCTCCTTATGTTACCACGCCACTTTTAATTAAAAAAAACACAAAAAGGCATAAAACATACGCAAAAGCAAAGGGAACAATTAAAATCAACCCTAAAAAACCTTTAACACAAAGTCCATTGACCAAACTCACAGAAATAGGAACAGCAGGATCTGATAAAAATGCATGTTAGTAAAAGTGCACAGAAAATTCCAAAATTTATCCAATTTCCACCTAATGTTCTAGGCTATGAAAATCACATTTTAACAAAAAAAAAAAAAAGGTTTTATTTAAAAACACACTGACACATGCAGGCACATGCACACAACACGCAGTAGCAAGTAAACCCTACATCAAACCCTTAAAACCCTTATTAACAAAGTCCAACCAAAACCCACATAAATCATCCAAAACAGAAAACATAATCAAATAGTGAAAAGAAAAGAACATGTAAATAATGGAGTTTTTAGCATAATACTGTCTTCTTCATCCTTATCTTCTTTGTGGTCTTTGGCCTCCACAGCATCAGTAACCTCTTTTCCTCCTCAACTTTTACCTCATTTGTAAATCACACTGCATATAGAACCATAACGGCAACAAACATTCAGCAATCCGTCCTTAATCTTGGCTACCAAACGGCTCCTAAATGTAACATAACAATATTGACTATAATGCTAAAATCAAGTGGTACACTAAAGCATAGCCAAACCCCCATATACACTAATTCAATTTCTTTTCCACGGAGTTTTTCAAATTGAAACAAAGCATTTTTCGAGTACCTTTAAAGCTGGTAAAGCATTTTTCTAGTAAAACATTTTTCGAGTACCTTTTAAATTTGGTAATGTTTCAAAGTCTATCGGCCCTTCCCCAACACATCATCTTCAAAAGGTCCACTCTTCAAATCATCCACCCCTTTGCTATCACTACTGTTCTGCTGTTCCATTTTCATCTACTGTTCTGCTTTTGGAATTGAAGCAAGCCAGGAAGAAATTTCAATATCATCAAATCAAATACCATATGCTTAAAACAGAACATTAGTAATATGTAAAGACTAACCCTTATATGAGAGAAAGAGATAAATTGATGCCTCAAATCAAACCCTTAACCACTGTTAAAAAGAAATAATATTAGAAAGAAGATAAATTGATGCCTCAAGTGAAATCAAGTAGCAAAAATTGCCATATATAAAGTAGGCTCATAATATCAGCACAAAAATGAAATCACCTTTTGTGAAACTCATCTTAGAACTCCCTCCACAAAATAGATTTCACATCTATACCATCTCCTATTAGATCTCTAGTTTGAATCATAAATCATTTAATGACCCATTGTTTTGAAGTTCTCCACAGTTTTTGGACACTCTACTGGGTTCAGCTTCATGTGGATGCCACCCAAAGATGTGTGCATGATCTGGTATATGAAATAGCATAAAGGTTAGAGTTGCAACACATCCATAATTGAACCCAGTGAAGTCATAAAATAGTAAAGTGTTCAAAAATAGATATTGCTACATATATGTATGCAATTTTGCATGTTATTTGTAAGAAGTCCGAAAATTCAAGGGTGGGAAAAATGACAGAAGCCTCATTTATAACCTTTCTTTGCTGAAGTTATAAAAACAAAAATCAAACTTGCACTTTTAGACTTCCTAAGACCCAGGCCAAGGTTTGTTCTAAGCAAAGCCATCTAACCTAGCTAATGTCATGGGCTAAAAGAATAAATAATAAAGAAAGCAAAAAATTCGACAACGTAGTAAACGAAAAGGGGAAAAAGCAAATAATCAGTGAAAGCTGCAACGAAGTATGTTTCTCAAATTGAATTCAGACAGTTAAACTCGAAAATTGATAACAAAACTGATAAAAGAAAACTTTCAAAAACACCTTGTAAACAGCTCGAACAACAGAACTTTCTAAACAATCTGTGAAATACCTAAATCAAAGCACATACCCAAAATTGAAGTCAGATCCGAATCAAATTGCATAAATACATAATTATGTATATGTAGAAAAGAAAAAACTGCTAAATAAGCTAAAATTACATATGAAAAAAAAAATCACAAAGTGTTTGAATTAATGATCTAATAATTTACAAGATTGAAACATATTCAATTTGATTGCACATAGAAAACCAAAACAAAAGTGATTGACTTTGATGAATCAAAACAGATTTGAATCTGGAAAGGAAACGTACCTCTTTACGATCTAGAATAGAGAGAGAAGGAATGAACAAAACAAAGTATACTTGTTGTATCCATGGCTAGTAACAAAAGGGGCGCCGCTAGTGTTTTTCTCCAGAATGAGGGAAACAAAAACTACAAATTTCAGAAACAAAAACTACAAAATCAAAGATGGGTAGTCGAAATCAGCTAAAAGATTTAATAAAAATGACCCAAAAACTGAGATTGAGGAGCAGCGAAAATTGACTGAAAAACTGGGGTTTTCTGCTTCAAACCCTTATCTGAACCCCAGAAAAAATGGTTCAGGAGAGAGAAAATTGAGAAATGGGTGTTGTCGACAATCAAATTAGAAGTCATAAAATAAAATAGAGTATGTGAACAACCTTTGACATCAGACCTCATAACTGATCAACAGAATATACACCTATGACTGCCAAGGCAGGGCTGATGAAGACAACTCTATAACCCAGCAAAGATTAGTTTTGCTTGCTGTAATATAGGGGAAAATAGCAAAAAATACCCTGCAGTGATAGACATCAGGAAATTGACAAACGTTTTAAAGTTGTGGAATTAACTTTGACATAATACTATCAATACCAAGGTGCTGCTGATCTTTGCCACAATACTTGAGTGGTGCACTCTGCCTCAATATTACACAAATAAAATTAAATGCTATTCTTCTTCTTTATGAGAATCATAAAAGGTTCAGTGACCTGTACAAATGAAGCAAACAGAGTTGTAGCAAAAATAGAATAAGAAAAAACAAAACCAATGGCAAAACCCCAATCTGAACTTTCTTTCGTCAATAAGCTTAAACTCAATCATGTGCGCTGTTTCATTAATCTTTCCTTGACTGTCTTGCTCTGCCGAATGAGCTATTGCTTGTCAATGTTTTCTGGGTTTCTTTCTCTAGTACTGGAAACAACAGTCCATGTAAGTATTCTCGTGCTGCTTTTCAAATTGATTTGTGTTGGTTAAGGATAAAAGGTATAGTGTGTTGTTTATAACAGGGTAAAACATTCCAAACTGCAAATTGTTGTTTTGTATGCATCGACCAGTTTAAGGGGGAACAAAAATCAAGAACCTCTCCTCTAAGCTTGTTTGCAATCATTATACATATATCATGCATTTACAGAATCTCCAAATGCCAATATACAGTAAAATTGTATTTGAAACAAATTTTAAATCAAAACCAACCAAAATTACTATCTAATGCAGTGGCATCAGTTAAAATCCTGGTTACAGAAGTAGCTCCACGAAATTGTGTTCTACAGAAATTTTTAAAGAGCTAATCTAAATTAAAATTGACCAAAGAAAAGGGCAAAGATAATAAGAGAAAACATAAAATAAAATATAAAAAAGAGCTGAAGAAAATGATTGAAACCTGAAGATGTTCAACGAACTCAACTTCAAGTGGATTTGATTTACAATCCGTCAACAATCCTATTAGAGATGAAAGGTGAGCTAGGTTTGGATTGCTGGAGAAGGCTTTAAAATTGACGGATTTCAAGGTTGATCCGCCGCTGCCGACGAAGTCAAGACCAGGGTTTCGGAGGCTGCATTACTGCTATTTGAAGAAGCCGATGAAGATGGCGATGAGGCAACGACAGCAATGGAGGAGAGAGAAGAGGTCACCGCTAGTGAATGCGAAGGTTGAGAGAGTTTTAAAATTTGAACCAAAATATGAAGAGACTATCTTCCTTTCATTTTCTGTGCAACAAAATTGAATTTTCAAGGTAAGATAATAATGCAATTAATTTAAAGCAAAACCGTGCTCAGAGGTAGGAGCAAAACCATGTGCGTGCCTTATTGCCAAAATTGTGGGCATTTAATGCATTACACACAATGTTCTAAAAATTGCTAGGCGGGCGCTAGGCGCCAGGGCAGGGCCTAGCGCCTGGGGGCCTAGTCGGGGCCTAGGCGGGGTCTAGAAATCGAGGCATAATTACACTATAAGTTTATACCATACTTGCTGCAACAATATTAATGATTAAATATAACCAAATAAACTAAAAATAATGGTCACATTACAAGATTAAAAGTTAAAATTAAAATTTAATTCAATAATCAATACCTGCTGCAACAATAGTAAATAACTAAATATGACAAAATAAACTAAAATAATGATCACATTACAAGATTAATAGTAAAAAATTAAAATCAAATTCAATAGTATCATTCCAAACTTCAAAATTTAAACTTTAAAACAAAATAACAATACTACAACATATAAAGTATGGAAAGCAAACTTAGTTAACTTAGGTTTTCCTGTTTTTTTAAACCAAAACGATGCTGTTTTTTGGAAAAAAATAATTAAAAATTAAAAAAAAATGCAATTTGGCTAGGCGGTTAGGCGGGCGCCTAGGCGGCGATTTTTTTCGTTGACGATTTTTTACCCGATTTGGCCCTAGGCGCGGCGTTTTGGGGGCGCCTAGACCAATTTTTCGAACATTGATTACACATCAGTCAATTCGATTTTCACCTAAAAAAGTCATAAAAGCTAAACAGTAAAGTAAAAAAAATTTGGCGGGATCATTTTCTATTTTCTATGCAACAAACTTATTGTTTCAAGGTGGGCATATATTTTAATGAATACCAGTTTTCAAGGTAGAATCAATTTCAAGGTAGACCCAATTTTTCATCAAAACATTCAGTGTTTTTTTTTTTTTTAAGAATACCGCATAAACAGGATAGTTTCCATATTTGGAAAGACCATTTTGGCGGGATTTTTCCAAATATGGAGACTATTCTGCTTTTATATATATATATATATATATATATATATATATATATAGATTGGTATTAGAGCTTTGGGCTAGTCGAATATGAAACAAGATATTGAAGTTTTGTAGAAGACGAACAAATTCTACGGAGCTCGGATAAATTTAACGGAAGTAATTACTTTAGTTTGTGGCAAGTTAAAGTTAAGTATATGTTGATCCAAGTAGATTAAGAGATTGCTTTGGAAGGAAAGGAAGCAAAACCGAATGATATGAATGATAAGGTATGGAAGAGAATTGATCAAAAGACGGCTAGCACTATCTGGCGAAGTTGCACGGATAATGTTCTCTACAATATTATCTCCGAAAAATTTGCGAAGACATTATGGGATAAGTTGGAGAGTCTCTACATAGGAAAATCTATATCAAACCGGTTATACCTAGAGAAGAAGTTGTTTAACGTCATAATGTTTCAAGGTGCGAACATTCATGATCACTTGAATACTTTTAATAAGATATTTTGCGAGTTAGTTAATATCGATGTTAAAATCGAGGATGAAGATCAATATTTAATTTTCCTAAAGTCTTTGTCATCATCTTAGAAACATTTAGTTACTACTGTTATGCATGGGAAAGACACACTTACTTTGGGTGAAGTACAAACATCAATATTATAACCGATAATTCTATGAACAAGGGTTCTAAGAATAATAATAATAGTGATGCTTTGTATGTGGGAAGCAAAATGAATCATGCTAGTAATTCGTCCGGTCAAGGTTCAAGTGGTGGTGAGAAGAATAAGAAGACTTCCAAGATAAAGTGTTGACATTATAATGAGATGGGTCACGTTGTTCGTAATTGTCAAAAGCTCAAGAATGAAGTAAGAAAGAATTCAATTCCAATGGTAATATTGTCACTTTTGACGAGGGTGGTATTAGCAATAACGAGAATAGCGATGATATACTTTATGTGACCGTGGGTGGTGATAATCTATGGATTAAATGAGTTCTTGATTTCATTTGTTCTTTTCACATGTGTTTCGATAGAAATATGTTTTCTATTTATAAAAGTGTAAGTGGTGATGTATTTTTAGCGGATGATTCTTCTTGCAAAATTTAAGGTGTTGGAACAATTAAAAATAAGACTTAAGGTGGAGTGAAAACACTAAGTGAAGTAAGTCGTGTTCCTAGCATGAGGAGGAATTTAAGTTGTGATGAAAAGATGAAAATCTTTCGTGGTGGCCGTTTACTCATGGGTGGAAACAAAAAGGGCAACTTGTACTTACTATAAGGAAGTGTCATGCAAGATGGAGCTCACGCGATGTTTTAATGTGAAGTTGCCAAGTGTGAAGAAATTGGAAGGTATTTGGTTTGGTAATATTTCATGGAGCGAGTTCAAGGGCCGCTTGGATTCGTGTGTTCGAAATTAATTCTAGGCACCCATGGTGGGGTGCATGTGTTAGGTGCATGTTGAAATGCTCAGAATATAGGCTAGAGGAAGGGTGTGAATAGCCTATTTTACCTTTATATAAAGATTTTAACCATTTTTAAAATATGTTTTAAGGACGGGGATGAAATGATTATTAGGTAAGGTCAACTTCCTTTTATAGCAACATAGTTGGTGTAGAGATCATCAACAAACTCCATATGAGTAGTTATATAAGACTTTAAAGATTCCTGGGAAATTGAGATTGTTATACTTTGCAAATGTAGAAGAGTTAAGCAGCGGAAGAACTAGCAGCATGAGTATAACTTTGAAGTTTAAAGATAGTTGTGCATATATATATATATATATATATATATATATATATATATAAATATAAGTACATCATATCAGCAGTCTTTAATCTTCATTAGATGCAACAATCACTTTTCATTAGATGCAACAATCTGTCTTTCTGTCTTTGAAAAGTGAGCATCTAATGAAGATATATATATATATATATATATATATATAGAAAGACAGAAAGACAGATTGCACAATATATATATATATATATATATATATATAAAGAAACATATATTACAGGAAAGATAAGTAAAGACTGAATATAAACAAGTATAATTTATATTAAAATTTAGCAGAGGTTTACTCTAAGGTAAACATGCTTAGTCCATCAACCAAAACTCTCTAACATAGCAATCTCCCCGAGGAAGAAGGAAAGTTAATTGGAGAGAAAAGGAGATATTAAGAAAGCGAAATCAAATTTATCGAAAATACATTAGAAGATGTAGTCAACATTTAGCATGTTGTCTTCCTGTAGTTTCAACTCGATAAATTTGTTGTGAGAAGAGGATATTATGGGTTCTTCAAATAACAAGTATTTGAACAACTGAGTGCAAAGCACTCGACCAAGTATGATGACACTTTATTGCACAACCAACAACTCTTACAATAAAATGTAAGTCTACTGGTATGTATGTAATTTGGGTATTAAGCTTTGTATCTTTATCAGACATCTTCAAGCGGGTGCAGTCTTCAACGAATGGCTGGATACTTAGTCTCTAGCTATGGATGAGAGGTATAACTGTTGAAGAGACTGAGTCTTTCGAAGGAAGAAAAAACTCAAATCAAGAATGAAGTTCTTGATTAAGTAAAGACTTTTTGCCTTGTGAATTTCAGATCACTCTCCCACAAAGTGTTTGTTCTTACACTTGTGTTTTTCCCACTCTCACACTTTTTGCACTTTTTCACTCTATTTTGAAGGGGGATGAGGGGTTTCTTTTATAGGCAGAGAGAAGGAAGTATCCATTGTAACTTGAATTAATTTTTGCCCATTGGAAAGTGTTGATTTTCCAATGCATCAGAGTGCACTGTAGGAATTGTTGGGTAAAAATCTCAATGAAAATTATGTTTGAAGTTCTATCTGTGATTCAGGCTGATTGGATAGGACTTGACGTGCAGGCCTAGATTAAAGCACACTGTGACTGGTCTTTTGTTGGGATATGTCTTAAGGACTGGGACCAAACACGAAAAAGGAAATGTTCAGAGGGTAATAGTGAAGGCTCAGACATCGATGCGTATCTTTAAGTTGTCAAGAAGATTTGCAGAGTGTCCTTTGCGAATCTTTGTAAACTTTAAAGCTTGGAGAATGACAGATGTTCCTCTTTGAGTTTTGCAGTACTTTCGCAGTTGTCTGATGGAGAACATAGCTGATACGTGAGTAACTGCCGATGTAGAACTATATGAGTAAAGTCTGCTAGTGAGACATTGCTGGTAGAAATGTCTGCTAGTGAGACATTGCTCGTAAAGATGTCTGCTGATGCTTTAAAGAGCTAATCCATATGAAAGGTCATCATGACTTGATAGAACACAGACTCAGACATGTACAAAGACTTCTTAGTTTATAGATCTATGCATTGTTTCAGCAAGTTGCCACACTAACCGGTACGCAGCCCTTTTAGCCACTTGTGAAACATGCGTTGTAATGGGAACAAGCAAATCACTGTGTAGGAATATGCAAACGTATATATCAGCTGTTTTACAGGCATATTCCTAACAGCATGACAGGCTAGCAACAATGGGGATAAACGATTGATGAAATTTGAGCCAATGTGGAGATTTGTTAAAAAATGTCTCAAATTTGGACTTTCCTAAATTAGGGTTATATTAATTAATCCTAAAGTTGATTGGAGAATGTTAAGCAAGTTGGTACTAGTTGTAAAATGATTCCTTTATTCACATGTATTAAGAGTCTTAATCCCAATTTGTTTAAAAAAAAATTGAAGGCCTATATAAAGAGGTGATAAGACGTAAATTAGTGACAAGACCAAAAGTGAGAAACACAAATTGTGGAGAGACGAACGACGAATACAATTGGTGGTCGAGGGTCTCGAGATCTTGGCATTGTTAGACAAAATAATACATGGTTATTTTGAGCTGTGAGAGGTGTGATACTCTGTGGGATAATGTCAATCCTTGTAACCCTTGTCCTAAGTAAGGTGAGTACATTGAAAACTCTCTATTGTAATTTATCATCGTTTATAGTAAATTTGTTGCTTGCCTTGGAGTGGATTAAGCCACATAAATCTCTGTTCACTTTTTTGTTTGATTCCGTTATATTTTCTAGGACAAACTACCTAAATGGCCCCCCTACAATTTGAAATTTTTTGGGATTGATCCTAAGTGCGCACAAATATTCTCTAAACTGAATCATTATATGTAATTGGTCCTTTCGTCAAATTTTGTTACTATTTTGTCGTTAAATCCCCACACTTAACTCCCACATGATTTTTTCTAGGGGTAAAATTGTCATTTTTTAAAAAAGTACACTTTGCAAACTAGAAAAGTCTCTATGTACACTTTTCAAACTGGTTGTCTTCAACCTCTCAACTACTCTGCACACTTATTCTAAGAAAACAGTGCTGCAACCTTATTCCAAGAACAAAGTAAACATGAATTCAAAATTGTTGGTTATCATACACATCCAATTTCAAAATAAACTTTAGCTATAAAAACTTCAAAAAAACAGTAAATTAAATAAGATCTTTCAGAAGAATTTCACCACCAACAAAATTAAGCAGACAAATAGCTTCAATTCAAAACCCCCAATTCTTCTTCTTCTTCTTCTTCTTCTTCTTCTCTCTCTCTCTCTCTCTCTCTCTCTCTCTCTCTCTTGCTTCTTCGTTGCTTACGATTCTCTTTGAATGCTCTAACTAATTCACTATATCTTCCCGCCGGTGACCCTGCCGATATCTGACTTAATCTTTCTAAGTAATGCTTCTCCTACTCTTTCTGCACCTAATTGATTTTGTAATTAGGGTTTTTGGGTTTACTTAATAAACACCCATTTTCTACTATTTCAACAACATTCAGGATAGAGAAAGAGGGAGTGGCCGCCGGCCATTATAGAGAGGCAGGAAGAAAGAGAGAGAGAAAAGAAAAACCTAATTTCATCACTGGGGATCTGTCATGTGTTGTGGGGTGAATGATTTGGAGGGGGAAATGAAGGTTCGGACTCTGGTATCAATGGAGAGGGAGAGAGAGAGAGAGATTTCAAAGGGGATAAACCCAATTGATCCTCAATTGAATTGGAACAAAACTTTAAACCTGGGAAAAGTAAATTTTTTATATAATTTGGTCCTTGAACTTTCCATTATCTGGTGATTTGGTACTCAATTGATAAAATTTCCTACGGTGGTCCTTAATCTCAACATTTGAAGCCTAATTAGTCCCCGAAGCCGTTATGAAATACCCTGGATTTAATTATGGCTTATATGCTTACTTTGTTGCATGTTAACATGTTATTATAAGTGTTGTGTGATCAAACCTAGGAAATAGAGCAAAATAGAAGTGGGATTGAACTGTTAAGCTCGGCACGACCGTGCACATTTACTTGGCACGGCCGTGCGAGAGTGAACAGAAAGTCCAGAATAGAGCTTTGAGAGTTGGCACGACCGTGCATACATTTTTGACACGACCGTCCGAGGCCTGGCAGAAACTTAAGATTTGGCCGTGTAAGCTAGCATAGCCGTGCGCACATTATTGGCACGGCCGTGCGAATGTACGGAGATCACATGGACTTGTTTAGTAATTGTGGCTTTTGACCCTTGGACCCTTGGCTGATTGTGTTGTACCTTGGTTTGACCCTTATTGACCAGCCTTAAGTTACTCTCAACCATGTAAGAGACTCCAATACACTTCATTTCTCATATTTTCTTCCATGGAAATCTAGAGAGCTTGTGTGGGAGATTGAGAGTGAGTTTAGTGTGTGTAGATCACATCTTCCCATCCAACCATTGGATCTTCCATGCAAGACCACCCAAGTGTTCCTTAGGACTAGGAGAACTACTTTGAAGGCTTTGATTCTCTTTTTAGTGGTTGAATTTGTCTATTTAAGGTAAGTTACTATTCCACCTTTTGTATGCTTAAAGCTTCAAAACCATGCTAGTGATATTATAGACTTGCTAGCTTTGTTAAAGATGTGTTATACATGTCTAAATGTTACATGGATCTGTGGAATCTTGATTGTGATGATGAACTTGGTATGAGACATTTGGTTGGGTTGATTACTCATTGTTGAACTTAGAATTGTACTAAGAGAAGAACAAAGACTTTAGTTGGGAGAAAGTTGCATATAACAACTATGCCTAAAGTGAACAATTATGCTAATGAACTTTGGTGATGGAGTTTTTGTAGAACAATATACACCAAATATGTTGTTAAATCCCTACAAAATCTAAGTTGGTTTGAGTAGAATTATGAACCCTCAAACAAGTTGGTTGAATTGAACAATTGGTGTTATGGAATAGAGACTTGTAGATAGCTCTATGTGATTGTATAAACTTGGAAAGTATGTGCTTGATGATAGCATGTTATTGAGTAAAATAGATTACTTGACAATTATCAAGTTCACTACTTTTGAACTTGGGAGTTAAATTGCATAAGATGAGTAGATACCATTTTGTGCATTGCATTGAGTCCAGCTGGCATTTGTGTTAACGAGTTATGGTGGGACGACATATAGCCTTGACAAATCAATGTTTGGAATCGCTATAAGTTGCCATACAGGTATGCACATACACCTCACTTGTTGGCCACAGGTGGGAGGTAGCCCCTCTATTATAGCAATACGCATGACTTTGGTTGCTAAGATCCGATAGATTTTCGGGGAGACCCGGCAGGTTTGGGGATGTCAATACATCATAGACGAGTATCGATACACGTTGGTTATTTTGTGTATTGCAGGAGCAACGCAAAGAAGAATAAAGGGAAACAATATCCTTTGTTATGTGATTTACTTTACAAGCACTTATGTGAACATCAAAGTGCTATGTGTTTAACATGAGTTGTATATCGTTGATGATATTTCATGTTTGAGTTGTGATGTATAGCAATGCTATCACTTGATTTCAATTACAGCTGAGCATTATGCCATGTCATATAGTTGCATTTAGTAACTTATTGAGTTTCGACTCACCTCGTTGTGTTTAATTGTTTTTCCTTAGATAGCAGGTTGTCCTCGTAGTCGTACTTGGTTTGTACAGTTATGTTAGTATTTTCTTTTGGTGAGATACGTTGGTATGTGTTAGGAATATACCTGTAAATCAGCTGATATATATGTATGCATATTCCAACACAGTGATTTGCTTGTTCCCATTACAACGCATGTTTCACAAGTGGCTAAAAGGGCTGCGTACCGGTTAGTGTGGCAGCTTGTTGAAACAATGCATAGGTCATTAGACTAGGAAGTCTTTGTACATATCCGAGTCTTTGTCCTACCAGAATGATGACAAACCTTCATATGAATCAAGCTCTTCAAATTGCCACCGACGTGACTATCGAGATGTCTCACTAGCGACATTTCCTTCTATGATCGCCTAAATAGCCATCTCTAAATCGCAGCTTCTATATCGGCAGATTCTCGTATCCGCCAAAGCACTTCATCAGAGCAACTGCAGAGAAGCTATTTATTCAAGAGGAACATCGTGACCATCAGCGGTTTCTACATCAGCAGTTCAATAATGGCAGATCTCAGAATCAGCCAAATCCCTCATCAAAACAACTGCCGAGAAACTGTAAGATCACGAGATACATCGGTCGTTACTCAACGCACTTCAAGCCAAAATAGATCCGTTACAAGATCTGTCTGACAAATCCAAGATACGCATCGATGTCTGCACCTTCACGTTTATCCAATAGACATTTCCTCTTCTGAACAGTGTTCGCGGTCTTCAAAGCTTCATTTAAAAGGCCAAGCACGGACGCACTACGCCAAAGCAATGAAACGTCCACATCAATCACCGCATCCAGCTAAGCTCGACACGTCCAACTATGTCCACCTGTGTCCCATCATCTTCAAGACTCAAACCTAACGAAGGTCTTTGCCCAACAAATCCAAAGATGTACTCGCTACATCACGAGATTCGATCACCAACGGGCATAAACCTATTCAATACACCAACGGTCACCTCTTCTTCTCCACTATATAAGAAGACTCTCATCCTCATCTCTACATAGCACAAGAAAACAAGAGAGAGAGCACAATCACTCTAACACACAAATTGTGTATGCTTATGCTTGAGAAAGGTTGTGGTATTGATCTTCATTTCTTCAATCCAGAACCACTCCTTCAGAGTGAGAAATCACAAGTGTAAGAACAAACACTTTGTGAGAGAGAGAAGAAAATCCAAAAGCCGAGAAGTTTCGCTTGATCAACAACCTTGTTGTTGATTTGAGTTCTTCTTCCTTCGAAGAACTCGCCTCTTCATGGCCTCAACTCCATCATTCAAGAAAGAGACCAAGTATCTTACGATCGTTGAAGCTAGATCAAGCTTGAAGATGTCCGATGAAGAGCCGTAACTTACATGTCCAGATTGCATTCATATCGGCGACTTATACTACATTATAAGTCCGATTGTGCAATAAGGTGTCATCATTGTTGGTCGAGTGCTTAGCACTCGTTGTTCAAATACTTGCTATTTGAACAACTCCTAATATTCTCTTCTCACATCACTCTAACACTAGCACTTTCCTTCACTAACCTCCAAGGTTGTTAGGAACTGCTAGGATTAGAGTTCTTATTCGAGTCTTCGGGTATTCCATTTCACTTTCCTTCTTCCCGAGAGATTGCTAGGTTAGAGAGTCTAGGTTGATGTACTAAGCATGTTTGCCTTTGAGCAAACCTCTGCTGAATTTTAATATAATATATATGTTTGTTACATTCACCTTGATTTCTCTTTCTTGTATAATTTGCTTTATCATGTGCAACTGCTTAAGGAAAGTAAATGATGCATCTAATACAGATTATAGTCAACTGTCAAATTCTCTTTCATATCAAATCTTTACAGCTACTTTAATCTAAATTGTTAAACTTATGCCGTTTATTCTTCCGCCGCTCAAACTCATTTCCATCGCCTAAGTTAAACATATATCTTCCAACCGCATGTTTCATATCTCGCGATTCGTAATGTCCATGATCTACATCCGCGATCTAGGATGTCCTATGTTTCTAACTTCGCTAAGCAATGATAAGGAAGATGATAAACTTGTATTAATCATTTCATCTACTCCTCAATTTTTAAATGTTAAAAATTGGATGAAATTTTTATTACATACGTATAGGCTATTCACCCCCTCTAGCCTATACACCGAGCAACCCTCGACCTAACAATTGGTATCGAGCCGCATCAAACCTTATTTCGTGCTTAATAACCCGAGAGTTTAGATCCCGCCGCTCGATTAGATGCATAGTCAAAAGGAGTCTTTTCAAAATCTTTTATCCACAAAAACCTTTTGACCGAGAATCCCGAAAGCCTTTTGAAAACCATCTTCAAATCAAAATAAATTTTGTTTTCAAAAACATGTGAGAAAGAGTATTGTGATGACAATGTGTTCACTATAAGAAAATTTATCATATATCGAATTACATTGATATTGTGAAGAGAAGTATTATAGTGGAAGTTGACTTGCTAAGGATTATGCATGTTTCATAAATCTTCTTAAATCTTGGTATCTTCTTTGGCAAATGGGTTAAACTCATATTTGATAGATGAATTACTTAGAATCCCTTCCAAAAACATGCTCTCTTGACATAAGGCTAACGATTGTTCCAATCCAACACCTTCTCAAGAAAACTTTTTATAAAAGTTTAGAGCAGAGGAAATAAGAAGAGTTTCAAAGGAAATTCAAAGGAAATCAAAGATATGTCATCTTCAAAATCACCGAGATTGTAAGTTCTTGGCCTAAGGACATCAATGATGAATTTGTCTTCCTTCAATGAAAAGCCTCACCGAGCAAGAATACACTCAAGGAACCTATGCTCGCATTAGAACCGGTGCTTCAACGACTATGAGCACGCGTTCAAAGAGTCTAATGAGGAAGTAACCCCACTCCTAATTTCTTAACACTATGGGTTACACTTATAAGCCGTATTTTGAATAATTATTCTTTTGTCATGCTTATTAAGTCTCATTTGTATTATTGGATTACTAGAGCTATCTTTAGCTCATAAATGTTGCTAATTTTCTCTATGAGTACTTTGAGCAGAACTCATATGACGTAAAAGGTCAATCATGCAACATCTCTCTCCATCGTAGTAACATGGCCGCCGATTCATGAAGGATCGCGATCACTCATGAGAATTCACTCATGTCCTTCACTCACTCAAGGTCAAAATCTTCACCGCTGGACTTTACAACAATGAAGTGAAAAATCTGCCGATAAGTCCAAAGGAGTTGATAAAGACCCTCTCTCATGCCTATACAAACAAAGTTAGCTATTTGCTTTCTAATGACTCGTGCTCATGTCTCGCGAACTAATATGCTCATACATATCATCGACAACAATGCATAATAACCCGTCATACCGCACTTTTATTAATATACATTGATTGTATGATTTGTTTTATGCAAATGGTTTTTCAAAAACAAATCAAGATTTTTCCTATCACCGGTTTCAAATGTTTTTCGAAAACCCCGTAGTTGGCCGAATTTCCACATCGCCAACCAACACTTCATAAGCTCGCTTGTATGTGCTGACTTATAGAAGTAAAACCCTTTAAAGACCTACTCTCTCAAGTCTATTAAAGGTGGAGGCACACTTTTCAAGTTTGATCGCTTCGATTAAAGTTAAGACTATTTTCAAAATCTTGGAAAACGACAAGACAATCAACATCAATCCTTACCAAGAATCTTGAGAATATCTAGACTTCACACCTATCCTCGCCAAGGCGTGATCGAAGGACAACTCAACAAGAATGCTTCATTATTGAGTATCCTTCGCCTAACCTCCGTGAGTATAAGTAGAGCTCCTTCTTCATTCAAATCTCTACTATGACATAACTCACAAACTGCCTATAGATTACACTAGTTACAAATCGATGATTCAAAATCTCACAAATGTTACTAAACCCAAGTCCTAAGATTGGATCAAGACAATTCCTCAACAACTGGGTATGATTTCTTCATATTCATTCGAGTTGTTTCGATTTTATTTCGTTATTTCACAAGAGCTAATCTAAATTTCTCTCAATAATGTATCTCCAAACATCTCGTGAAAATCATTTTCTAAAAATCCTTTCTTATTCACGCTACAAAGCATGAGAGAAATTGCATCAAGTCTTGTGTATCGAAATCATTAATTATGGTTCCACGCCTTGTTGAGAAAACAATTGATAAAGAGATCTTCTTTTGTCTCGTCCGATAATCATAGAAGTTTGCCATCAAGCATGATTTATATGCTGCAAACCATGATTGTCAGAACACTTAAGGACTCTTTTAGTCAATTAGTTTTAAAAGTAAGATAGAAAACCATCAATTAATGCCAGTAAAAGTGATTTCATTCTCTCTTCTAACTTTTAGCTATCAATCTCATTGATACTCTAAAATGTCTACAGATGAATCACTGGGAAAATCAATTAGCACATACTCATTCCACTTTTGGAAGTCTCGCTTGCATACTTGAACTTCACGTAAAAGATCCTGAAAAGAAATGTCAAATGTTTGGAAAACATTTAACATATTGCCATGTGCAACAAGTCTTCTGGTTATATGTAGGTATGCCGACCATCACCTCAAAGATGGCCGATGCAGATAATTCAGTTCTGCTGAATTAAGTAGCTAATATGGAATTGATGAGGATGACGAACTGCTAATAGTCGCCATCAATCCCCTCGTCTATCAAAGGGGATTCATGGTCAAAACAGCACATCCTCAGTGGCCATCACCCTTCGGTGCTCTCATAATGACCCGAAGAAGTGAAGATGTTCTGCCTCCCCCGAGAGTTGGAGGAAATCAAAAAGGGAACACGGCCATCTTCCTATCATCCAACTCCTTCTAAATCCTTGACTGATGACTCCTCATCTAATGTCTAGGATTAGGACCTATAGGACACAAATTTGTAACATGTATCTCTTTCTGTAAATTGAATCATTATGTATCTCTCTCATGTAATCTGCAGTCACCAAAAATCCAGTTGTATTGTTCTTGTAATCACCGATCCTTGCAACATAATGTGTAAAACTACTTGGATTATTGAATACAAGCTCTGCAACTTCTACTCATGCCTATCTACTTGTCTGCATTCCTTTGATAGCATGAACTAATGTGTTAAGTGTGTTGATCAAACCTATCATTCTTTATTATCTCCATTTTATTCTGGTGATTAAAAGAATTGCTCTTAATGAAATGGTCACTCTACCGAGACACAAACTCGCCGACATCCCATCGAAACCATTCTTGAACAATGCTACATCAAGTTATGGTCTTCTACTACTGCTTAACTTTCATCCTTAGACACCATGATAATTGCCTTTCAGAATTTAATCTTTTCACAATGAGTAAATTCAAGTTCTGCCAAAACCTCTAGTCTCTTAACAAATAGGCAGATCAAGATTCATGACCTTCATGTCAACCTATCAAGGAATCGCTATTACTCAATCTCTATCCTTCATGATTAAAAGGTCAAGATTTTAGTAAAATCTTTGAACAACGGTGTCCGCTAAATCGAACCTTTCAAGACAATACAACAAAGACTTTGTGTTCTTAGTAATGACAACTACTAAATCTTGTGTACCCTATGAGATTGAAGTTATAAAGGCTTGATTAGTTGTTTCCATTAAAATGGCTCAACAGCTAATTGGTTTACAGATTAAATTCAAAACATTCTGTTAAATCTTATCATGTGGTTCTTAGTCTAAAAGGATGTTGTTAAAAATCTCTAGTAACTCGACCTATCCTCAAGATAGTCAGACATTCAAGAATTCTTGGGAAGACTAATATTTTCAAATATTAAGTCCTTCCTCAGAGTGAACACCGATATGACCCCCGCTTTATATAGGCTACGTCTCACTCTCTTCGTAACAAGTCTAGTCCAGATCTCTTCCCTTGCCATAGAATGCCTAGATCCGTTGGATAGAAAGAAGAACGGACATCACTTCGTACACATTTAATATCTCACTTACTTGATCTATTTAATATTCTTACTAAGCTTTATTACTCTTAAATAGATTGATGTCCATTATAAATAGAGTCTATTCAATTGGTATCAGCTGTCCTTACCTTAGCTGATATTAATCACACTACCAATGATAGACATAACAATTGATATCAGCAGTTCCTACTTTAGCAAATATCCAATACAACCTGCCGATAGTGTCTTCATTCATTAAAAGACTCATCAAATCTCTCAAAATTGGTATCGACTTCAAGATTGATATCGACAATCTTAAGACACATTCATCTAAAACTTCCACATATGTGTCATGTACAACCGTGTCATATGGCTTGGACAAGTTATTTTGTCCCCAATTCGTCCTTAAACAACCAATACCGTTCTATTTTTGATTAATTTACTCAAACAACTCGCTTGAAGTAAAATAACACTCATAATATCTCTAGAAGCTTGTACCCATTAATATCACAATAAAGGCAATCAAATTAATCGGTCACAAATTAATTTTAAACCTCTTGTTTGAAAATAATATTAATATAAATATCTTCTAGACCGCCTATGTACTAGCCATAATTACACTAAGCATGATGACATAATCCCAAATCGACTATCATTACTATGTCATTAAATGCACTCACTTCTTTAAGCCCCCAAAATGTCTTTTCCCATTCCTCTAATCAAGAAACCCTTTCATCTTCTCAAAAATTCAAAAAGTTGTATAAAATTTGTATCGCTCCAAAAACAAAAACGACTTCGCACCTCAAAATTTCTCCACCAATAGAGTCATTTGCATCATGTGTTCTCCAAATCGCCTAGTCCTCCTCATCGACCCATTTCCCACACCGAATGGCGTCATCGTATGATGGTCCTTCTTGCCACTCCTCTTCCTCCAAGATTCAACGACCTCGTCGAATATCTCGTCGTGTAAGGAATCGCCTTCGAGACCCCGAAACGATGTATCCAATTTCATCCCTTGGACTCCCACAAGAGACAATACTATCGCACCTCGCTCCCATCGCCTCAAATGCTCACCTCGAGCAACCCTCATCTCGGAGGAGCTTCACCAAGAAACGCCAATTGCCAAATCCAAGGTCAATGTTCCCTTCGATTAGAATCGCAGACCTTCATCCTCTAACTCTACTTCATTAGGATGACTAGCTAGGTCTCTGTTTTATCAATCTAATTTTCTTTTGCTATATCAATGATAAATATGTAATGTGTTTAGTCTTGTGTACGTCTGCTTGTCTATATTTGACATTTTCTTTTGAGTTAAATATTCAAAATTTGTCCTGGTACATACTCGTCCATGCCTGCAGTTTACTTTCTTGATGAACTTCAAGAATACCTCGTAGGCGCACCTTACATCTCATATTTCAGATGTATATCTCATGCATCCAACAAAAGTCAACATAAGACTCAACCATACTTGCCTGTTTCGACTTGATATACCTTAAGAAGGAGACTATTTTGAATGATTTACTACTCACCAATTGGTATCACTAATTAAACAGCTTACCCTATTTGATACTCCTATTACAAAATAAAGCTTGTCCATTTACATTCTTGTAAAATCTTCTTACAAGCAATGGAAACACAATTCCTAACCTCGATATCCTATTATGTATGTCTCATACATGAAAATTGTGTATCATAAGCCATCTGCACACTAAGAGTCTGTAAATATGACAAGTACCTGTATTTACTCGATACGGTCTATATCCTCTGCAGAATTACATCCAGCAAATCACTTCGGCATTTCTAAAAAGACAGCATTTAACAAGATCAAACTTCCTTCCCTCTACCTGTCAAAAATTCATACCTTATGAATTACCATAAGCATGTTCTCTCTCATATTTAGTTTCTAATACTCCATAATTCAATTGATAACTATCAATCTATCTTTAACTTGTGGCCATTAAGGAGGAGAGATTGTGAAGTAGTAATGGCCCCAAGTAATTGTGAAGTAGTAATGTGTGAAGTAGTAATAACCCCAACTAGTAAGGAGGAGAGAACTAGTAAGGAGGAAAGAAGGAGAGGTTGTGAAAATTGCAAAATAATCAATGAACCATTAAGGAGGAGAGATTATAATAAGGAAGTGGTAATGGCCCCAAGTGATTATGAAGGAAGTTAGGCCTTAAGAAATTATAGTAGGATTAACACTATTGAGAACAATATTCATTAAGGAGGAGAGATTGTGAAGTTGTAATGCCCTTCCGAAAGTGTGAAATATTAAGGAGGAGAGATAGACAAATATTAAGGAGGAGAGATAGACAACTTGTAGGACTGTTGTAAGATTGTGTATCTACCCATACAGCAAAATACTATATGACTATTATAATACGCTGACTAGATGAAGATGCTTAATCAATTCGATTAAGAACTAGATAACAAGTTACTTATACTTTCTACTTCTTGCTTGAGCAACATTCTTCGATCATCCGATGCAAGAAACACACTCTTAAGGCAATATTATCATTTGCCTAACAATCATTTCGCTTATTGCTTCGTATTTGTTCTTTCATTTATTGAGTCTCAAATACTTAGCAATAGGTGACTATACATACGCTATCGCTTGTAAGTTCAACCTAGGGCATGCCTTGATATAAACCGAATATTCAAGTAGTGGCATGTTATTACTAAGGATTGAACAACCGCTTTATAGAGCTATATGTATAAGTCAATTGTAGTAATGGTCCCAAGCAAATAGGAGGAGATTGTTAGGAATATGCCCGTAAATCACTGATATATATGTATGCATATTCCAACACGGTGATTTGCTTGTTCCCATTACAACGCATGTTTCACAAGTGGCTAAAAGGGCGCGTACGGTTAGTGTGGCACTTGTTGAAACAATGCATAGGTCATTAGACTAGGAAGTCTTTGTACATATCCGAGTCTTTGTCCTACCGAATGATGACAAACCTTCATATGAATCAAGCTCTTCAAATTGCCACCGACGTGACTATCGGCAGATGTCTCACTAGCGACATTTCCTTCGGCTATGATCGCCTAAATAGCCATCTCTACATCGCAGCTCTATATCGGCATTCTCGTATCCGCCAAAGCACTTCATCGAGCAACCGCAGAGAAGCTATTTATTCAAGAGGAACATCGTGACCATCAGCGGTTTCTACATCAGCAGTTCTATAATGGCAGATCTCAGAATCAGCCAAATCCCTCATCAAAACAACTGCCGAGAAACTGTAAGATCACGAGATACATCGGTCGTTACTCAACGCACTTCAAGCCAAAATAGATCCGTTACAAGATCTGTCTGACAAATCCAAGATACGCATCGATGTCTGCACCTTCACGTTTATCCAATAGACATTTCCTCTTCTGAACAGTGTTCGCGGTCTTCAAAGCTTCATTTCCAGAAAAGGCCAAGCACAGGACGCTGCACTACAGTCAAAGCAATGAAACGTCCACATCAATCAGCTGCATCCAGGCTAAGCTCGACACGTCCAACTATGTCCAGCCTGTGTCCCAGATCATCTTCAAGACTCAAACCTAACTGAAGGTCTTTGCCCAACAAATCCAAAGATGTACTCTGCTACATCACGAGATTCAGATCACCAACGGGCATAAACCTATTCAATACACCAACGGTCACCTCTTCTTCTCCAGCTATATAAGAAGACTCTCATCCTCATCTCTACATAGCACAAGAAAACAAGAGAGAGAGCACAAGCACTCTAACACACAAATTGTGTATGCTTATGCTTGAGAAAGGTTGTGGTATTGATCTTCATTTCTTCAATCCAGAACCACTCCTTCAGAGTGAGAAATCACAAGTGTAAGAACAAACACTTTGTGAGAGAGAGAGAAGAAAATCCAAAAGCTGAGAAGCTCTGCTTGATCAACAACCTTGTTGTTGATTTGAGTTCTTCTTCCTTCGAAGAACTCAGTCTCTTCAGTGGCCTCAACTCCATCATTCAGTAAAGAGACCAAGTATCTTACAGATCGTTGAAGCTAGATCAAGCTTGAAGATGTCCGATGAAGAGCCAGAACTTACATGTCCAGATTGCATTCATATCGGCAGACTTATACTACATTATAAGCTGTGCCGATTGTGCAATAAGGTGTCATCATTGTTGGTCGAGTGCTTAGCACTCAGTTGTTCAAATACTTGCTATTTGAACAACTCCTAATATTCTCTTCTCACATCACTCTAACACTAGCACTTTCCTTCACTAACCTCCAAGGTTGTTAGGAACTGCTAGGATTAGAGTTCTTATTCGAGTCTTCGGGGTATTCCATTTCACTTTCCTTCTTCCCCCGGAGAGATTGCTAGGTTAGAGAGTCTAGGTTGATGTACTAAGCATGTTTGCCTTTGAGCAAACCTCTGCTGAATTTTAATATAATATATATGTTTGTTACATTCAGCCTTGATTTCTCTTTCCTGTATAATTTGCTTTATCATGTGCAATCTGTTTAAGGAAAGTAAATGATGCATCTAATACAGATTATAGTCAACTGTCAAATTCTCTTTCATATCAAATCTTTACAGTTACTTTAATCTAAATTGTTAAACTTATGCTGTTTATTCTTCCGCTGCTCAAACTCATTTCCATCAGCTAAGTTAAACATATATCTTCCAACTGCTTGTTTCATATCTGCTGATTCAGAATGTCCATGATCTACATCTGCTGATCTAGGATGTCCTATGTTTCTAACTTCGCAAGCTAGCGATATAAGGAAGATGATAAACTTGTATTAATCATTTCATCTACTCCTCAATTTTTAAATGTTAAAAATTGGATGAAATTTTTATTACATACAGTATAGGCTATTCACCCCCCCCTCTAGCCTATACACTGAGCAACCCTCGGACCTAACAGTATGTAAAGTTATGTAGACTTTACTTTGGGGTAAAATCGTACTTAGTTGTGTATTATTCTTTTGGTAGCCGACATGTATGTCGTGCTTTTGTACAGTTGGTTTTGTTTCAGTTGTTCCTGAGCATGTTATAGCTCGTGGCTTATGTTGTGGTTCCGGCATGTTGTGGCCGATGTTGTTATAGTTGTTTTCTTTCCCGAGTTGTAAACTCGTGGTTGGTACTAGTTGATTTCCGGCTTTGTTATCGCCGAAGATTGTTTATAATTATGTTAATTAGGTGTTTATGTGTTTGGCTATGTCTTGTTAAGTTGTTATGGCATCCCGACCTTGGGATTTTGTATGGAAATCCGGGTCGGGGCGTCACAGTTGGTATCAGAGCAATAGTTTTGCTGTCGCCGGAATAGGTTCCTTGGCCTAGGTGGGTGTGGTTATTGTTGAGTTATTAACGTCGAGTGTTGTGTGTAGGTTGTTAAGATGGTTGAGACTAAACGTATTGAGTCTGGTGCTGGGGGAAGTGAACAAGGTGATGAAAATGTTGATCGCCCACAGAATGTGCTTCCTGAACCGAATCAGAATCAGAATGAGATGTTGATGACTATGTACAACAGAATGATGGAGAGAATGGATGAAATGTCTCAGAGAATTGATGCAGGAGCGGCACCACAACCTGAAGTGGTGGTACCACAACTGGAGGTAAGACAGAGAAACAACACTGTAGTACTTGAGAGGTTTTTGAAGATGAAACCAAGGACATTTGTGGGGGAACCTGATGCTACGAAGGCGGAACTATGGATCGAACACATTATCAAAATTTTTACAGCTTTGGGATGTACTGATGACGAGAAAGTGGTATTAGCAGTATTCAAATTAGAGGGTGCGGCGGAGCACTGGTGGCAGGTATTGTAGGAAAGCTGGAATTTGTGAGGGATATAGTCTAGTTGGCCTAACTTCTTGAGGGAGTTTAAGGCTCAATATGTTCCAACAGTGGTTCGTGACAAGAGAGAAAGGGAATTCTATGACCTCGAGCAAGGAAGTATGTCAGTGGCGCAGTATTCAGCGAAGTTTATCGAGTTGGCCCGATATTGTACTTACCTAGTTCCGGATGAGGCGAGAAAGACTCAGAAGTTTGTGAAAGGTTTGAAGACCGAGTATAGGAAGCAATTGCTATCACTTCAGCTTACAGATTATCGCAGTGCGGTGGATCGTGCATATGTGATAGAGGGCGATATCGAAGAGCACAAGGGAAGATATGGTGCAAGTAATTTTCAGCAGTCTTCACAGTTAGCTGGGCGAGGACAAGGTGGAGGTAATCGAGGTAATAGGGGTAATTTCAGCAACCAAAATCATGGAAGTAATCAGAATAGATTCCAACCTGAAGGGCAATCGAGACAACCAGTTAGTGGTCGAGGTTCTAATGTTCCTGTTACTCAAGGACAGCGGGGCACTCCTATGACATGTAATTATTGTTCGAGACTGGGGCATTCTGAGGATAGTTGTCGGTTTAAGTTGGGGTATAAATCGGGTCAATGTTTTCAGTGTGTGGAGATGGGACACATGAAAAAAGACTGTCCTAAGTTGAAAGGTGGTTAGCCGGGAGCCTCTAGTCAACAATCTAGCGGTGCCAAGAGGGATAGTGATGGTAGGCCTAAAGTTCAGGGTCGTGTTTTTGCACTTGATCAGCGAGGAGTGCCTGAGTCGACGTCTGTGATAGGAGGTAGTCTTTCTATTTTCGGTAGTAAGGACCGAGTGCTTATAGATCCAGGGTCATCTCATTCATATGTTGCATCTCATTATGTACACAATTTATGTGTGTTACCTCAGTCTTTGCCTTATATGCTTGAGGTGTCCACTCCATTAGGAGAATGTATGATAGCATTGGATGTCTATCGAGCATGTGACATACTTATTGGTGATCACACTTTACATGCTGATTTAGTAGTATTGCCAATACGTGATTTTGATATGATACTTGGTATGGACTGGTTATGTGCTTATCATGCTATAGTAGATTGTCATAGCAAGAAAGTTACATTTTCTATGCCTGGTATACCTGAGTTTATGTTTGTTGGTGATAATATGCAAAGTGGTATAAATGTTATTTCTGCTTTGAGAGCTAGAAAGTTGCTATCTCGAGGTTGTGCAGGGTATCTGGCTTATATGGTTGACAAAAGTATAACTATGCCAAAGTTAGAAGAAGTTTCAGTTGTTTGTGAATTTCCTGATGTGTTTTCCACTGAGTATGCTATGCCTCCTGATAGAGAGGTCGAGTTTTGTATTGAACTGTTGCCGGGTACAGCTCCAATTTTGAAAGCTCCATATAGAATGACGCCTACTGAATTGAAAGAATTAAAGGTACAGTTACAGGAATTACTCGACAGGGGATTTATTAAGCCGAGTGTATCGCCATGGGGTGCACCAGTGTTGTTCGTTAGAAAAAAGGATGGTACATTGAGATTGTGTATCGATTACAGACAGCTGAATCAGGTAACAATCAAGAATAAAGATCCTTTGCCACACATTGATGACTTGTTCGATCAGTTGCAGGGATCTATTGTATACTCCAAGCTAGATTTGAGAAGTGGTTACCATCAACTGAAAGTACGAGCGGAAGATGTACCAAAAACTGCTTTTCATACGAGGTATAGATATTTTGAGTTCGTGGTTATGCCATTTGGGTTAACGAATGCACCCGCAGTGTTTATGGATTTAATCAACCGAGTCTTCCATCAGTATCTGGATTGCTTTGTTGTGGTATTCATTGATGATATCCTTGTTTATTCGAAGACACGTGAAGAGCATGAATAGCATCTAAGGGTGGTATTGTCGATCCTTCGAGAGAAGCATTTGTTTGCCAAATTTAGCAAATGTGAATTTTGGTTGGAAGAAGTGGCATTTTCGGGGCATGTTGTCTCGAGTGCAGGAATAGCTGTCGATCCATCAAAGATTGAAGCGGTGACACAGTGGAAAAAGCCGAGTACCGTTACAGAGGTTCGCAGTTTCTTGGGGTTAGCGGGATATTACCGAAGATTCATCAAGGGATTTTCTAAGATCGCTACTCCGATGACAAACTTAACAAAGAACACAACACCATTTGTTTGGGATGATAAGTGTGAAGCTAGTTTCCAAGAATTGAAGCCACGGTTGACAACGGCTCCGGTATTAGCATTGCCTAGTGGTAGTGAGAATTTCATGATTTACAGCGATGCTTCTAAAGAGGGTTTGGGTTGTGTGCTAATGCAAAACAGGAAAGTCATCGCCTATACATCAAAGAAGTTGACAACTACTGAACAGAATTATCCTACCTATGACTTGGAGTTGGCGGCAATTATGTTTGCGTTGCACAAATGGAAGCATTACTTATATGTGGCGAAATTTGAAGTGTTTACAGATCATAAGAGTTTAAAGTACCTTTTCTCGCAAAAAGAGTTAAACATGAGGCAACGGAGATGGATGGAAAAGTTAAAGGATCACAACTGTACTATTCTTTATCATCCTGGGAAAGCAAACGTGGTGGCGGATGCACTAAGTAGGAAGACTTATATGTCTCACTTGATGGTTCGAGAATGGAGAATGTTAGAAGACTTAAGGGATTGGAGCCAAGTAAGGTCGAGCATGGAGTAATTTTTGCATGTGTTTGGGCTACGCCAGTGGTATTCCAACAGATTAAAGAAGCTCAAGTTGGTGATCCAGAATTGAAAAGGATAATAGGTGAGTTAAGTGAAGGCAAGACTTCTGAATTTGCAATGAATAAGGATGGTATACTAACATTCCGGGGAAGGATTTGTGTACCCTCGAGTAAGGAAGTTAAACAAAAAGTTCATGATGAAGCCCACAAGGCTAGATATACCATACATCCGAGAAGTACCAAAATGTATCGGGATTTAAAGAAGGAATTTTGGTGGAGCGGTATGAAACGTGAGATAGTAGAATATGTGTCGAGATGTTTAACTTGTCAACAAGTCAAAGCCGAGCATCAAAGGCCTACAGGTTTGCTACAGCCACTTGAGATATCAGAATAGAAATGGGAGCATATCACCATGGATTTTGTGACAGGGTTGCCACGTACTCGACGAGGGTTTGATGCGGTGTGGGTTGTGGTTGACCGATTGACGAAATTGGCTCATTTTATTCCCATTTCGATGACATACACGTTGAGTCAGTTGGCAGCTTTATATATTCAAGAGATAGTCAGATTACATGGGGTTCCAGTTAGTATTATTTCAGACAGGGACCCGAGATTTACATCGAGATTTTGGCAAGCTTTACAAGATGCTATGGGTACAAAACTGAATTTGATTACAGCGTTTCATCCTCAGTCAGATGGTCAGTCGGAGAGATTGATTCAAGTACTTGAGGACATGCTACGAGTGTGTATAGTGGATTTCAAGGGAAGTTGGGATTCACACTTGCCTTTAGCGGAGTTTGCTTATAACAATAGTTTTCAAGCGAGTATTGAAATGGCTCCGTATGAAGCCTTGTATGGACGGAAGTGTCGATCACCAATCTGCTGGGATGAAGTTGGTGAAGCTAAGATATGGGGTTCCGATATGGTGCAACAATCGGTTGAAAGCGTGAAAATGATTCGAGATAGGCTACTTATAGCTCAGAGCCGACAGAAGAGCTACGCTGATCATCGACGTAGGGATCTTGAGTTCCAAGTTGGGGACTATGTGTTCTTGAAGGTATCACCTCGAAAGGGCATAAAGAGGTTTGGTAAAAAGGGAAAGTTATCACCAAGGTTTATTGGACCTTTTGAGATACTTGAGAAGGTTGGGGCTTTAGTGTATAGAATTGCTTTACCTCCTTCTTTATCCGAGATTCACAATGTGTTTCACGTGTCCATGCTTCGCAAGTATATGAAAGATGAATCACATATGCTTGAGTATGAAGAGATTTTTTTTAAACCAGATTTGTCGTATGTTGAGAAACCGGTGAAAATACTTGACACCAAAGAGCAAGTGCTACGAACTAAACGAATACCGCTTGTGAAAGTTTTGTGGAGGAATCAGAAAATAGAAGAAGCTACGTGGGAAACTGAGGTTGAGATGCGTGGGAAGTACCCACATCTCTTCGATGGACTTGGTAAGGAATTTAGGGACTAAATTCTTTTAAGGGAGAGAGGATGTAATACCCTGGATTTAATTATGGCTTATATGCTTACTTTGTTGCATGTTAACATGCTATTATAAGTGTTGTGTGATCAAACCTAAGAAATAGAGCAAAATAGAAGTTGGATTGAACTGTTAAGCTCGGCACAATGGTGCACCTTTACTTGGCACGGCCGTACGAGAGTGGACAGAAAGTCCAGAATTGAGCTTTGAGAGTTGGCACGACCGTGCATACATTTTTGGCACGGCCGTGCGAGGCCAGGCAGAAACTTTAGATTTGGCCGTGTAAGTTGGCACGGCCGTGCGAATGTACAGACAGCACATGGACTTGTTTAGTAATTGTGGCTTTTTACCCTTAGACCCTTGGCTGATTGTGTTGTACCTTGGTTTGACCCTTATTGACCAGCCTTAAGTTACTCTCAATCATGTAAGAGACTCCAATATACTTCATTTCTCATATTTTCTTCCATGGAAACCTAGAGAGCTTGTGTGGGAGATTGAGAGTGAGATTAATGTGTGTAGATCACATCTTCCCATCCAACCATTGGATCTTCTATGCAAGACCACCCAAGTGTTGCTTAGGACTAGGAGAACTACTTTGAAGGCTTTGATTCTCTTTTTAGTGGTTGGATTTGTCTATTTAAGGTAAGTTACTATCCCCCCTTTTGTATGCTTAAAGCTTCAAAACCATGCTAGTGATATTATAGACTTGCTAGCTTTGTTAAAGATGTGTTATACATGTCTAAATGTTACATGGTTGTGTGAAATCTTGATAGTGATGATGAACTTGGTATGAGACATTTGGTTGGGTTGATTACTCATTATTGAACTTAGAATTGTACTAAGAGAAGAACAAAGACTTTAGTTAGGAGAAAGTTGCATATAGCAACTATGCCCAAAGTGAACAATTATGCTAATGAACTTTGGTGATGGAGTTTTGGTAGAATAATATACACCAAACATGTTGTTAAATCCCTACAAAATCTAAGTTGGTTTGAGTAGAATTATGAACCCTCAAACAAGTTGGTTGAATTAAACAATTGATGTTGTGGAATAGAGACTTGTAGATAGCTCTATGTGATTGTATAAACTTGGAAAGTATGTTCTTGATGATAGCATGTTATTGAGTAAAATAGATTACTTGACAATTACCAAGTTCACTACTTTTGAACTTAGGGGTTAAATTGCATAAGATGAGTAGATACCATTTTGTGCATTACATTGAGTCCAGCTGGCATTTGTGTTAACGAGTTATGGTGGGACGACATATAGCCTTGACAAATCAATGTTTGAAATCCCTATAAGTCGCTGTACCGGTATGCACACACACCTCACCTGTTGGCCACAGGTGGGAGGTAGCCCCTCTGTTATAGCAATATGCATGACTTTGGTTGCTAAGATCCGATAGATTTTTGGGGAGACCCGGCAGGTTTGGGGATGTCAATACATCATAGACGAGTATCGATACACGTTGGTTATTTTGTGTATTGCAGGAGCAATGCAAAGAAGAATAAAGGGAAACAATATCCTTTGTTATGTGATTTACTTTACAAGCACTTATGTGAACATCAAAGTGCTATGTGTTTAACATGAGTTGTATATTGTTGATGATATTTCATGTTTGAGTTGTGTATAGAAATGCTATCACTTGATTTCAATTACAGCTGAGCATTATGCCATGTCATATAGTTGCATTTAGTAACTTATTGAGTTTCGACTCACCCCGTTGTGTTTAATTGTTTTTCCTTAGATCCGAACCAGCCAGGCAGCTCTCGGTGAGGTCAGTGAGGACGAGGCTAGACAGCAGGTTGTCCTCGTAGTCGTACTTGGTTTGTACAGTTATGTTAGTATTTTCTTTTGGTGAGATACGTTGGTATGTAAAGTTATGTAGACTTTACTTTGGGGTACAATCATACTTGCTTGTGTATTATTCTATTGGTAACCGACATGTATGTCGTGCTTTTGTACAGTTGGTTTTGTTTCAGTTGTTCTCGAGCATGTTATAGCTCGTGGCTTATGTTATAGTTCTGGCATGTTGTGGCCGATGTTGTTATAGTTGTTTTCTTTCCCGAGTTGTAAACTCGTGGTTGGTACTAGTTGATTTTCGGCTTTGTTATCGCCGAAGATTGTTTATAATTATGTTAATCAGGTGTTTATGTGTTTGGTTATGTCTTGTTAAGTTGTTATGGCATCTCGACCTTGGGATTTTGTATGAAAATCTGGGTCGGGGCGTCACACGTTATCTCTAACATCAGCGGTAATTTTTTTTGAAAATGCTAATTTTACCCTCACTCCAAGCTGACTGGGATGCCTAGGTGGATCTCGCAGGAATGGATCAAACTTAAAAACATATATAATGAAACCTTTCCTGTTCACCTCGCGGCCATCTCTTAATTGGAATAAATAGATAATCAGAAATTTTTAAAATTTGCTAAAAGAACATACATAGTTAAGATGCTTGTGGGGGAACACAAACAACACTGTATGATAAACTTAACACCAAGATATTATTAGCAGAAAATAAAACAATACTCAAAAGTTACTGTGCTCTGATGCAATGTTTTGCTGCAACCAATACGTTTTACTCCAACATACGATGTAAAATCCAGAATTGGGTGTATTGCAACAGCAAAACGTCTATACATACAAATGAAGTGTGAGTGAGCTCAAAATCCATGAGTGGAAAATATGACGCTTTTTCCCTCTCTTACTGATCAATAAAAAAGAAAGGGATAAAGAATCAATGAAGTCAGACAAAGCTTGTTTTTCAAACTCTACATCATTCGTGGACCTTGTAGATGGCAATTCAGCTGCGGTTTTCTCGGCCTTTAGCCAAAGAAACCTGCACAAATAAATGGACATCATAATCATTTTCTGAGTATACACCAAAATTAAATGTTCAATGATAACCAGCAACATGTTTCTTGACTTGCCCGTGGGAAAGAGAACAGGAAAGGTTTCATTATCTATGGTATGCATCCAAACAGTAGGTAAGGACATGAACCTTAAATGAGCGGTCATTTAATCCTTTTTCAAAATTTTACTAGCACTATCGCAGCCATCTCTTGAACCAGTGTGTTCCACCACTGCGGCGCGCAAGTAGGTCAATGAATGGCTTAGCAACCTTCAATTTGTGTTATACAGTTATGGAGATCCAACAAATCTCACTATGGATTGTCAAATTGGGCCAAACGTAGCTCGATTTAGGTTGTCGAATGGTGGGACAGCTGGTGGTTTTGTGCATGACGGTGGTTTGACATCAGTACCATGCTCCACCGGCTACGGGTTGAACTGAAATTTTAAAATTTCAGACCCATTTCCAGACGGTGGTGGCGGTGATGTTGGGTTTGACAGCAGTAGCATGCTCCACGGGCAACGGCTTGAAGTGATATTTTAAAATTTCAGACCCATTTCCAGACCCATTCTCTCAATTCTTGTACCCTAAATCTTCCAAATCATCCTCTCAATTCTTTGCATTTTTACAGTTTTAGAGCTAATGCAACCCATTACCCCCAAAACTGTGACGACCCGAGTCTGAGATTCAATGTTGAACCCCAACTCGGGGCGCCAAACCGAAGGAGAACAGCTGAAAGAACTGAATAAAGCGAGCTACAAAAGCTCGAAAACCAAAAACAAGCAGCGGAATAATTAAAAGAGCATGAGCATCAAAGCTCGAATAAATATAATACCACAACTATGAAAAACCTCCACGGTTAAACAAGCGCCGGAAAACAACACCACAAGTCAACACGCTCGGGAAAACAACTAAAGATAGATGGCTCAAAGCCTCAATGAAAGCAAGTAGAATTTACTGCTGATACAATAAGGTACAACGGGCCGACTCCTCGAGTCGCCACCAAAATACAGCTAAATAAAATACAACAATTCTACCCGACATACTAAGTTTACATAATTTAGCTTAAATCACGATCTAACAGAATAAGAGATAAATACAAAATACTAACTAAATATAACTAGAGGAACTTCAAAGTAAAGCCTCACTGCGCTGGAACTCAAAGCCTGCAAACTAAGGAAAAACAAATGGAAGGGATGAGTCGAAGACCTAGTAAGTTACTAATGTAACAATATGGCATGGTATTATACACATTAATATAATAGGATAATAAACAGGTTATAGCACATAAGGCAACCAACCCTATATTCACGAGAGGCTCAGTAGCCACTAACCGTCATGCACTGATCGGAGACCACGACCAATATTCGCTTGTATAGGAAGCACATAAAACGTGAAGTAAACACATAAAGGTAGATACGGTGGATTTAAGGTACACCTCCGAAATCCCTTGAAACACTTCCGACCTTATAGCTCCATGAAGTGATAGAAGACGATTACGCTGCTGCTTCACAGAACGATAAAAGATGCCTCTACCGCTATCCAACAAGATAATAGTAATAATAATAGATTCATGTGCTTCTACTTCAGAGAATTAAAATAAACAACTGTGTCGTTGATGCTGGACACATTTTCCAATATCGACCAACGAACAGAAATAGATGATTGTGCTGCTGCTGCCGTACACAAATCACAAAGGGACCGGTGCTCGTATCCCAAAATAAATATATGTAGCCGATTGCGTCAAGCACGATCTACAAGTACCCGTTGTGGTCCATTTTCTGTATCCACGTCAACGTATTGCTCGATCCCCTACGACCCGAGACAATACGACTTTAGCCACTTATAAGTATCACAATGGACCGGTGTCCGTATCCCAATGCATACAAAACAATGTCGACAATACACAGTCGCCGTTTATTTCGTTCAACTGTGGGACTAGAGAAAACACATACCGTAGCCAACGGTAGGGAGATGCCCAGTGGTTTGGCCTTCGACTATTACGAAGCCCCTGCTCCCGCAATAACCGAGTGTCAATATACCTCCAATGCACATATGCCAGCTAGACTCAATGCAATGCACAAGTAGATGTTTACTCATGCCAAACTAATCAAAGTGTGTTCTATTGAATCACAACTTAATAAATCAAATTATAATGTGTTCTATTGAATCATAACTTAACGAAATCAAACTATAATGTGTTCTATTGAATCACATACCAAATCAACATAATGTGCTTGTAAAAACTAAACACATAATCAATCATCAAAGTAGGATGATTGTCCTATTGCTTACTAGCACAACCATACATACACCAAATCATTTAAGTTCGTGAATGCTAGACTTTATAATCACAACATGTATAAGCCTACTCGTACTTACAATCATAATCCATACATAATGAATACTCTAAACTTAGGATCTCTATGGTATCCTATAACCACATAACACCTTCCAATAATATGCCTCATAATTCACAACATTCCAAACTCTCTACGTAATACCTTCCAATAATATGCCTCATAATTCGCAACTCAACACTAGTTCCCGCACCCTTATTGGGTGATAACTGGGGTATCTCAAAACTTTAACTCATAATAAACACGTCACTCAATGTGTAGTGACTAAGTCATTCCCAACGTACGTCACACATTATCGTACACAACTCATTAGTAACTTATATGAAGTCACGAGTACCTTTAATAATTAATCAAAGCTTAGACGTAGGGTGTATATATAATCATCCAACCCAATTCAAGTAGTCATGTGATCAACAACATTGACTAAGTCAACCTAACTCAATTTTATTCGATCAAGATCCCATCAATTCGTCATCCCACATTGTAGGAGACTAAAATACAACATACATAGGTTTATACTCCTCATTACCACATCACACGACGAATAATCTTTACGTCCTATACAACTCCGCTAGAGTCGGTCATTTACAAATTAAACCTCGGAACGATCCGTAGTATCGTCCCTAATTAACCGTGTCAATCACAATATCCAAAGTTCGGGGTATATACCACCCATGTAAATCTCACAAGTCATTGCGAGAATATTAACAATTATAATCTCAATGAGCTACACATGTGATGTGATTCAAAGATCGTGACAAAGCGGAACCAACCAAGAACGCAGATTGAAAACAGAAACAACGAATTGAAACGAAAAGATAGGGAGCTTCCCTCAACCCTAGGGCAGATTTAATCCCTAAAACCTTGGGGTGCAACCTTAACCCACTAATCGCAATTGATTAGGAACCAAGATCAAGGAACGCCACAAGCCTGCAGCTCAACAAACTTGATAAGTTCAGGGGTTGAGAATTTTAGTCCAAGAAATCTCTCACAAGCTCACAATATAGTGAAAACTCAAATCAATTTAATCAATATCAATGTTAATGTTTTACAATGAAAAAAGAAGCCTTTATATAGGCCTAAACAATCCTACTAACCCTAGGAAACGTTTATTAGGAAACAAAATTACCTAAAATACTTTAAAGTTACCAAAAATCCCATTAATTAGCGAAAATCCCATTTTTGGTGCGCAGAAGACTATGTGGACGCCCTATGCGGCCGCATAGATTCCAGAAAGGCTATGCGGACCCCCTATGCGACCGCATAGATTCCAGAAACTTGCTGATTTCTGCGCGACCTCTTAATGCGGACGCACTGCGATTTGGTACGAGGCTATGCGAACGAATTATGCGAACGCATAGTGCGGACGCATTATGCTGAAACTCTATTTTTGTTGTGTAGTCCTTCTAGCATGCAGACAATCCTTCCCTCTTTGTCTTGACATCCGTGGGAGCTTCAAAAACATGCATGGACTCCTCCTCTTGGGCCTCGAACGGGCTTGCGTGACTTTGAACCCGCTTGATCATAATTGGTTCACTTGACTTGGGCCTTGAGTCTTGGCTCGAACCACGATTCTCATCATTCTAGGCCACATAGATGTCAGAAACTTGCTGATTTCTGTGTGAGCTCTTAATGTGGACGCACTGTGATTTGGTACGAGGCTATGCGAACGCATTATGCTGGAACTCTTTTTTGTTGTGTAGTCCTTCTAGCATGCAGACAATCCTTCCCTCTTTGTCTTAATATCCGTGGGAGCTTCCAAAACATGCATGGACTCCTCCTCTTGGGCCTCGAACGGGCTTGCGTGACTTTGAACCCGCTTGATCATAATTGGTTCACTTGACTTAGGCCTTGAGTCTTGGCTCGAACCACGGTTCTCATCAATATGCTCGATAGAACTAAAACAAGTCATCGGTGACTTTACTGGCAGAACCCAACTATAAAACAAACCCGCGAGTCTACAACTGTAATACCTTTGGTCCTTCCTTTGTGTGTTATATCTATCTTAATACATTGCTATCATGTTTGACATACTTGTAGATTCATTAGGAAGGCATGTTGCATGATTATACATTGATTTCATGTCTTTCGTGTGTCCTGAATTGTACATTAATCCTTGTGGTTATGTGATTTTGTGATGTGTTGCATTTAGGGTTACATTATGTGATGTTTGTATTGAGTTCCGGGGTTGTCTCGAACTTAGTTTTGGGTTGGGTTCATATTGGTATCACTTAGGAACACTTTGGAAACCCTTTTTAGTCATTTTTGGACCCCAGGTCGCGTCCTAGCGCGCCATTTTTCGCGCCCTAGCGGGCGTACGGACAGATTTTACCACTTGTAGTAATTTGGCCATAACTTTGTCTAGAAACTCGAATTAATGAACCATTTGATTCTTTGTAAACTAGACTCAAAGAGCTTTCCAACCATACCTTATTAATAATTTTTAGACTTGTAGATGATCCTAGGAATGTCTTTGAAGTTGACTAAAAATCAGGCCCATTCTATACAAGACAAGCCTCTTCCAAACCTTGCAACTTTGACTCTTTTGACCCTTGGACCCTAGGCTGATTGTGTTGTACCTTGTTTGACCCTTTGACCAGCCTAATAAGTTACGCCTAAACCTATGAGAGACTTCATTTCACCATTTCTTCATTTCTTTTTTCATGAAAGCTTGAAAGCTTAAGTGTGGGAGATTGAGTGTGAGATTAGTGTGTGTGTTCTACTCTTCTTCATTCAACCATTGGATCTCACATGCAAGACCACCAAGGTGTTGCTAAAGACTAGGAGACTTCATTATAAAGCCTTGATTATGAATTTGTTAGCTTGATTGTCTTCTTTGGAGGTAAGTTACTAACCCCCTTGTTGTATGTTTTAGGATTTCTTACATGTTAGCTCATAAATACACATGTTAGACTTGTTAAAGATGATATCTTCAAGTCTAATTGCTATGTTGGTATGTGAAAACTCTAAGTATGATGTTTGCTTGGTATAAAATGGGTTGCATGTATGCTTGTTGAAGTATCAACCTTGGAATTGAACTAAAGAACAATTAAATTGAGAAATTTCACCTAACGCAATTATACCCAAATTTTGAAAAGTATGTTAATGACTCTAGAAATTTGATATATGAAGAGAATAATATCTACCGAATAACATGTTAAATTCCTACGCGAATTAGAGTTCGTTTGCTATAGTTTATAGCCCTCCGATTAATTGGTACTGGTAAAATAAAGACTCCGATTATAATCATAAGATGACGTCTAATTAATTTAGCAAGCCGTGTATCCGAACTTGTGTAGTTTGGGATGTTCGTTTTATATAATTAGCAACTCCCGAGAGTTGTTTACACGTATGTACATTAAAATACGGAATATTAGAGACTAGTACGACAGTCTCGGTGTGATAAACGATTATTCATAAATATTGGGGTTGGACTACAAAACTACTCCCTCCGTTCCAGGCAAAGAGTCCTGGTTTGAAAGTCAACCTTTTTAAGAAAAAACTTGATTTTCCAAAACTTCCCTTTTGCAAATTTAAACTAACACACTCCTTAACGTTAACTAGAAAACACAGCGCAGCGAGATTGGAGCTGGAAGTTGACGGAGAAGAACAGAGGAACTCAGAGGAACGCCGATTCTGTAGAATTCTCCAATCAATGGTAAGCATTGTCCAATTTAGAGGTTTTCAATGGATCCTTTTCAATTTTGAGTTTTTCAATTATGCAATTTCAGTATTAGGATCCTCAAAAACCTTAAAAAAGTACTTTGAGATTCTCATTTTTGAAATTTTTGAATTTGCAAATTCAGTTGAGATTTGTGTGGAGCGTGTGGATTCGCAATAGAGATTTTCAATTAACGTGGACAGAGTTTTCAAGCTTGAGCTTAAATTTGCATTTCTAGCCACAATTGAACTCAGAGGAACGCCGATTCTGTAGAATTCTCCAATCAATGGTAAGCATTGTCCAATTTATTGATTAGCTTGGTGAATTTAGAGAAAATATATAAACTCATTTAGTCTTTACTGATCACAAATGATCACAAATGTTAACTTCTGCAATATCCTCTCATTAACTTCTCAGGTATTTGTCTTCAATGATTAACCGTTAAGTTTGAGTTTACTTTGAAGTTTGAACAGATCAAATTGTACGATTGCTTTGACCAGTTTTTATTTTTCAAAGATGTTAAGCAGGTTTGTTTTCTCTGCTAGTTTCTTGAAGCTTGAATGTTGCGAAACTCGGTGCAAGAAAAATAGTTCTTGAGAAAATTATGGTAAAGTAGAGTTATTTTACATCTTCAATTGGAACGGAAGGAGTACAATTTTCTGTAGTTGCAGTCTACTGTAGGAGTCAATGAAGTGGATATTTCCTTCCATTAGTGTACAATTACAAAAAATTGAAATGCATCTGTCCCCATGTCAATTCTTATTGAGTGATCTCCTTGTTGAGTAAGAAGACCTCTCATAGAAACCTTATTATTGAACATTAGCTATTGGTTACATTCATTTGATTCACGATGTCTAATAAAATTTGTAGGAGTTTCTTTGTTCGCAATATACTGTTTTGTTTGGTTTTTTGAAGTACATTTCTTGAGCATGCCTATAGCTGTCCTATTTTTTTTAATCTCCTTGTAGATTTCTTAACTAAACTTGATTGCGTAAAGTGTTACTAACCATGAAGAGGCATGGTATGAGGTTTCATTTAACCATTGGTTCTTTGTAGCTCAGAAGTTGCCATTTGTAAGGAATTTCGTATCGGATTATATAAAAACTTTCTTAAGTTATTTGAAGTGGTATTATTGGTGACTTTAAAACTGATTATTAATATACAGATGCTTTCTTAAGTTATTTGAAGTGGTGACCTATGATTCTCTTAACTTCTTAGTTATAGATTTTGAGCAGGTTTTATGCAAAATGCGCATTTATCTTCTCATTTTTCTGTTTCTTCCAACATAGGGAATGGTTGTTGTAGAATGGGCTTTTTCAAGCATGCATCGCGCGCAAGATCTTTTGCTTGCTTGTAGTTGATACTAAGAGTTATGGTAGAAATCAGTCCTGCTTTTCCAGTAATCATGTTTGTGTTTCTTTCGCTTTGAATCAAAATTAATAGCATTGAAAGGGATATTCAGGATAGTTATTGATCATCAAGGAGAGACTGAATGATAAATGGAAAATTTTAGCTGCTTATAGTTATCTAAACTATGCATATAGTAGATGCTATGCTGATATTTTGATTAGTGAGAAAAGTTGAGTTTTACCATTTGTTAAGGTTGGTTGCTCTGGTGAATGGTAACTACTCCAACAGTTTGGAGTATTACAGTAACTTGCAACAGATGGGTGCATGTACGTAAGATAAACAAAACACTGCATTATGCTGGAATTATTTTATTCATATAATCTTGTTCTAGTGTGTGTATTATCCTATGTAGCTAATGTTTTCAATAGTTTAGCTATTTGTAAAACTCAGTAGCTAATCTGCAAACTTTAATTTGTGTCTCAGGTGTGGACGTAGTTGTTCTATCTACAAAAATTTCTAGCATAGAACGATTGTGATGGCAGAACAGTTAAGGGATATTCAAGAAATGCAGAACATGGATAGGAATCTTCCAAACCTTAATCCAAGGAGAAAGCTAACGAATAAGGAACGTCAATCTATCTTTGAGGCCCTTTTGGTGCAAAGTGAAAATGGTAAGCTGAAGAGGGGGTCGTTTACCCAAGTTACTGTTGTATTTTCAGTGAGCACCACAACGCTTACGAATTTGGAAACGTGGAAGTTTAAGTATCCAAGATCTCTAAGGTAGATGTCTCACGAAAGTTTTCAAGACGAGTTTATGAAAATCGTGTGAATATTGACCTCAACGACATGTTAAAAATTGATCTGTGCCGTCGGACAAGCCTTCGCTCATTAGCAGTGGCCTTGAGTCTGTCCATGACAACTCTTTATCGGCGACTCAAAAAAGGAGAAATCAGATCGCACTCAAATCCGATAAAGCCTCACATAACCACTCAAAACAAAGAGGCTAGACTCGTTTTGTTTATCAATGCTAGAGCCTTCAAGTCTCCAAATCAGCCCAACATTCAAAGATATGTTCGACCTGTCCATATAGATGAAAAGTGGTTTTTCTTACGAACATCGAAAGATACTATCTTCATCCATTAGAAAATAATCCATATCGCACGTGCAAAAGTAAGCAATTCATTACGAAGGTTATGTTTCTAGCAGCGGTAGCGAGGCCTCGGTTTGATTATGATGGAAATGAAGTGTTCTCTGGAAAGATAGGGATATTCCCTTTTACATTTCAAAAAGGTGCCCAGCGAAGGAGTCGAAACCGTGCAGCTGGTACACTAGAGACTAAACCCATTTTCCCGGTAACTAAAGATGTCATACGCTCTTGTTTGATAAATAAAGTTTTACCGGCAATACGAGAGAAGTGGCCGCGGTGCAGCCCGGTTAGTACAATTTACATACAACAGGACAACGCCAAACCGCATGTAGATCCAATGGATCCGAGTTTGTTGAGGCCGCAAACAAGAGGGATTTGATATTCGGCTGAAATTTCAACCCCGAACAGCCCTGATTTGAATGTTCTTGACCTTGGATTTTTTTGATCTATTCAATCATTACAGTATCGAGAAGCACCGAAGAATATTGATGAACTTGTATTGGCTGTAGAAAAATCTTTTGATGAAATGCCATCAACAAGTTTGAACAAAATCTTCTTGTCACTTCAAGCTTGCATGATTGAAGTGATAAAAACTATGGAGAAAATCGTTACAAAGAGCCACATATTGGTAAAAATCGGATGATTAGAGAAGGCAACCTTCCTTCTCAACTGCAGTGTGAGCTTGGACTGGTGGAGGCAGCCTTTCAACATTTACAACCATGACACAAACTGTTACTCAGTGCTGCCTTCTAACATCTACAATAACACTACTGGTGTTTACTTTCTTGTTTCTTCTTGTTACAACACTTTTTTTGTGTATTAGTGTACTTGTAGAATTCCATCTCAAACTCAGAATACTACTCCGATTAGTATAGCAGTATACTGTTTTGTTTTAACACTACTAGAGTAGTTTCTTGGTTGTACTAGGTTAGTATAGCAGTATACTGCTTTGTTTGTTACTCTGAAGTGTATTACTCTAAATAATCAAAGTTCACAAATGTACTTGAGTTTAATCAAATTTGTGTGCTGTAAAGGGAACAATTTTCCCACGAAATCCATCTACTAGAGAAAATTTCGGCGAAATTTTACAGTTGCCGGAGAAAATTCCGGCGAAATTTTCTGGTCACCGGAGTAATTTCCGGCTGCCTGAGGTAATTTCCGGTGAAGTCCAAATGCCGGAAGTGATTTTTGGCAAACTTGGTTGATAGCGAGGGTGAATATTTTGTTATTATAGCTTTTTTATTGTATATGAATAAAATTTAAAATAAGGGTATATTTGGAAATATAAAATATTTTATAGTTTAATTTTAGAAAGTGGACTCTTTAAATGAAACAACCCAAAATGGAATAGTGGACTCTTTGCCTGGAACGGAGGGAGTATATGATTTAGGACAAGTGTACTTGGCGGCACTTGTGATTATAAGAATGGTACCGTTATGATTTTATCGTCGTTGTAAGTGTAGTATTTCACACTTGATGTTCATAAACTAAATAAGTACCCTTGGTGTGTTTGTGCTTGAGAACTAAATGAGTAGTCTCAACATGGGATTATGAATAGACTAAATGAGTAGTCTTAAGTTGTGTTTACTTGGTAATTAAATGTGTACCTCAACGTGTTATTGATTATAGACTAAATATGTGGTTTAGTTGTTCTTAAGAAGCACTTGCAAACATGTATTTGTATGACTATGTGATTCAAGACTAAATATGTGGTTTTGAGATGTTGATTAGTTTACATCACAAAATGTGTTAGTAATGTGTTAAGGTAGGATCATTGACCTCTTTGGTTGGGATAAGGTTCACTACTTTTGAACCTTATTGTTGTTGATATGTTACGAGTAAATATCTACTTGTGCATCATTTGGAAGTCCAACTGGCATACATGATTTGAGTCGGCAATGCGACGACACATGGTCTTTGTGGTAAGCGATTGCTATGGGTTGCCTCATTGGTTCCCTTTCCTCCCTACTACTGGCCCTAGTGAGAAGTGGTCCCATTGTTATAAGCAATACGCGTAACTATGGCAACCAGTATTTTCCTCACTAAGTAGACGGTGAGAAGTAACGACAGTATTTTCCTCACTATGTAATCAAGTAAGAAGTAACGATGGTATCTTTCCTCGCTAAGTAGAATAGCGAGATGTAACGACAGTATGTTCAGTGTTCAGTATGTTCCGAGCACGAGATCTGGTTCGACAACAACGTGAGATGTGTAAAGCAACAGCAGCACAATCAATAGACAACAACCATATCTTTTTAAATGTGGTTATTTACGTGCACTTATGTGATCATCACCGTGCTACGTGGTATATGTGATTTATGTGTCTATTATGTGGTACATGTTTAGAGTTTGGTATACTATTAAATGATGCCATGTTACAGTTTTATGATTGAGCATTATGCCATGTCATGTAGTTGCATTTAGTAACTTACTGTATCATTATGACTCACCCCGTTTATTGTTCATATATTTTTCCTTAAATCCGAGCCAGCCAGGAAGTCATCGGTGAGGTCGGCGAGATCGCAGTTAGTTAGCAGGTTGTCTTGTTGGTTTTGTAACTCGTGGAGCTTGTTGTAGTTGTAGTTGTTTTATTTGGTAAGGACGAATGGTTATGTAAAGTTATGTAAACTTTACTTTGGGTAGTGTTCCTGTGTTGTAACTCTTTATTCTTTTGGATGCCGAGATGTGTATGTCGTGATCGTGTTTATAGTTTCAGTTGTAGTTCAGTTTCTTTCCCGAGCATGTTTTAGCTCATGGTTTACATTTGTTCTCCGGCATGTTGTGGCCGTGGAGGTTGTTGTTGTTTATTTTTTCGAGTTTAGACTCGTGGTTGCTTAGTTGGGTTCCGGTTGTAGTGTCGCCGATGAATTGTTTTAAATTTATCAGGGTTATCCGTTTGTGGTTTAAGTACGGGTGTTTACGCCACGTGCCTTTTCATTTCTTATTGGTTGTGTTGTTTGGCGACTCGACCTTGGGATTTCGTATAGAGATCCGGGTCGGGGCATCACAGTTGGTATCAAAGCAATAGTTTGCTATGGCCATGATAGGTTTCATGGCTTAGGTGGGTATGGTGTTCAGGGGTGGCAATTCGTGTCATCGTGTCGTGTTCGTGCCACACTATCATGTTTTCGTGCTATCTATCTTATTTGATCATAAATATAATAATAAACGTTATTTTAACTAAATTTATAATTTCGTGCTTTCGTGTCGTGTTTTGTGTCGTGTTGTGTCGTGCCGTGCCTTATCGTGTTTCTTGTCTCTGTAATTCGTGTTTATAATCGTGTCGTGCTGGTTTGTGCAATCGTGTCGTGCCTGCCATTGTCACCCCTAATGGTGTTATTGTTGAGATCTTATCGTCGAGTGTTGTGTGTAGGTTTAAGATGGTGGAGACTAGGCTCGGAGCGAGTACTAGTAGGACTGGTATGATTGCTGGAGTAAGGCGGGGAAGTGCTTTGCTTGTGGAGGAGATCACCTTAGGAAGGATTGTCCTAAGATGATGAATAGTCAGTCTAGGAGTGCTAGTCAGCGGACTAGTAGCTCTAAGAAAGATAGAGATGGTAATCCTAGGTCTCAGAGTCGTGTGTCCACGCTTAACCAGAGTGGAGTTCCTGAGTCTACACCCGTGAAAGGATGTATTCTCTTAGTATTATTATGAGTACACGTATTAAGGTAGCTCATGTTCATGCATTCATATGTTACATTGTGTGGTTGGGAACTAGTGTAATATATTTCCAAGTTTTATCTTGTGATTGAAGGAGATACCCTGATTAGAGATTGAATTGTTGTTATCGGTATGATGAGTTTGTTATAGACCAATAAGTAATCACATGTTGCATGGTGGTTGTGTTGTTATGCCCATATATGGCTCTAGTGTGTTAGAAGTTACAATATACTAGTTAGTAATTATACGCTGTATGTTAACTTCATGGTTCTGTCTATACATGATGTTTATAAGATACATGATATAGATTGTTGATGTGTGTTTGTTATATGTTAGTTATGTACCATCATTAGGTGGCTACTTTTCTCATGTCGAATATAACTGGGTTATGTTGATATAACATTATTTGCATGTATATCATGTCATTCGAAAGCTAGTGTACTGCTATCACATGATCGTGTTGCGTACTTGGGTTCATGTTATTGGTATGAATGAAACTACACCAGAGTTAGGGGATTCCTCTAGTTTGTATGAATGTTCAGAGATGTTGGTTATTGATTACTCTATGTCACCTAAACGGGGATTTGATCATATATTGAGTTGATACGAGGGAATTAAAGAACCTAGGGGATTACCATGAATTGGATTAGTGATTGATGGAATTTCTTAAACCATGTGTGTAAGACCATGTCGATGGTGATTTCCATATTCACTTTCAGTTTTAATACGAAGTGAACCGTAACTGAAGAATTGAGTTGTGACTTTAATCAGAATGAAGAACAATAACTTCTACAACGAAGAATTGATATGGTATAAGTGGAATTAATATATTCACTGACTTGAGTTTTCTTGCGTTAGTATTGACGTTACACGAGTTGAAATACTACTATTATGAAGCTAAGATTGCGTTATGTATAGATTCAAATAATTGAAGTTTCTATTCTCACGATATGAACAGAATATGAGACATTGTCGATAAGCGGAAAGACTTAAAGATCTTAACTATGTACCTTCTACTAATCAGTGGAGTTTAACATGGTAACTAGTGTATTGAAGATTAAAGATTTAGCAATTACAATGAGACTATCTTGTATATGTTGAGATTGTTATACATTATAGACTGTGATGGATTGATTAACCAAGTGATCATGTACTACCAATGGCGAAGATATGCGTGTCAAATGGATTAACATCCTTACAGATATGAAACATCGGGAGATTACATTGAACACCGTGAGTAGTGTGCTCAAAGAGGAATCCAAGAATCACTTTGAGAATACATCTTATCCTTACATCCTTTAAACGTTTGAGAGAGTGATTATGACTTCCGGGGAATGTTTAAACATGTGTGATGGATTCCAAATAATAGTTACTCACCACAACAATTGTCAACGGAGTATGGAAATGATATTGATTGAGACTAATACAGTAAATAGAATGAATTATCCCAACACGGTAATCAAGTCGGGAATCTAAATTTTGAGGCCTTGTAATGATGTAATAACCGGTTGAGAAAAGTGTGAAGTCTATTTGAGAATGAATGCTAAACAACTCTAAATCGGTAAAAGACAGTTGCATTGTTGTGATGGATATTCTAGAGAAAGTTGTCTTATTAAAGTGTATCCATGGAATTGTTCAATGAGATTCTTGTGAGTGACCTTATGCAACCGAGAATGTACTTTGGAAAACAGGATATAATTATAAAGGAAATATCCTTAGTTCGTTGAAGTTTCTATTCTCACGATATGAACAGAATATGAGACATTGTCGATAAGCGGAAAGACTTAAAGATCTTAAATATGTACCTTCTACTAATCAGTGGAGTTTAACATGGTAACTAGTGTATTGAAGATTAAAGATTTAGCAATTACAATGAGACTATCTTGTATATGTTGAGATTGTTATACATTATAGACTGTGATGGATTGATTAACCAAGTGATCATGTACTACCAATGGCGAAGATATGTGTGTCAAATGGATTAACATCCTTACAGATATGAAACATCAGGAGATTACATTGAACACTGTGAGTAGTGTGCTCAAAGAGGAATCCAAGAATCACTTCGAGAATACATCTTATCCTTATATCCTTTAAAAATTTGAGAGAGTGATTATGACTTCTGGGGAATGTTTAAACATGTGTGATGGATTCCAAATGATAGTTACTCACCACAACAATTGTCAACGGAGTATGGAAATGATATTGATTGAGACTAATACAGAAAATAGAATGAATTATCCCAACACGGTAATGAAGTCGGGAATCTAAATTTTGAGGCCTTGTAATGATGTAATAACCGGTTGAGAAAAGTGTAAAGTCTATTTGAGAATGAATGCTAAACAACTCTAAATCGATAAAAGACAGTTGCATTGTTGTGATGGATATTCTAGAGAAAGTTGTCTTATTGAAGTGTATCCATGGAATTGTTCAATGAGATTCTTGTGAGTGACCTTAAAACAGGATATAATTATAAAGGGAATATCCTTAGTTTGTTGATGGCTTCGGACTGAATTTAGGGACTAAATTCTTTTAAGGGGGAGAGGATGTAATACCTTTGGTCCTTCCTTTGCGTGTTATATCAATCTTAATACATTGCTATCATGTTTGACATACTGGTAGATTCATTAGAAAGGCTTGTTGCATGATTATACATTGATTTCATGTCTTTCGTGTATCCTGAATTATACATTAACCCTTTTGGTTATGTGAGTTTGTGATGTGTTGCATTCAGGGTTATGTTATGTGATGTTTGTATTAAGTTCCGGGGTTGTCTCGAACTTAGTTTTGGGTTGGGTTCATATTGGTATCACTTAGGAACACTTTGGAAACCCTTTTTAGTCATTTTTGGACCCCAGGTCGCGCCCTAGCGCACCCCAGGCACGTCCTAGCTCGCACATGACCAGAAGTTTGACAAAAATTGGAAAATAGACCAAAGTTCAGCCAGGTTGCGCGCCCTAGCGCGCGTACAGACAGATTTTACCACTTGTAGTAATTTGGCCATAACTTTGTGTATAAAACTTGGATTAATGAACTGTTTGATTCTATGTAAACTAGATTCAAAGAGCTTTCCAACCATACCTTATTTACAATTTTTAGACTTGTAGATGATCCTAGGAATGTCTTTGAAGTTGACTAAAAATTAGGCCCATTCTATACAAGACAAGCCTCTTCCAAACTTTGCAACTTTGACTCTTTTGACCCTTGGACCCTAGGTTGATTGTGTTGTACCTTGTTTGACCCTTTGACCAGCCTAATAAGTTACTCCTAAACCTATGAGAGACTTCATTTCACCATTTCTTCATTTTTTCTTCCATGAAAGCTTGAAAGCTTAAGTGTGGGAAATTGATTGTGAGATTAGTGTGTGTGTTCTACTCTTCTTCATCCAACCATTGGATCCCACATGCAAGACCACCAAGGTGTTGCTATAGACTAGGAGACTTCATTACAAAGCCTTGATTGTGAATTTGTTAGCTTGATTGTCTTCTTTGGAGGTAAGTTACTAACCCCCTTGTTGTATGTTTTAGAATTTCTTACATGTTAGCTCATAAATACACATGTTAGACTTGTTAAAGATGATATCTTCATGTCTAATTACTATGTTGGTATGTGAAAACTCTAAGTATGATGTTTGCTTGGTATAAAATGGGTTGCATGTATGCTTGTTGAAGTATCAACCTTGGAATTGAACTAAAGAACAATTAAATTGAGAAATTTCACCTAAGGCAATTAATTATACCCAAATTTTGAGAAGTATGTTAATGACTCTAGAAATTTGATATATGAAGAGAATAATATCTACCGAATAACATGTTAAATTCCTACGCGAATTAGAGTTCGTTTGCTGTAGTTTATAGCCCTCCGATTAATTGGTACTGGTAAAATAAAGACTCCGATTATAATCATAAGATGGCGTCTAATTAATTTAGCAAGTCGTGTATCCGAACTTGTGTAGTTTGGGATGTTCGTTTAATATAATTAGCAACTCCCGAGAGTTGTTTGCAGGTATGTACATTAAAATACGGAATATTAGAGACTAGTACGACAGTCTCGGTATGATAAACGATTGTTCATAAATATTGGGATTGGACTACAAAACTATATGATTTAGGATAAGTGTACTTGACAGCAGTTGTGATTATAAGAATGGTACCGTTATGATTCTATCGTCGTTGTAAGTGTAGTATTTCACACTTGATGTTCATAAACTAAATAAGTACCCTTGGTGTGTTTGTGCTTGAGAACTAAATGAGTAGTCTCAACATGAGATTATGAATAGACTAAATGAGTAGTCTTAAGTTGTGTTTATTTGATAGTTAAATGTGTACGTCAACGTGTTATTGATTATAGACTAAATATGTGGTCTAGTTGTTCTTGAGAAGCACTTGCAAACATGTACTTGTATGACTATGTGATTCAAGACTAAATATGTGGTTTTGAGATGTTGATTAGTTTTCTTCACAAAATGTGTTAGTAATGTGTTAAGGTAGGATCATTGACCTCCTTGGTTGGGATAAGGTTCACTACTTTTGAACCTTATTATTATTGATATGTTACGAGTAAATATCTACTTGTGCATCGTTTGGAAGTCCAGCTGGCATACATGATTTAAGTCGGCAATGCGACGACACATAGTCTTCGTGGTAGCGATTGCTATGGGTCGCCTCATTGGTTCCCTTTCCTCCCATTCGCCCTAGTGGGAAGTGGTCCCATTGTTATAAGCAATACGCGTAACTATGGCAACCAGTATTTTCCTCACTAAGTAGACGGTGAGAAGTAACGACAGTATTTTCTTCACTATGTAATCAAGTGAGAAGTAACGATAGTATCTTTCCTCGCTAAGTAGAATAGCGAGATGTAACGACAGTATGTTCAGTGTTCGGTATGTTACGAGCACGAGATCCGATCGGCAACAACGAGAGATGTGTAAAGCAACAAAGAACAATCAACGACAACAACCATATCCTTTTAAATGTGGTTATTTACGTGCACTTATGTGATCATCATCGTGCTACGTGGTATATGTGATTTATGTGTCTATTATGTGGTACATGTTTAGAGTTTGGTATATTATTAAATGATGCCATGTTACAGTTTTATGATTGAGCATTATGCCATGTCATGTAGTTGCATTTAGTAACTTACTGTGTCATTATGACTCACCTCGTTTATTGTTCATATGTTTTTTCTTAAATCCGAGCCAGCCAAGAAGTCATGGTGAGGTCGAAATCGATTAGTTAGCGGGTTGTCTTGTTGGTTTTGTAGCTCGTGGAGCTTGTTGTAGTTGTAGTTGTTTTATTTAGTAAGGACGAATGGTTATGTAAAGTTATGTAAACTTTACTTTGGGTAGTGTTCTGTGTTGTAACTCTTTATTCTTTTGGATGCCGACATTTGTATGTCGTGCTCGTGTTTATAGTTTCGCTTATAGTTCGTTTCTTTCCGAGCATGTTTTAGCTCATGGTTTACATTTGTTCTCCGCATGTTGTGGCCGTGAAGGTTGTAGTTGTTTATTTTTCCGAGTTTAGACTCGTGGTTGCTTAGTTGGGTTTCGGCTGTAGTGTCGCTGATGAATTGTTTTAAATTTATCAGGGTTATCCGTTTGTGGTTTAAGTACAGGTGGTTATGCCACGTGCCTTTTCATTTCTTATTGGTTGTGTTGTTTTGTAATACCCGACCCAACTTCATTCCGGGTTCACTGTAATCTCTCGGTATTTACCTTAAAACCCTCGGAGAGTGAGGCGTCATGCTTGTTAAGCGTGACGTGTTAGTTCGAGAACCGTATTTGACGCGTGTTTAACTCATGGTGAGTTGCACTTTGTTCCTATATCCGTTCGAGATTATCCTCGACCTCGTTTAAGCGTTCGTGTACATTACATTTCCTCTCTAGTTGGTTATTCTAGCCTTGGCTTAGATTTGTTCGCAAACGACAAGCACGTTCGCTTTGTTATTAACCCGTACGTTGAGATAGTTTGAGATCCATTTCGCGTGTTTGACTTGTGGTACGTGTGAGACTTATGTTCGTTATCATTCGTGCCTTGTCACGAGATGGTTCGAGTGTGTATTGGATGTGTTTTGACCTTGATTTGATGTTAGGATCAAATCTAGGAGTGGCAAGTGATCAAACCTAGGAAATAGAGTAAAAGATGCGGATGGACCGTGGATGTTGCACGGCCGTGTGCCTTTCCTTGGCACGGCCGTGCGTATAGAGGATGGAAATTTCAGAATGTTTTGCACGGCCGCGTGCCTTCCCTTGAAACGGCCGTGCACAGTGACACGGCCGTGCACATTTCTTGACACGGCGTGCAAGGTGACACTCTGTTCGTCCTTTTCGTTATTTCTCGGCTTTTAACATTTTTAAGTGGTTTAAAATGCTCAAACAAGCCCGAGATTGGACCAAACACTTACCCATGGTATTAATAACAAAACCCAACTCTATTTTCTCCCTCATTCTCACCCCCAAACCAGAAAATAGAGAGAGAGACTAGAGAGAGAAAATAGAGAGAGAGAGAAGATTTCGTGATATCTTGAGCTCCACTTGTCGATCGACGAGCCGCCGGAGCGTAGCTAGCGGCGAGGGAACGTTTCTACCCAAAGGGATCATCCGATCTGTTAGTATATCACAAACCCATCTCTTCTCCCACATTTTAGAGAGAAAGTGGTGTTTTAAGAGAGAAAGCTTGATTCGAGCTTGGTTCGAGCTTGGACTCCGTAGCGGCATAGAGGTTGCGGAGGAGTACGTTACCACTCGAAGCCCCTTGGATTTTGTGGAGGGTTTGCGTTGTATTGTAAGTTACTAATCTCCTTCTTAGATTTTGAGCATCGTAGAATAGTATCGCGATGTTTACGTGTTATCTATGTGCATATGAACTCCTACATGCTATACTTGTTCAATGTGATACTCTAACATGTTAAATGATGGGTATTGATGAATTGTTGTTAATTTTGTGGTCTCCGAATATTAGAGACTTGTGGAGTTCATTGTGCACCCGTTGTTGCGGTTATTGCGATGATTGTTGTCTCCGAGTAGTAGAGACTCCTAGAGATTATGTTATGATTATTGTTGTTGTTGTTGTTGTTTCCGAGTTATAGACTCGTGGGTTTACGTTATAATTGGATTCGGCATTATAGTCGCCGATGACTTGTTTTAGTTTTACCGAGCATGAGTAGCTCTTGAGACTTTCATCGTTAGCACTCACGATGACCGTGAGATTCATACGGGTAGTATATACCCGAACGTTGGTTATTGTGGTTAGCACGGTTAATTAGGGACGATACTACGGTGCATTCGAGGTGTAGTCGTTGGTGACCATCTCTAGCGGAGTTGTATAAGACGTAGAGATTATACGTCGTGTAATGTGGTAGTGTGTAGTATAAACCTATATTGGTTGTATTGTAGTCTCCTACGGTGTAGGATGACGAATTATTGGCATCATGACCCGATGGAACTCGACTTGGGTTGACTTGGTCAAACATTACCGACTATGGTGTGCGGTGAATCGTTGACTTAACCTTACGCCTTAGCAAGGGGTTAATTATCCACGTTGGTCTCCCCTTAAGTGTTAGCGTCTAGTGATGCCCATAGTACGCGACATTTCATATGAGACGAACAGTCTCAATCATCGGATATCGAGTTAGTTATATTCTAGGTAGTATGGCACATCTTGGGTATCGTTCCATTTCGGGCGATGTGACTTGTAGGGAGTTGTAATATATCTAATATACTGGATATGAGGTAGATTATATATGCATGAGATGGAGTGTATTGTGATCGTGGGATACCGTAGAGATCCTAAGTGCGCGTGTTAGTAGCACGTTGAATTATGATTGTAAGTACGAGTAGGCTTACATGTATTATGATTGTGAAGTCTAACAAGTGCAGACTAAAATGACTTAGTGTATGTGTGGTTGTTCTAGTAAGCAATAGGACAATCATCCTACTTTGATGATTGATTGTGCGTTTAATATTTATAAGCACATTATGTTGATTTAGTATGTGATTCAATAGAACACATCATGATTTGGTTTATTAAGTTGTGATTCAATAGAACACACTTAGATTAGTTTGGCATGGTAAACATCTACTTGTGCATTGCATCGAGTCCAGTGGCATATGTGCATTGGAGGTGTATTGGCCTCGATTATTGCGGGAGCGAGGGGCTTCGTAATAGCCGAAGGCCAATACACTGGGCCTCGCCCTACCGTTGGCCACGGTAGGGTTTCTCCCCACGCTTGAACGGAATAAACGCTGTGCATTGTCGACATTATTTTGTATGCATTGGGATACGGACACCGGTCCCTTGTGATACCTATAAGTGGCTAGAGCCGTATTGTCTCGGGTCATAGGGGATCGAGCGATACGTCGGCGTGACACGGAAATGGTCCACAACGGGTACTTGTAGACCGTGCGGGACGCGGTCGGGTACATTATCGGTTGGGTACTTGTAGATCGTGCTTGACGCGATCGGGTACCTATATTTGATTTGGGGATACTGTTCGTCGGTTGGTTTAACCTAACCGTCTTGTTTAATATCCGCAAGTGCACGGGCTATTGTAATATAGCGAGTGCAAGTACGAGTCGATCCCACAGAGACAGGGTTTACTTTGGATTTTGCTTTTGTCTTTAGATTTAGAGAATAGATTGGGAGAGGTTGAGATTGGTTTTAAAGATGGGAAGAAACATATGCAACAAATATTTTAAACGAAACTTAATACGACAAAACATTCTCGGGATTGGAAATCATACACATAATTTGTTCATCAATTAGTCGTTGTCTTTGAAAATAAAGATTTTCATAAAAATCAAGGATGGTATGTTAGGCCTACACTACTTGGGTTAAGACAATAGCATTTGTATTCTTCACTAATTATGTCCTAGCTGTTTGAGATTTCCGTTTATGGTACTCCCGCCTGTCACAAACGGGCATTCCGGCTTATCTCTAGCTGACCATAATTAGTAAGAATCCATTAAGAACAAGAGTCAACATACTTTCCATTCAAGGAACATCCCTAGGCCGTTGAACTACTTTCGTGATCAATGAAACCTAGTTTCTTTATATGGTTCCGTCAATCGAGATTCACCGCTAGGTCCTTCTCTCAATTGACTGAATCATACAAGTTGGACGTCTCCAAAATGTAAGTCATTTAGAGATCGATATAAAGAAATAGTTTTAGATGAAGTTTAAAGGACAAGACTTTCAAATTTCAAGATGAACAATATATGTATTGAGTTCCCAACCCCAAGAACAAGGGGGATTACTCACTAGCCATGTAAAATTAATAAACAATAATATAAAGGATAGAGTAAGAAAGACTTATTGTGAAAAATAGAAGATGAAATGGCTGGAATAATACTTCGCTTTTATTGCTCTCTTTCCAAGTCGATCTTCAAGAACGAAAGTGAACTTCAATCCTCAAAGATTTTTGGAATTCAATACAATGGGTGTTTGTGTATAATTTCTAGTGATTTCTGATGAAAATCTTGCATACATTTCGTGTCCTAGACTGAGTATAGGGAGTCCTATTTATAATGGGGAGGAATCTCTTCAAGAAGGTGCCTCCAAAGGGTGCCTTTTAAATCTGCAGGTGCAATTTGCACGGCCGAGTCAAGTAAGTTGCACGGCCGTGCTCTTCTGGCGCCAAATTTGAATTTGATTTTTTGACATCTTGCACGGCCGCTCCATCATATGCTTTGCCGCTCCGAGGGACACGGCCACTCTTCCTTCAAGACACGGCCACTTGTTGCATAATTAGCCTAGATTTGCTTGAATCCATAACCTAAGTCTAAGTCAAGGTGACTAATGGGCTGCGTGTACATTAGAGTGGCAACTTGTACTTAGGCATAGCTTGAATAGTTTAGGGTTGCAAACTGTAAGTAGCCTTGAAGAAGATAGCCTATAGGACATCGGACGTCCTCGCACAATAGGCAAACAATGCATGTGAGTCCTTCGTTTGAATATCGGACAAGCTCATATCGGCCAAGCTTCATCAATGTTGAAGAACCTTAGAACGTCCGATAAGAGAACCGCGAAGACATGTCTGATTTGAGACTTTCATTGACTTCGATGCAACGTTAACCTGCAAATCACATTCAATGAAGGTTTCCATTCTTGGCATACACTCGAAAAGGACATTCCTCCTGCAACACTGCACCGCCTATTTTTAGCAAAGTGTCGGAGTCGATGCAGCTACAGACGACCTATCGAGTCAACAACCGATTAGAGCATTAATTGCTCTTAAATTCAAATTAGAAGATCACCAACGGCTCCAAGCTTCCTCCCCATATAAAAGGAGACTCCATTGCTGCATTCAAAACACTTCAACAACTCCAACTTCGAATCTTCATAGTCTTCAAGTTCTTAAAAGCTTAAAGTCCTATCTGCATACTTCACATTGAAGAGCTTCATACTTAGACTCCTAGTCCATTAAAAGCTCTTCATTGATTGCAACACCTAGCTTTTCATAGCTCACTAGAATTGTATCTTATTGATATCAATTCTCCCACACAAACACTTGGTCAACAAAATTTTTGTACACAATCCATTAGAGATTTAGTTTGTAAAATATCTAGTGGAAAAACTTAGTACACGATTTTCAAATCCAAAGTTGACCACTTTGGTTGTGGACGTAGCACTTATTTATAAGTGTGAACCATATTAAATATTCTGTCTTTTTGTGTGATTGTGATTTGATTGTGTTGCTTTAAATTTCCAGATTTCCAATCTGCAAACTGCGATCTTGTCCCGCCAAGATCGCCATTCTCAACTTGTCTGTGCTTCACAAGACTTCCGCCCGCAAAATTTTTAAATCCCTAGTGAAGTAAGATTTTTGAATCAATTTCAAAAATTGGACATAGGCTATTCAACCCCCTTCTAGCCTATATAGAGCAACCTTGGACCTAACAATTGGTATCGAGCTTAACTCTTTGAAAACTAGTTTTTCCAAGATTAACCTCTTGAGAGATTAAAGATCATGGCTGCTCACCAAATGTTGGAAACCTCAAACGTGAACCATTGTCCTGTCTTGGATGAAGTTCACTTTGACATCTGGAAAGATAAAGTCAAAAGACATATGAACTCAATTGATAAACGTTTGTGGAAATGTGTCACGGATGGACCCGAATTCCAATGAAGCCTAATACAGCGGCGCGGTAGATCCAACCTGCTTTGAAGTACCAAAGCCGAAGAAGAGTGGGATGATGAAGACAGAAAGAATGATGCTCGATGGAAAGGCCATCAACATCATTACGGTTGTGTTGATATAAGCACTTATCGCCAGATTATCAACTGGACAAAGAAAGGAGATGTGGGAAGCCATCCTTGAATATCTTGAAGGTGATGGCGAGACAAAGAACAACAAATTATATACTGCATCCGAAGTTTGACTCCTTCAAAAGGATCCCAAAGAGTCTCCGAAGTGCCTATGACAGATTCTATGAGGTAGTCAACTCTTGCTATTCATTAGGAAAAAGTATGAAAAGAAAGAAATAAACATGAGATTTCTAAATGCACTAGGCAAGCTATGGCATGTTAAAATCATCGCCATGAAAGAGTCAAAAGATTTAAACAAATTGACTCTTAGAAACCTTTATGCTAGTCTTTCGGTTTATGAGCTTGAGATCCAACAAGCTCAAGAAATGGAAAAGAGTTTTAAAAACTTGTCCTTACCGGCCATGTCTCCGAACCTCCTGTTCAAAACACGATGAAACACCTTCTACTTCCGGTGAAGATGATGATATTCTTTACGACGAAGCCTTTGCTATGTTTGTAAAGAAATATCAACGTTTCAAAAGGTTTAATAAACCATCATCACATAGGCGTCTTCTCACAAAGCTGCTGCCTTATAAAACAACGCTCAACCAAAACACTCGCTCCTTATAAATCGGACCATCAAAAGGATAATGAGCTAGTTTGTTTTAACTGTAGAAACCAGGCCATTTTGCCTCTAAATGTCCAAAGCCAAAATATGAATTTTATAAGAAACGTCCCGAACTAAATTTCAAAAACAAAAAGGGATGGTGGTGAAGACATTGATGAAAGCAATCTGCCTACATGGTGTGACACCGACAACGATGAGGATGACTCTTGTGACTTTGTGAAGAAGCCAACATATGCCTTATGGCCGAGGAGTCACCACATGATTCGGTGAGGTCATTACCATTTCAACAAGATGACAGTGATGATGATGATGAGCTTGTGAACCTTCAAAGGAGAGCTCATCAAAGCTAACAAAGACATCTTGGAAGAATTTTCAAAATTCAAAGCGCCTATGTGAAATTAGCCAAGAAGCATGAACTAGCGTCTAGAAATCAACCTTGATGTCTAAGATCAAAGATCTTGATAGACAACAGGCGAAAGTATCAAATTGCAAAAAGAGAACAAAGCTTTGATCGAAAAAGTGGATTTCTACTTGAACACATCAAGAAGATAAATTCGAGAAAGATGACCTTCAAAGGTTGTCAATACTTGGAATAACTCTAAAGGAAACTTTGATGCCATTCTTTCAAACCAAAACTTTAGATGACAAAGCGGCATTGGTTTCCAAAGTGAGTTCAAAGTAGGTAGTTCTTAGTTCTCAAAAGGATGAGACACCGAAGTGATTCTTGAAGAATTGGTCAGAAGTTCCTTATGACCGAGAAGTCCCCAAAAGGCAAGGACTTGGCTTTAACAAAGTTCCTTTTGTTTATCCCAAGGACACAAAGACAAGTCCAAAGAAAGCAATGCGAAGCATTGACTCTCGCTAGTGAGTCCGAGCAACTAAAACTGCCATTAGTCACCCTAAGAAAACAGGGATGACTAATAGCAAGTCTAGGAATTCTCGGCTCAAACCTATTAAATTTGTCAAGGCAAGGCTGATCCCAACACCGCCTATAAAAGGGTAAAAGAAGTGAATTACAGATAAAAGCTTAAAGGACATGTGCTGTAAATACAAAATCTTTGATAAAGGTCTACCTATGGTAAACCTAACATCAACAAGAAAAGGCATTTTCGAATAAGTCCTATAGGCCAATTATGAAAGATCATTCAAAGACTCTGATATTAAGAAGCCTCAAAAGAAATCATTACTCATGTTGAAGGATTTCACAAATGCTCTTTCGCAAATGCCATGGTCATGAGATTCATGAATGCCTTCGAGATTCACACCTAAATCTAGAGGATTTACTCCTCCAAAGGTTAAACAAGTGTGGATCCCAAGGTTGCTAACCTTGAGGACCCAAAAATAAAAGGGGACCATATTCTTAAATGTCTATATTTCAGAATGCTTCATGGTCCAATGAAGAAGAGAAAGATCTATGGTATCTAGGCAATGGATGCTCAAAGCATATGACCGGTGATCCAAATCTTCTTTCAAGCATTGTTGAAGCAAAGGTCCCTCATCATATTTGGAGATAACTCAAAAGGGAAGACCATTGGTTATGGAAGTATTATCGCAATCTCTCCATCAACAAAGTCTCTCTAGTTGAAGGTTTGCACAATCTGCTAAGCATATCACAATTCGTGATAAAGGGCTAACATGTCGGTTTTCCTCAAGTCAATGTCTCATAAAGGACAATGAGACATGTTCAACTATCTGGCGGGTTCAAAAGGAAATGTGTTAGGTCCGAGGGTTGCTCGGTGTATAGGCTAGAGGGGGTGAATAGCCTATACTTGGTGTAATAAAATTTCATCCAAATTTTACATTTAGATTGAAAAGTAGATGAAATGATTACTACACATAGATCATCTTCCTCATCATCTTGAATGATTAGGCGAAGATAGAGTGATCGGAACATCTTAGATCAGAGATGTAGATCATGGACATCTAGGATCAGCAGATATGAAATATGTAGTTGGAAGATGTATGTTGAACTTAGGCGATGGAAATGAGTTTGAGCAACGGAAAATAAACACGACATAAGTTCAACAATTTAGATTAAAGTAGCTAAAGATTTGATCCGAAAGAGAGCTTGACAGTTGACTATAATCATTAGATGCATCATTTACTTTCCTTAAACAGATTGCACATGATAAAGCAAATTATATACGAAAGAGAAATCAAGGTGAATGTATGTAATTATATATTTTATATTAAAATTCAGCGAGAGTTTGCTCAAAGGCAAACATGCTTAGTACATCAACCTAGAATCTCTAACCTAGCAATCTTCTTAGGAAAAGGAGGAGAAATGAAGAAAGCGAAATCAAATATATCGAAAATACATTAGAAGATGTATTTAATATTTATTAAGACATCTTCACGTAGTTTCAACTTGATATATTTGTTGTGAGAAGAGAATATTAGGAGTTGTTCAAATAGCATATATTTGAACAACGAGTGCTAAGCACTCGACCAACAATGATGACACCTTATTGCACAATCGGCACGACTTATAATGTAGTATAAGTGCGCCGATATGAATGCAATCTGGACATGTAAGTTGGCTCTTCATCGGACATCTTCAAGCTTGTGGCTTCAACGATCGTAAGATACTTGGTCTCTTTGTTGAATGATGGAGTTGAGGCCTTGAAGAGACGAGTTCTTCGAAGGAAGAAGAACTCAAATCAACAACAAGGTTGTTGATCAAGCGAGCTTCTCGGCTTTTGGATTTTCTTCTCTCTCTCTCACAGTGTTTGTTCTTACACTTGTGATTTCTCTCTGAAGGAGTGGTTACGGATTGAAATGAAGATCAATACCACAACCTTTCTCAAGCATAAGCATACACAATTTGTGTGTTAGAGTGCTTGTGCTCTCTGTTCTCTTGTGCTTTCATTTGTTTAGAAATGAGGATGAGAGTCTTCTTATATAGCCTGGAAAGATGTGACCGTTGGTGTATTGAATAGGTTTATGCCCGTTGGTGATACGAATCTCGTGATGTAGGCAGTACATTTTGGATTTGTTGGGCAAAGACCTTGATTAGGGTTTGAATCTTGAAGATGATGGGACACAGGAGTGGACATAGTTGGACGTGTCGAGCTTAGCCGGATGCGCGAATTGATGTGGACGTTTCATTGCTTTGACGTAGTGCGGCGTCACATGCTTGGCCTTTTAAAATGAAGCTTTGAAGACCGCGAACAACATTCGAAGAGGAAATGTCTATTGGATAAACGTGAAGGTGCGGACATCGATCGTATTATCTTGGATTTGTCGGGCAGATCTTGTAACGGATCTATTTTGTCTTGAAGTGCATTGAGTAACGACCGATGTATCATCTCTTACGTGATCTTCTGCTGTTGTTTTGATGAGGATTTGGCGATTCGAGATGCCATTATATAGAAGCTATTGGTGTAGAAACGGCGATGGTCACGATGTTCCTCTTGAATAAATAGCTTCTCTGCAGTTGTTGATGAAGTGCTTTGGCGGATACTAGAGTGCCGATATAGAGCTGGCGATGTAGAGATGGCTATTTAGGCGTCATAGGCGAAGGAAATGTCGCTAGTGAGACATCTGCCGATAGTCACGTCAGCGGCAAATTGAAGAGCTTGATTCATATGAAGGTTTGTCATCATTCGGTAGGACAAAGACTCGGATATGTACAAAGACTTCCTAGTCTAATGACCTATGCATTGTTTCAACAAGTGCACCACTAACCGTCGCGACCCACTTTTAGCCACTTGTGAAACATGCGTTGTAATGGGAACAAGCAAATCACCGTGTTGGAATATGCATACATATATATCAGTGATTTACAGCATATTCCTAACAATCTCCTCCTATTTGCTTGGGACCATTACTACAATTGACTTATACATATAGCTCTATAAAGCGGTTGTTCAAACCTTAGTAATAACATGCCACTTCGAATATTGGTTTATATCAAGACATGCCCTAGGTTGAACTTACAAGCGATAGCGTATGTATAGTCACCTATTGCTAAGTATTTGAGACTCAATAAATGGAAGAACAAATACGAAGCAATAACGAAATGTTTATTAGGCAAATGATAATATTGCCTTAAGAGTGTGTTTCTTGCATCGGATGATCGAAGAATGTTGCTCAAGCAAGAAGTAGAAAGTATAAGTGACTTAATCGATTTGATTAAGCATCTTCATCAAGTCGACATATTATAATAGTCATATAGTGTTAAGTTGTATGGGTAGATACTATCTTACAACATCCTACAAGTTGTCTACCTCTCCTTCTTAATAATTGTTTATCTCTCCTCCTTAATGAATATTGTTCTTAATAGTGTTAATCCTACTATAATTTCTTAAGGCGACTTCCTTTATAATTACTTGAGGCCATTACTTCTTCACGGTCTCCTCCTCGAAAGGTTCATTGATTACTTGCAATTTTCACAATCTCTCCTTTCTTCAATTTCTCTTCTTTCTTCAATTTTCTCCTTAATATTTGTTTATCTCTTAATCTTACTAATTGTTTATCTCTCCTCCTTAATATTTCACATAAAGATTGACACATTACAATCTCTCTTCTTAATGAATAGTGTTGAATAGTGTTAATCTTACTATAATTATAATTACTTGGAGCCTACAATAATTTCTCTCCTCCTTACTAGTTGGGGTTAATATTTCACATTACTTACTAGTTTTCTCCTCCTTACTAGTTGGGGTTATTATTACTTCAGGGGGGCCATTACTACCATTACTACTTCAATTTCTCCTTTCACATATTCAATTGCTTGGGGCCATTACTACTTCATAATTTCTCCTCCTTAATGGCCACAAGTTGAAGATAGATTGATAGTTATCAATTGAATTTTGGAGTATTATAACCTAAATATGAGGGAGAACATGCTTATGGTAATTCATAAGGTATGAATTTTGACAGAGAGAGCATCTTGTCGTTTGAGAAATGCCGAGGTGATTTGCGGGATGTAATTCGCAGAAAATATAGACTTTATCGAGGAATACGGTTACTTGTCATATTCTGATTCTTAATGTGAGATAGCTTATGATACACAACTTTCATGTATGAGACATACATAAAAGGATATCGAGGTTAGAAATTGTGTTTCCATTGCTTGTAAGAAGATTTTACAAGAATGGAGTGTGATACGCTTTATTTTGGGATAGGAGAGGCAAAATAGGGTAAGTTGTTTAATTAGTGAAACCAATTGGTGAGTAGTAAAGCATTCAAAATGGTTTTCTCTTTAAGGTATATCAAGTCAAAACAAGCAAGTATGGTGAGTCTTATGTTGATTGTTGTTGGATGTATGAGATATACATCTATAACATGAGATGTAAGGTCCGCCTACGAAGTATAGATGAAGTTCATCAAGACAAAAGCTGCGGCATGAGCAGTATGTACCAGACAAATTTTTAATTTTTGCGAAAGAAAATGTCAAATAACGACAGTGACGCACAAGACTAAACACATTACATATTTATCATTGATATGGCAAAGGAAAGTTAGATTTATAAAACAGAGACCTAGCTAGTCATCCTAATGAAGTAGAGTTAGAGGATGAAGGTCCGGTGATTCTAATCGAAAGGAACATTGACATTGGGATTTGTGAAGAATTGGCGTTCTTTTTGAAGCTCCTCCCGAGATGAGGGTTGCTCGAGGTGAGCATTTGAGGCGATGGGAGCGGTCACGAGTAGTATTGTGTCTTGTGGGAGTCCAAGGGATGAAATTGGATACACTGTTCCTGGGTCTCGAAGACGATTCCCACGACGAGAGATTTGGAGGCGTTGAATCACCGTGGAGGAGGAGTGGCAAGAAGAACCATCATTCATGATGACGCCATTCGGTGTGGGAGATGGGTCGATGAGGAGGACTAGGCGATTTGGTGAACACATGATGCAACCGACTCTATTTGTGGAGAGATTTTGAGGAACGAAGTCGGTTTGTTGTTTTTGAAGACCGATACCAATTTTATACAACTTTGAGATGAAAGGGTTTCTTGATTAGAGGAATGGGAAAAGACATTTTGGGGGCTTAAAGAAGTGAGTGCATTTAATGACAGTAATGATAGTCGATTTTGGATTATGTCATCATGCTTAGTGTAATAATGGCTAGTGCATAGCGATCTAGAAGATATTTATATTAATTTCAAACAAGAAGTTTAAAATTAATTTGAGACGAGATTAATGATTGCCTTTATTGTGATATTAATGGGTACAAGCGCTGGGGATAATATAAGTGTTATTTTACTTCAAGCGAGTTGTTTGAGTAAATTAATCAACAATAGAACAGCATTGGTTGTTTAAGAATGAATTGGGGACAGAATAACTTGTCCAAGCCATATGGCCAGATTGTACATGACACATATGTGGAGGTTTTAGACGAATGTGTCTTAAGATTGTCGATATCAATCTTGAAGTTTGATACCAATTTTGGGAGATTTGAAGAGTCTTTTAAATGAAGACACTATTAGCAGGTTGTATTAGGTTTTTGCTAGAGTGGAACTGGCGATATTGATTGTTGTGTCTATTATTGGGAGTGTGATTAATATCGGCTAAGTTAAGGACAATGATATCAATTGAATAGACTCTATTTATAATGGACATCAATCTATTTAAGATTAATAAAGCTTAGTAAGAATATTAAATAGATCAAGTGAGATGTTACATGTACTGAAGTGATGTCCGTTCTTCTTTCTCATGAGATCTAGGCATTCTATGGCAAGGGAAGAGATCTGCAGACTAGACTTGTTGAAGAGAGTGAGACGTAGCCTATATGAAGCGGGGTCATATCGGCTGTTCACTCGAGGAAGGACATAATATTTGAAAATATTAGTCTTCCCAAGATTTCTTGAATGTCGACTATCTTGAGGATAGGTCGAGTTACTAGAGATTTTAACTACATCCTTTTTAACAAAGAATCACATGATAAGGTGTAGCGAGTGTTTTGGAATTCAATCGTATACCAATTAGCCATTTGAGCCATTATAATGGAGACAACTAATCAAGCCTTTATAACTTCAATCTCATAGGGTATACAAGATTTGGTAGTTGTCATTACTAAGAACACAAAGTCTTTGTTGGATTGTCTTGAAAGGTTCAATTTAGCGGACACTTGTTCAAAATAGATTTACTAACAATCTTGACCTTTTAATCATGAAGAATAGAGATTGAGTAATAGCGAGATTCATCGATAGATTGACATGAAGATCATGAATACTTTGCGTGCCTATTTGTTAAGAGACTATAGATTACATGAGAACTTGAATTTAATCATTGTGAAAAGATTAGATTCGAAGGCAATTATCATGGTGTCTAAGGATGAGAGTTAAGCGGTAGTAGAAGACCATAACTTGATTTAGCGGTTGTTCAAAAAGGTTTGGCGATGGGATGTCGGCGAGTTTGTGTCTCGGTAGAGTGACCATTTCATTGAGAGCAATTCTTTTAATCACGAGAATAAAATAGAGATAATCAAAGAATGATAGGTTTGATCAACACACTTTAACACATTATTTCATGCTATCAAAGGAATGCGACAAGTAGATGAGCATGAGAAAAGTTGCGAGAACTTGTATTCAATGATCCAAGTAGTTTTACGGTATGATGCAAGGATCGGTGATTACAAGAACAATACAACCGGATTTTTGGTGACGCCGATTACATGAGAAAGATACAATGATTCAATTTACGAAAGAAATACATGTTACAAATTTGTGTCCTATAGATCCTAATCCTAGACATTAGATTGGGAGTCATTGGTCAAGGATTTAGAAGGAGTTGGATGATAAGCCGTGTTCCCTTTTGATCTCCTCCACTCTCGGGGAGGCGAGAACATCTTCACTTCTTCGGTCATTATGAGCAGAAGGGTGATGGCCGTCAAAGATGTACTGGCTTGGCCCATGAATCCCTGATATTCAGAGGGACTTATGGTCGTTGTTAGAGTTCGTCATCTTTGTCAATTCCATATTAGCTACATAATTGAAGGCCGATTATTGCGTCGGCCATCTTTGAGGTGATGGTGGCATACCTACATATAACGAAGACTTGTTGCACATAATATATTAAATGTTTTCCAAACATTTGACATTTCTTTCTGGGATCTTTTACGTGAAGTTCAAGTATGCAAGGAGACTTCCAAAGTGGAATGAGTATGTGCTAATTGATTTTCCCGATGATTCATCTGTAGACATTTTAGAGTATCAATGAGATTGATAGCTAAAAGAAAAGAGAAGAAATAAATCACTTTTTGGCATTAATTGATGGTTTTCTATCTTATTTTAAAACTAATTGACTAAAAGAGTTCGTAAGTGTTCGACAATCATGTTTGCTGCATATGAATTATGCTTGACGGCAAACTTCTATGATTATCGGACGAGACAAAAGTTCTTTTTATCAATTGTTTTCTCAACAAGATTGTGGAACCATAATTAATGATTTCATACAGAGGACTTGATGCAATTTCTCTCATATTTGTAAGCGTGTATTGAAAAAGATTTTGAGAAATAATTTTCACAGTTTATGAATGATTTGGAAATTCATTATTGAGAGAAATTTAGATCAGCTCTTGTGAAGTATGAAATAAAATCGAAACAACATTGAATGAATATGAAGGAATCATACCCGGTTGTTAAGGAATTGTCTTGATCCAATCTTAGGACTTGGATTTTGCAACATTTGTGAGATTTTGAATCATCGATTTGTAACTAGTGTAATCTATAGGCGGTTTGTGAGTTATGTCATAGTAGAGATTTGAATGAAGAAGGAGCTCTACTTATACTCACGGAGGTTAGGAAGGATACTCAATAATGGAGCTTTCTTGTTGAATTGTCCTTGATCACGCCTTGGCGAGGATAGGGCGTGAAGTCTAGATATTTTCAAGATTCTTGGTAAGGATTGATGTTGGCCCGACTTGTCGTTTTCAAGATTTTGAAAATAGTCTTAACTGTCAACAAGCAGTCAAACTTGAAAAGTGTGCCTCCACCTTTAATAGACTTGAGAAGTAGGTCTTTAAAGGATTTTACTTCTATAAGTCGCACATAGCGAGCTTATGAAGTGTTGGTTGGCATGTGGAAATTCAGCCCAACTACGGGGTTTGAGAAAAACACTTGAAATCGGTGATAGAAAGTGCTCGATTTGTTTTTGAAAAATCATTTGCATAAAACAAATCATACAATCAATGTATATTAATGAAAGTGCGTATGACGGGTTATTATGCATTATTGTCGATGATATGTATAAGCATATTAGTTCAGCGAGACATGAGCACGAGTCATTGGAAAGCAAATAGCTAACCAGTTATGTATAGGCAGAGAAGTCTCTTTATCAACTCCTTTGGACTTATCGAGATTTTTCACTTCATTGTTGTAAAGTCCAGCGGTGAAGATTTTGACCTTGAGTGAGTGAAAGGACATGAGTGAGTTCTCATGAGTGATCGCGGTCCTTCATGAATCGGCGGCCATGTTACTATCGCCGATGGAGAGAGAGATGTTGCATGATTGACCTTTTACGTCATATGAGTTCACGCTTAAAGTACTCATAGAGAAAATTAGCAACATTTATGAGCTAAAGATAGCTCTAGTAATCCAATAATACAAATGAGACTTAATAAGCATGACAAAAGAATAATTATTCAAAATACAGCTTATAAGTGTAACCCGTGTTAAGATTTGGAGAGGGGTTACTTCCTCATTGAGACTCTTTGAACAGCGTCGCTCATAGTCGTTGAAGCACCATTTCTATCACTGAGCATAGGTTCCTTGAGTGTATTCTTGCTCAGCTGAGGCTTTACATTGAAGAAAGACAAACTCATCATTGATGTCCTTAGGCCAAGATCTTACAATCACGGTAATTTTGAAGATGACATATTTTTGATTTCCTTTGAATTTTCTTTGAAACTCTTCTTATTTCTCTGCTCTAAACTTTTATAAAAAGTTTTCTTGAGAAAGGTGTTGGATTGGAACAATCGTTAGCCTTATGTCAAGAGAGCATGTTTTTGGAAGGGATTCTAAGTAATTCATCCATCAAATATGAGTTTAACCCATTTGCCAAAGAAGATACCAAGATTTGAAACAGACTTATGAAACATGCATAATCCTTAGCAAATCAACTTCCTTATAATACTTATCTTCACAATATCAATGTAATTCGATATATGATAAATTTTCTTATAGTGAACACATTGTCATCATAATACTCTTTCTCACATATTTTTGAAAACAAAATTTATTTTGATTTGAAGATGGTTTTCAAGGCTTTCGGGGATTCTCCGTCAGGTTTTTGTGGATAAAAGATTTTGAAAAGACTCCTTTTGACTATGCATCTAATCGAGCGTCGGGATCTAAACTCTCGGTTATTAAGCTGAAATAAGGTTCTGAGTGCGGCTTTGATACCAATTGTTAGGTCCGAGGGTTGCTCGGTGTATAGGCTAGAGGGGGTGAATAGCCTATACTTGGTGTAATAAAAATTTCATCCAAATTTTACATTTAGATTGAAAAGTAGATGAAATGATTACTACACATAGATCATCTTCCTCATCTTGAATGATTAGGCGAAGATAGGTGATGGGACATCTTAGATCGAGATGTAGATCATGGACATCTAGGATCAGCGAGATATGAAATATGCAGTTGGAAGATGTATGTTGAACAAATGATGGAAATGAGTTTGGCTTGGAAAAATAAACGACATAAGTTCAACAATTTAGATTAAAGTACTTT
>CM028361.1:40558737-40791642 GCA_016624345.1 Platycodon grandiflorus
AAACATTTTAGAATATCAATAAGTTTGATAACTAAATGTTAGAAGTGGAGTGAAAGTGAAATCACTTTTACGAGCATAAATTAATAATTTTCTATCTTATCTTTTAATATAATTGATTAAAGACATTCTTAAGTGTTCTCGATGATCAAAGGTATATAGTTCATCTTTTGCCAACAAACTTTTAAGATTATCAAACAAGACAAAAGAAGATTCTTTTATCAACTAATTTTAAGACGCAAGATTGAAAATTTATAATGAATGATTTCTACAACAAATGAGTTAATAAAATTTCTCTCAGATATTATAACTGTGTCTTAAAAGTGTTTTAAAAAAAAATTCACAGTTATGAAGATTTTAGATTTTCAGAATGCATCTTTGAGAATTTTAAATCGACTCATCATGAGTAACAGAAATAAACCAAAACAACTTTGAATGAATATGAAAGAGTCATACCAAGTTGTTGAAGTGTTGACTTGATCGATTTCTAGGATTTGAACTTCGTAACATTTTGAGAAAATTTTGAATCAATGTTTAGCATCTAGTGTAATCTGAATCGCTTGTGAGTTTCTTTAAGGTAGAGTTTGGATGAGGAAAGGCTCTACTTATACTCACGGAGGTTAGACTAAAGGACTTGTAATAATAGAGATTTACTTGTAGAATAGTCCTTTTTACATGCCTTTGTAGAGATAGGTCTGTGATGTCTCGACTTTCTCAATATTCTTGGAAAAGATTTTGAAAGCGAAAGTGTTTTTGTTTTATTAAACGACTTGTCATTTTCCAAAAGCTTTTGAGAACGCTTTACTTTAATCGAAGTAGTCAATCTTCGTAAATGTGCCTCCACCTTTAATAGACTTGGGAAGAAGATAAGTCATTTAAAGGTTTTACTCCTATAAGTCGCACATATAACTGAACTTATGAAGTGTAAGTTGGATATGGAAATTCAACCAACTAGAGATTTTAAAAACATCTTAGATCGCCAATATGGAAAGAGCCGATAAGTTTTTGAAAACCGTTTGCATAAAGCAAATCATACACGCATACGATATATCAATATAAGCACAAGATGACAAGACTTTATTTATGCAACATGTCTGATAATAAAAACAAGAATCAATTCAGCAGACATGTATACAGGCCATTAATGAGGCAGTAGCTGACCTGTATTGGTGTATGCTGGAGAGGTGGTCTTTACCAACATCTTGGACTTATTACTAGATTTCTCATAGCAGCATTCTAGTCTGGTAGACGTTGTGTTGACATAGAGTGAGTGAAGGAAGTAAGAGATTTATCCATGAGTGATCAGCAATCCTTCATAAATTAGCAGCCAAGTTGATGTCTGCCGATGGAGAGTTATGTTGCATCTTTGACCTTTTTGTCATATGAGTTCCTGCCTTAAATACTCATAGAAAAATTATTAGCAACATTTATGAGCTAAAAATAGCTTCAGAAATTCAATAAGCACAATAATTGAATAATTACTCAAAATATAGCTTATAAGTGTAACCCAAGACATTATGAAGTTAGTAACTGTGGTTACTTTCTCACTATACCCTTTGAACATATCTGCTCATAGTAGTTGAGGAACTTATTCTGATGTTGAGCTGAAGTTCATTGAGTGTATCTTTTTAGGCAGAAGCTTTCCGTTGAAGAAGAACAATTTCATCATTGATGTCCTTGGACCAAGAGCTAATAATCTCAGTGATTTTAGAGATGACATAAATCTGATTTCCCTTGAATTACCTTTGAAACTCTTCTTATTTCATTTGCTTTAAACTTTCATAAGAAGTTTTCTCGAAAGGTGTTAGATTGAGACAATCGTTAGCCTTATATCAAGATAGCAAATTTTCAGAAGTGAATCTGAGTAATTCATCCATCACGTATGAAGTTGACATACTTGCTAGAGGATATATCAAGAGTTTGAAAATAGACCATATTATCCTTAGCAAGTCAATATCTCTATTTGACTACAGTACTTCTCTACATAATATCAATATATTTCTGATGTATGAAAGATGTTCTTATAGTAATCACATAGTCATCACAATATTCTTTTCTCACATGTTTTTGAAAACAAATTTGATTTTGATTTGAAATAGCATTTTCAAATGGCTTCCAGTGTCTCTATCAAGAAGATTTTTAAAATAAGGAATTTAAAAAGACTCTTTTTGCATCTAATCGAGCAACTAGATCTAAACTCTCGGGTTGTTAAGCCTGGAATGAAATTCTCGAGTACTAGCTCGATACCAATTGTTAGGTCCATGAGGATGTGCTCGAATATAGGCTAGGGGGTGAATAGCCTATATTACGAATTAAAAATTTCATCCTATTTTAACTTATATGTTGGAAAACAGGGATGAAATAACTAAACATGAATAGGTCATCTTCCTAGTTCAAGCAACACACCGATATAACAATGTGCATCGGCAATCTTGAAGAATGGATGATAGGAAGATGTTATTATACTTAGCTGGTAGAAACGAGTTTGAGCAACGGAAGAATAAGCAAGATAAGTATAACAAACAAGATTGAAGCTACCGTAAGTATGAGCAAACAAGTTCATCATGACAAATAACTAAAATCTTGTATTAGATGCATCAAATACTTTCCACAACCATTGCACAAAATATATCAAATATTACAGAAAGATAAGTAAAGGCTGAATGTAACAAAATATAATTTATATTAAAATTCAGCAGAGGTTTGCTCAAAGACAAACATGCTTAGTACATCAACCTAGACTCTCTAACCTAGCAATCTCCCTGGGTAGAAGGAAAGTCAAAAGGAAGCCGGAAGACTCATTACTAGAACTCTAACCTTAGCAGCTCCTAATCCCCTAGGAAGGTGGACAAGAGAAGTGCTAGTGTTAGAGGGATGTGAGAAGAGAATACTAGTCGTTGTTCAAATAGGGAGTATTTGAACAACCGAGTGCTAAGCACTCGGCCAAAAGTGAGGACAATTCATTGCACAATCGACAACACTTATAATGTAGTATAAGTCTCGCCGATATGAGTGCAACATGGAATATAAAGCTCGGGTTCTTCATCGGACATCTTCAAGCTTGATCGTCTTCAACAACTTGCAGGATGCTTGCTTGGTGAATTTGGAGTGCAAAGAATCGAAGAGACCGAGTCTTTCGAAGGAAAAGAACTCAAATCAAAAACTAGGTTTTTGATCAAGTAGAGCTTCTTAGCCTTTGGAATTTCTATTTCTCTCTCACACAAAGTGTTTGTTCTTACACTTGTGTTTCTCACTCTTTTGGTGTGGTTTCGATTGAAAGAATGAAGAACAATTTCAATACCACGTCCTCTCACATGCATACGCATTTTGAATGTGAGAATGAGTGTCTTCTTATATAGGCTGGAGAAGATGAAGGATTCGTTGGAGCTTTGAATGAGTTTCGGCCCGTTGGAAATCTGAATCATTAATGCACTGGAGTGCGTCGTTCAAACTGTTGGGTAAAGACCTTCCGTTAAGCTTTTGTCTTGAAGTTGGTCCGTGAATCAGGCTGACAGAATTGGACTTGTCATGCATTCCTGGGATGTAGCGCACTGTGTTTGGTCTTTTAAAGAATGAAGCCTTGGAGACTGGGACCAATACACAAAAGAGGAAATGTCTTCTAGGTATTAGTGAAAGCACAGACATCGACGCGTATCTTGGGCTTGTCAAAAGATCTTGTAACGGATCTATTTTAACTTGAAGCGTTTTGAGCAACGACTGATGTTCCTCTTAAATAATCAGCTTCTTTGCGCTTGTTCGATGAAGAGCTTGGTCGATACCGAGATCCGCCGATATAATACCGTGTAAAGAATGCTAATAAAACATGGTCGGTAGGAATGTCCACGATGAGACATTGCCGATGGTCATGTTCACGCGCATGAAGAGCTAATCCATATGAAAGTTGTCATCACTTTAGCAGGACAAAGACTCGGATATGTACAAAGACTTCCTAGTCTAATGACCTATGCATTTTTTCATCAAGCTGCCACACTAACCCGACGCAACCCTTTTAGCCACCGTGAAACATGCGTTGTAATGGAAACAAGCAAATCAATCGTGTTGGAATATGCATACATATATATCACTGTTTCACGTGCATATTCCTAATGGAATCCAGACAAAAGATACAAGAGCCATGTGGATGAATCAAGATAGGAGAAAGAGGAGGTGGTGTGGGTAGTATGGTGAATACTGAGCCGAATATGCATAATTCTTACGGTTATAGCATTGGAGAGCAATGTGACCAGGTTTGTTACAGAATTGGCATATAGGCCGTTGATCAAAAGGTACAAACTGGTTATTTGGGAAAGGGGGAAGGTTTGGCTGTGAAGGAGGGTTGTCATACGTGTAGGGTAAGAAAAATGGTTTCGTGGGTTAGGCAAAATTCGCGACTAGGGTTCCTTGACCTCGATCTGCGACCGTTATTACGACCCCAAGTTTTGCCTCGACCGCGATTATTATTGCCCCCACGCTGATGAAAATTGTTGTTTTAAAAAAAAGAATGGTTTACAGAATTGTGTGGGTGATTGTTTGGTGGAGGGAACATAGGCTACGGAGAAGAGTATGGGTTAGAAGTTTGTTCACTGGATTTAGATGCTGTCAAGGCTGTTGTTGGATTGATACTGAGGGTGGAAAATTTTCTTTGGAGGTCTTCCTCTTGAAGAAAAAGGTCGTGAAGATGATCGGTTGAGGCTGCGGGTTTTGAATTTTGAACTGTTATGAACTCTTTATAGGAAGCACCTAACCCACCTAATATTCTGCGATGTAGGTCTGTGTCGGAGAGAACGACCCCTGCTTTGGCTAAGGAATTCACAAGAGTTTTCCCATGAAGGATGTACTGATCAATTGACATCTCGGGTGTTAGCTTAAGATCGTGTAACTGGTCTTGGATCTTTTGAATGTGTATGTAGGATGTGACTCCGAATCATTTAGCAAGGACATCCCAAGCCTCAAAGGCTGTCTCGAATGGGTTAATATGGGGCTGTATATCGCCGGTTACTATGGCTTTAATCCATCCTGCAACGAGACCTGTTGTTTGTGGAAAGAGAGAAAAAATTGGGTTTGGGCTGCCATCTTCAATGGTTTCGGTTAGAGGGTCTATTTGTTTGATGGTGTAGATGAGGTTATGGGTTTTCAAGATAGAGAGAAACAGAGAACTCTAGTTTTGGTAATTGGTTCCGTTGAGATGGCAGTGAGACATATAATGCTGTATATTAAAAAACAAAGGAAGAGGATTTGAAGAAGAAGATTGTACCATGGTTTCTTGGGTGGCTGAGGACGACACCTTTGAAGAAGCTGCTGATTCACCTGCCATGGTCTTAATGCTCTGATACCATAAAAGAACAAGAACAACGACACACAGATAAAAGGGAGGAGAAGAGAAGTTAATTATTAAACCATGTCTCACTATCTATTGTTCACCATGGCAGTGCTCTTATTTATATATATGACAATCCTTATTACATACGGATTGGGGAACATGACTACTAATCCTATTACATAACTACAAGAAACCTATAAGTCTTAAAACAACACGTACTATAAGCTATTAAATTATTATGTGTTATTAGGTTTAATCCTACAAATAATCCCCTGTTATTGCCCACTCCTTATCCTCGTATGTGGCAGCCATCTCCTCCTCTACGTCCTTTCAAATTTGACCCGTCCTGCCAGTTGTGTTCAACCGCGATCATCTAGCCAACGTTTGCCCGTAAAGATTCAATGCTGCATATTCAGCAGAGTACTGTCCTTATCCACTCTTCAATCCTAATTGGTGTCTCGACTCCCGGTGCTACACATCACGTTAACCGTAGACGGGTAAGGACAAGATAATTGTTGGTAATGGTACTTGGAATGGAGAATTGTATATTTCATTCATATGAGAATCCAATGATTATATACAACAAAAGCTATAGAGGTGTATCTAAGCTAGAAGACTTTGTACAGAGGAGTTACATCACAGGAGAGATACATTACAGAATGGATACGTTGAGATTATCTCTCAACACAGTCATTATCCTTTACATGCCCCCGCAAGACAGACGGTCGAAGCATGAGTCCGATCTTGGACAGTAGCAAATCAAAGAGGGAGCGAGACAGGGGCTTGGTGAGAGCATCGGCAAGCTGATCCCCGAGGTACATAAGTAATGCGAAGGGAGCCGTTTGAACCGCTCACGAATGAAGTGATAGGACAACGCAATGTGCTTCATACGGGAGTGGAAAACTGGGTTGACACGAAGTTGCGGCACCAAGGTTGCCGCAATAGATGACGGTGTATGAGGTAACTTGATACCCATTTCTTGAAGTAAATTGCGAAGCCATAGTAGTTCAAGAGTCGTTGAGGCTACGGCCTTGTATTCGATTCGTGGAGGATTGAGAGACAAAACGTTATTTCTTTGAGGTCCGGTGATGGGAGTACGCCCAAGGAACACAATTTGACCCATGGTCGAGATGTAGTCATCCTTGTCGTCGCCCAATCGAACCGAAAAGGCATAAAGATTGAGCGGGAATCACGGAAGATAGTAATGCATTTTCTAACGAGCCAACAAGGTAGCAAAGGGTCGCTGAGAGCAGCCAGTGTGGTTGCTTTGGTGTATGCATAAATTGGGACAATTTGTTTACAAAGAAAGACAACATCGGGACAGGTAAAAGTCGATATGAAGGGCCCACCGTTGTTCGGTAACGTGGGATTGTCAATGGGATCACCGAGTTCATGATAGGTGAGCGTCGACAATCATCGGTGTAGGAGTTGGCTTGGCATTTTGTATATGTGTGCGATGAAGAAGATCGAGAATATATTGTCTTTGACAGAGGAAGAGACCCGCTATATTCGGGATGACTTCAACACCTAAAAAATAAGAAAGGTTACCAAGATCTTTGAGAGAAAATCGTTGAGCAAGATCTCGTGATAAACCCGTCAAGTGCATTGGAATTTGGACTTGTAAGAATTATACCATCAACATAGACAATGAAAAAAAAAATAGGAGAGGGGAGATGATGATTAATAAATAAGGAAGCATCAGCAATGAAACGAGTAAACCCATGGGTACTGAGAAATGTAGCAAGTTCTGTGTACCAAGCTGGGGGGCTTGCTTGAGGCCATAAATAGCCTTCTTAATGTGGCACACATGGTTCGGAAAAGTCATATTGGTAAACCCCGGCGGTTGAGACATAAAGACAGTGTCATGTAACGTGCCATGAAGAAAAGCATGTTAATGTCTAACTGCTGAAGAGGCCACAGATTAGTCACGAAGACTAAACAACGTACGGATTGTTGCGGGTTTAACTACGGGGCTAAAGGTGTCAGTATAGTCTATCCCGGGACGTTGCTTGAAACCCTTAGCTACTAATCTAGCATGGTAACGCTCAATGCTACCATCTGAATTGTATTTGACGCGAAACACCCATTTGCATGGCACGATATTGGGACCAAATCACGTACCCGGTGTTGTTAAGGCGTGAGTTCATCTACCATAGCCTCTTCCATAAGGGGTCTTGTAGGGCGATTTAACGAGGTAGGGGTGAGGGTTTGGATTGTATGGTGGTGGGGTTGGCATATTTTGGATTGGGTTTAAAAATATTGTTCTTGGAGCGAGTAGTGATGGTATGAGAGGGAGGAGGAGGAGGAGGAGGATGAGGATAGGAGGGAGGAGAGGGTGACGAGGGTAAAGTAGAAGGAACAATGGGGGTTCAAAGGGTGGAGGTGGGGAGATGGGACAATGGGAGACGGAAGGAGAAGAGCGATGGTAATAGGACACCATTCGAAGAAATGGGAGGGAAGATATAGGTGGAGTGGAGGTGAGGCGAGAGTAAGGAAAATCTGTTTCAACAAAGCGGACATGACGAGATGTGTAGATTCTATTGGTAAGTGGATCAAGGCGTAATAGGCACTTTGGGTAGACGAATACCCCACAAAGATGCATGGAAGGGATCGGGTGTCAAGCTTATGGTTGGCGTAAGGACGAAGCCACGGGTAACAGAGGCAGTCGAAACTACGAGGTTTGGAGTAATTGGGAGGGTGACCAAATAGACAGTGAAAGGGAGATTTATGAGATAAAGTTGGGGTAGGGAGACGGTTTATGAGATATGAGGCAATAGTGAAGGCAAGGGACCGAACTTTAAAGGTAAGTGGGCATGAGAAAGAGAGAGGCTTGTTTCGACAATATGACGGTGATGACGTTCGGCATAACCATTGTGTTCGTGTGTGAGGAGGAGAAGTAAGATGAGAGATGCCATCTATAGTGAGGTAGGTGGAAAGAGTTTGATATTCACCGCCGTTGTCGGAGTAAACGCTTTAATGGGTGTCTCAAAATGCTTTTCCACTAAGGCTTTGAACCTAGTGAAAACGGCTTTTGTGTCAGATTTATGCTTCAGGGGGTAAAGCCAAATGTATTTGGTAAAATGATCCACAAAAATAATGTAATACTTAAAATTGTCAAAAGAAAGAACAGGAGAAGTCCATAAATCGGTATAAATCAAATCAAGAGGAGACTTATAAACTAATGAATTTTGAGTAAAGGGGAGCTTATGACTTTTATTACATTGACAGGCATTGCAATTAAAAGAAAAGTCACTAGAAATACTAAGCTGAAAAGAAGAAGCAATATGTTTGAGAATGGGAAGTGATGGATGGCCAAGTCGATGATACCGTTGATGGACAAAGCTTTGACACGAGAAGGCTTGAATAGGTGAGGAGGAGGAGGGCCATTCATAAATGCCGTATTTAGTTAGACCCGTGAGAAGATGTGCCCCGTAAGACGATCCTTCACAAGAAAAGTATTGGATGAGAATTTGAGAAGTAGATTATTATCGAACATAGTTTAGAGATAGAAATAATATTGCGTTTAATAGCTGGAACACATAACACATTAAAGAGACATAAAGCTTTCAAAGGAGTGAGAAATAGAGCAAAACCAGTGTGAGTTATGGGAGACCGAGCCATCACCAATAACGATCTCTTCGGTACCATCATAGGGTTGGTGAAGGAGAGATTGGATAGAAGCGAGCGAGTGGTGGTGGCGTGAACCGAGGCGGTAACGAGCCAAGAATAGGTTGGGTTTTAAGTACAAGTGCCCTATTTATTAATTTTTCGTGCAATTCTTCTAAGGAGATGGGAGTGTCACGAGCATAAACAACATCGATGACAGTTTGATATGAGGAGTCAAGACCTTCCGAACCTTGTCGGTGACATCTTCGGGGTTAAGGGGATTCGAGAAGAGCAAGTTGATCCGTGCATGCTTTGAGAGCATGCATGTAATCGTGATGGATTAGGTCCCTTTGACGATTGATTTGAGCTTGGCTTTGAGTTGTTTGATATGGCCTCGGAAAGGTTTGGCAAAGGTATTAGAGAGGGTATCCCGAGTTCCTTTGTTGTTTTGGAACAAGAGATAAGAGGGACAATAGTAGATTCAAGAGTGCCAACAAGGGTTTCAAAAAGTCGATCTTGACGTACCCATGTTTGATAGGCGGGGTTAGGCTCAAGATCGGTTCCTTTCGTGATGGTGGGAGGTGGAGAAGGAAACGAACCATCTAAATATTTAAAGAGATCATAGCCACATAAAGTGGCCTCAATTTGGAGCCTCCAGAAAAAAAGTTTGTGGAGTTGAGTTTAATGATGTTGGGGATAGAGACAACAATGAGTGGACTCTTGGGATCAACATCATTGGGAATTGTGATTATTGCCATTTGTGGGTTTCGAAGAGGGATAGGGGATGGAGGAGAGAATGGATTATTGCTCGATACCATATAGAATTAGAGAATTGTATATTTTATTCATATGAAAATCCAATGATTATATACAACAAAAGCTATAGAGGTGTATCTAAGCTAGAAGACTTTGTACAGAGGAGTTACATCACATGAGAGATACATTAAAGAATGGATACGTTAAGATTATCTCTCACACGTCATTATCCTTACGATCGCCCTTCCTTTCTCACATTGCTAACTCAAAATTTCTTCTTCCTCTTGTCCTCTTAATTTACGCACTATTTTTTGTGTTCCATCCATGCATAAAAAATACTCTCAATCGTCGGTTTTCTAATGACAATGATGTTTATTTTGAACTTGATTCGCATGGTTATGACAACAAGACGCAGCCACCATCCTTTTCGGCGAATCAGGGAATCTCTACTCTCTTCGGTTATCCGATTCGTCCTCTACTCCTCTCGCACTAGTTGGTGAAAAGACAAACTCAGACACTTGGCATGCTCGTCTTGGTCATCCGACATATCCCATCCTTAAAGCTATTTTCAAGAATTATTTTCTTCCTCTTCAATGTCAATTAGGTAGCAATAAAATTTGTCATACATGTTGGTTTAGGTAATAAAGCTTGTAATTTGCCTTTCATGGCACGAAATTTTTGATCTAAATCTCTTGATTTGCTGCATTTAGATGTATGGGGGCCTTCTCCGGTCCCTACCACTAATAGATATCGATTTTATTTATCAATCGTGGATGATTACTTGAGATATACTTGGTTATTTCTTATGATTCGCAAATCAGAAGTGTTCACTATTTTTCCTTACTTTAAACGCATGATTGAAAATACTCTCTCTCGTACGATTCAAACTGTGCATACCGTTAAATCAATCCAAACTGATGGGGAGGGGGGAATTCACTAGTCGCATGCTCACTGATGTCTTACTTACCCATGGCATTTGTCACAAAATATTATGCGTATACACACCACAACAAAACGGTGTTGTCAAACGCAAACACCGTCATATAGAGTCTGTTGGGTTATGCTTGTTACATCATGCCAATCTCCTATTTCATTTTTGGCTTGATGTGTTCTCCACAGCTGTGTTCTTGATCAATAGACTCCTGATGAAGCAATTGAACTATGTTTTCCCGTATAAGAAACTAATGGGTCGTAAGCCCGATTATAAGTTACTAAAAGTCTTTGGGTGTACTTGCTTTCCTAACTTTATGCCCTATTACCTACACAAATTACTCCCCATGTTGGAATGTTGAGAGGCCCAAATGGGGCACTGCCTTATCCCATCCATGGCCCACTTCTTGGTAGCCCACCCATCCACTTGTGCAAACCGAGTCATCTCCTTGTTGTTCTTCTTTGCCCAAATTCCAACTCACCCCTCTTTGACCAAACTCCTTGGTTTCCCCCTCTCCTTTGCACTGTACGATTCCCCTTGTTTGGTGCATTTTCCCAAAGAATGCTCACCCATATAAATGGCAGCTCTCTCTCCTCTTTAGGCGTAACCGCGAGGCCGATTAAACCGAACACTTACTTACTCTATCTCTCTCCTTGCAAACGCGAAATCAGTTACTCTCTCATTCCTCACCGTGTGTGTTGTGTAAGGTTGTGTGTGTGACGGTGATTTTTGTTTGGTGGGTTTCTTAGAGTTGTTAACACCGGCGATTGAGATCGTGAGTTGGTGCTTGTGTGAGAATTTTGGCCAAGTTGAACAATTGAAGAAGCTCTTTATCTCTCCTTTGCATACGAAATCGGCGTCTCTCTCTCTTCTTCACCGTGTGTTACCGTGTGAGTGTGTGTGTGAGGGATTTTGTTTAGTGGTATTCTGGAGTCTTGATCTCCGGTGAGACTATGGTGAGCTTCGGGGTTTTTAACGGTGACTTGGTGTTGCCGGAATTGTTGGTCGTGGGTTACCGGAGTTGTGGCGAGAAAAGATTGAGCCTTCACCTTGGATTGTGTAGTGTTTACTTCGTGCGTCACTCCGGTGGACATTGGTCGAGAAGGAAATCGAGCCTTGTTCGATTGAGGCCTTTGTGGTCTGTGACACCATTGAAGAAGAGAAGCTTCTTCACTGTGTCTTCTTTTAATATTTCTAATATTTGCTTTATTTCTCTATTATTGCTTTATACTAATTAATTTGGTATTTGCAGGATACTTGGAGATTATATTGTGATAGTATTAGAAATATTTCATAGGGTAGATAAAGTGTTATCCCCACCCTATTGTAATCTATTTGAGCGTCTTGGTGAGATCCTCATAGATTGGTTGTATAGGTTTTTATTAATTTAAAGCTGTATTTGTACTTCTACTCCGCATGCGCGAACGACGGGAATACACAACAGTGGTATCAGAGCAACCGGGTTGACTTCGCGTACGGTACGGTGGTCTTCAAATCCAATCAAAAATTAGAAATCCTAGTCAAGGATTTCTGGGTGAGTAATTTCTAAAAACTCCTTAATTTATTTCGCTTAAATTTGGTGATAAGTTTTTAATTGCTTGCTTAATATTGTTATTCCGCTGTGGCTGTTCTATTTTTGATATTTGGATTTGTTGGTGATTTGCTTGTGGAATTATTTTTGATTATTATTTTTGTTCCTGTGTTGTGTTAAAAATGGCAAACTTAGCGTCTTATAATTTGGAACCTTTTAATGAAAAATCGGACTTTTCTATTTGGCAACAAAAAATGAAAGGGATTTTAATTAAAGAAAAGGTTTTCAAAGCTGTGATGTTAAATTTCACCGAATCTGATACAAAAGAGATTAGGGCTGAAATGGATGAGTGTGGTAGACAACTTGAAAGGAACAATGGTCATAGTAATCAAAACCAAAATTAGAATTTTGGAAATCATAAGCATAGAAGTCGTAGTAGGTCAAAATCTAGAACCTGCTATAACTGTGGCGAGACGGGTCATTTTAGGAAAGATTGCACAAACCCAAGTGTTAGGTCCAAGGTTGCTCTATATAGGCTAGAAGGGGGTTGAATAGCCTATGTCCAATTTTTGAAATTGATTCAAAAATCTTACTTCACTAGGGTTTTAAAAATTTTGCGGGCGGAAGTCTTGTGAAGCACAGACAAGTTGAGAATGGCCGATCTTCACAGTCAAGATCGCAGGTTCTTAACACTTGGAAATCTGGAAATTTAAAGCAACACAATCAATTCACAATCACACACAAATAGACAGAATATTTAATATGGTTCACACTTATAAATAAGTGCTACGTCCACAACCAAAGTGGTCAACTTTGGATTTGAAAATCGTGTACTAAGTTTTTCCACTAGATATTTTACAAACTAAATCTCTAATGGATAGTGTACAAAAATTTTGTTGACCAAGTGTTTGTGTGGGAGAATTGATATCAATAAGATACAATTCTCGTGAGCTATGAAAAGCTAGGTGTTGCAATCAATGAAGAGCTTTTAATGGACTAGACGTCTAAGTATGAAGCTCTTCAATGAATGTATACAAATAGGACGTTTAAGCCTTTAAGAACTTGAAGACTATGGAGATTCAGAGTTGGAGTAGTTGAAGAGTGTTGAATGCAGCAATGAAGTCTCCTTTTATATGCAGGAGGAAGCTAGGAGCCGTTGGTGATTTTCAAACTTGAATTTAAGAGCAATTAATGCTCTAATCGGTTGTTGACTCGATAGGCCGTCCCGCAACTTGCGCCGTCTCCGACTCTTTGCTAAAAATAGGCGTCTGTGCTTGCGGAGGAATGTCCTTTTTCGAGTGTATGCCAAGAATGGAAACCTTCATTGAATGTGATTTGCGGGTTAACGTTGCATCGAAGTCAATGAAGTCTTCAAATTAGGACATGTCTTAGCGGATCTCTATCGGACGTTCTTAAGGTTCTTCAACATTGCCGATGAAGCTTGGCCGATATGAGCTTGTCCGATATTCAAACGAAAGACCGCGATGCATTGTTTGCCTATTGTGCGAGGACGTCCGATGTCCTATAGGCTATCTTCTTCAAGACTTATACAATTAGCAACCCTAAGCTATTCAAGCTATGCCTAAGTACAAGTTGCCACACTAATGACACGCAGCCCATTAGTCACCTTGTCTTAGACTTAGGTTATGGATTCAAGCAAATCTAGGCTAAAATACAACAATCTCCTCCTATTTGCTTGAGTCCATGACCCTACGAATACAATATCACCGACCATGTTCAAGTCTAGTAATAACATGCTTGTAAGATTGATATATTAAATAAGCATGCCCTAGATGAACTTACACAAAGGTCATTGTATTCAAGAATTACAAAGTGTTTACAAACAGAAATTAAGCATCGACATTTGTAATTAGACCGAATTTAAAAACATGCGAGAATAGGCGTAATAGGCAATATAGGACATGTCTTTAAACCGGTGGTTTAAATTTCATGCACACACGAATAGGCGCTCATAAACAAAGCATGAAACTTTTAAAATATAGACATTGTTAATTAAACAAGAAGTTTAATTACAAAGTTTTTGCAAAAGATTATACAAAAAGAATTTATCGGCCGGTTCGAGAGGATGATCGAGATGAAGTATGACCTTTGCCTTTGCTCGATGATTGCCCATGACCTCTTGATGCCCATTTAGAGTCAACAGCCTTAAGTCTTGCAATCTCTTCTTTTGTCGCCGCTAGCTCTTCTTTAGTGTCCGCCAATTCGGGAGAGTTCTTTGTTCTTCGCTTGAGCGAGCATTATGCTCAATGAGCTTAGTCCGCCGATCATTGTTGAGTCTAGCTATCTCCTCCTTCATGGACGCAAGCGAGGTATCAATGAATCCGAGGCGGTCCTCGCATTTTGTGCTCCTTGCGATAGAAAGCCAAGTGCTTGGATGTGAGAGTGCGTGTCGCTCGTACGAGGAGTGAACAGAGCGATTTGCATGGCGTTGAGACGAAGCACAAGCTTGTAGCCGCTTCAATCATGTCGATGGTCCGCATCATTTTTGTTGAGAGGTTGTCCCAATTGGTTTTGAAGATGGCAGAGGTAGCGGAGGAAGATGCCGAGACTGGCCGAGAGATGAGCGTAGGCAGCATCAAAGGCGGCTTTGGCACCCCTAGAAATTTCCATGACTTGGGTCATGCGGCGGCTGGACATGGGTGATGTGGGACCGATCTGCAGAGCCGGTGCGGGGGCCTTGGTCGTCAACAGAGATGACCTCAAAATCTTTCAAAAACTTATGCACGCCTCGGGATAAGTATCGAAGAGTCGATGACTGGAGGAGAGGATGGACCTGGCCGGGAGAAGGATAGCCGGCGGCTTGGGTAGGGGAGGGTGGAGGATGGTGGCGGAGGACAGGATTGGCGGAGGATGTTGGAGAATGGCCGGAGGAGGAAATGGTAATATAGCCGGTAGAGGGTGAAAGTTGGCTAGGGAAAATGCGAGGAATAGGAATAGCCTTTCTATGTAGATGTCATAGGAAAGGGGTGAATAAAAAGGGAGGAGGAGAAAAGAAAGGGGAAAGGCTAGGAGAAGTGAAGAGAATGGGGATGAGAGGGTTAAAGCCTAGGAGAGTGGTGACTACATCAATGAAGTTGTAGACCACAAAGAAGGATGGAAGGATAGCATATAAGGGTGAAGACCGGTGGTTTAGGCAGAGATAGGAAAGGGGAGATGTCCGATTCTGGGGAGAGGAAGTCCTAGGTCCTTAGAATTGTAACCCATTGGTTGAAGATCATAAGATCTTGAACCGCCGAGTTATGAGAGAAAAAGAGTTGGGACCAGGAGGAAGGGGGTCATAGAATGCACCCCTTAAAGATAATTTCACCGCGCACATAGGGGCAGGGAAATCTCTTGGGGTAGTCAAGGGAAGAAAGGTAGGGTCGAATCGCAGGTTGGGTTTAGGCCTCGTCTCGAAGGACAGCAGATCCGCACCTCGGGTGTAGGTGGTTATATGGGTTGGTTTTGAGGCGTTGGGGGTAGGCGGGTCGGAAGAGGGAGAGATAGAGCGTTTGGAGGATGGTGGTTGAGAGGTGGATCTGTGTTGTGGATGGTGCTTGGGTAGGAGAGGAAGATGTAGGTGAAGAGGTTGTACGCTAGCCCTCGAAAAGTGCACCCGCTTGGCACTCTTCTTATAGCGTTTGCCATGTTTGGACTTAGTAGGTGTGGAAGAGGCGTAAGTAGGTGATGGAGAGGTGGTAGAGGGGGCGATGGAGGAACAAACGATGAAGGATCTATTGGGGTTAAACCGTTTGGGAAACAACAGGGTAGAGATCGTTGGGATGGAGGGAGCGGCAGATGTTACCTGGGAAGACCAAAGGATTCATCTCGTAGGCCGGAGGGTTGTTGGGTTTGGGTTTGGGTGGTTTTGAGGATGTGGATGTGGTTTTAGGAGGAGATCAGTGGTTTGGAGAGGTCGTTTGGTTGGAAGGTTGAAGAGTCCTTCTCAACCTCTCGCCTTGGTTCTGCAGATTGCGGGATTGTTTGAGTTTTGGAGTGAGAGAGGAAGAGTGTTTGGGCTTTTGGATGGAGGCTCACAGGCTCATAGGGATCATGGTCCGGTCCGCTGAGGTCAAAGTGCTCGAGCGGCTCGGCCCAATAGGTGTAGGCTCCTCCTCCTCGCGAGTAACCCGGCGGCAGTAGAGACCTTCCTCTTACCCTTGCGGCTTGGGTAGAGGGCCACGAAGAAAGAAGAAGGAAGAGCGGAAGCAGCGCAGCAAGTGCAGCACAGCAGCCAGCAGCCTTCACCGCGTTGGTTGTCCTTTGGCCATATCATCCCGATAGCGGGTGATGTTGTTGACCGTGAAGACGTAGGTGTTAGACACCTTGATGAGGTCGTCATTAACGACTAGCTCATCAATCTCCTCATAACGCCGGAGGATAACATTAATAACCCTTACGAAGGGCCTCTTCATGGAAGGGTGAGCTTGGACTTCAAAGAACACTCGGGATAGCATTGAGAAGATGATCTTGGCCCGCTTGAGTTGCTTGCGAAGGACCACGCCTTTGGTCCACATCACCGCCGGGAGGTGAAGATGTCCCTCGAGCCATTTTTGAATAAAATGCTCTTGTCGAGCAGATGGCCGATATGATAGGGTTCTCGGGAAGAGGTTCCTGGACATCTCGGAAAACCTCTCTCGGTTGGGCGGACCCCTCATCATCTCCCAAGCAAGCGCCGATTCCCGCATCGGTCAAGTCCGGTTGCCTTCAACAGTCAAGGATTTCTCCAATATCCTTATAGGTCAACTTGATGTAGTGGCCTCGATGTAGCCCTTGATGTAGCTTAAGTTGATCGGCTCGGCATTAGCGGAGGAGGAGGCAGATCATCCTTGTGTAAAACTCCTCGCCTAGAATTGTAGTGGGTGTCGTTGAGTTGGAACAGGGAAGAAGTCCACATTCACCAAATCTTTGAGCGAGGCATCACCGGCAGATGTCGATGATGGAATCTCTATCGTCATCCCGGATGATAACTTGACCTGGGAAGGACCCTTATTGGGAGCTCGGCGGCCTTGCGTACTGGTTGGCTTAGCGAGGCGGAGGATGAAGAAGTGGCAGGCCTTTGAGGATTTAGACTTTCCCTACATAATCGGCGGATGTGAGAACAAGATATAGAAATCGGCGATTATGCATAGAACAAGAGATAAATATGTAATCGCAGATATTCGAGCAAACAACAGATATTTATCAAAAACAAGTATCGTTCGATCAAGACCCAAAACATAAACAATTTAAGACATAAGATAAGAACAGTTCATGAACTGGGTTTCACAATTATTCGATTTTGTCATTCGAGCCAATGAAATGGTATAAAACGAAAACATAGTATCACAGGAAGCTCTTAAACACATTTTACACCAAATAAATATGATTCAAGCAACAATCGCAAGATTTTACAATTCATCAATGGCGAACATTTTGAAAGTGAGCAAATTAGGTCAAAATAAAACCGTAAAACTTGATATAAGTGGATTGAAAAGTTGTAGAAGGCCTTACCATTGATGACTGTAAGATTAAAACTCGAAGATTTTAGAGATTTGAGAGGATTTGAGTAAGATTGCAGACAGGAAGCCGGACGGTTTTTGAAAGTTTGAAAATGGCGGTTGTTGAGAACTGTGATAAGTCACTGTACAATTCACCTTTTTATACCTCTGTCAGGTCAATAAACCGTAATTGATAAAATTTGAAATCCGCATTTATGACTTGCTGAGTCACTGTACGTATGGCGCACTTAAGTCTGCCTATTTTATCAAAGTCGCCTATTTTATAGAAGCGCCGATATGAATATAGATACTTACTCAAGGTTGTCTATGTACTCGCGAGTTGCGATCGGCGATCACATAGGCGTTTAATAACGGCGGTTTATAAAATAACTTAAAGAATTTGCTAGAAAGGGTTAAGGATTGAGGTCAAGCATACCAAGCTCTCCTCTTAAATATGCAAACCTGGTTGAATCAAGTGGTTTTGTGAAGATGTCTGCTACCTGATTCTCAGTAGGCACATATTGCATGCTAATGTTACCTTTTTCAACATGGTCTTTGAGAAAGTGATATCTCACATCAATGTGCTTTGTTTTGGAGTGCATGACAGATTTTGGCGAGATTGCCGATGTGTTGTCGCACATTATAGGACAATCGCCAGCTTTGATCTCATAGTCAACTAGTTCGTTTGATCCACGCAATTGTGAGCGGCACTACCCGCCTATGTATTTTCGCTTGTTGAAGTTGAAACAGAGGTTTGCTTCTTGCGGCCCATGAGACAAGTCTATTTCCTAAGAATTGACATGTCCCACTTGTGCTTTTCTGTCAACTTTACATGCAGCAAAATCAGCATCGAATAGCCTATAAGATTAAAAGATGAATCTCTAGGATACCGATTCCCAAATTGGGAGTATCTATCGATATCGATGATTCTTTTGACCGCTTGTAGGTGAGACTCCTTTGGATCGCCTTGAAACCTAGCACAAACACAAACGGCAAACATGATATCGCCTACTAGCGTTAAGTATAAAAGTGAACCAATCATGCCTCAGAGAGTCATGTCCACTTTCTTGCCCTTCTCATCTTTGTCAAGATGGCGTTAGTAGCCATAGGGGTCAAGTTTGCATTCTCAAGACCAAATTTCTTGATAACATCCTTTGCATATTTGGCTTGATTGATGAAGATACCATTTGAACTTTGTTGAATTTGAAGACCAAGGAAAAAGTTGAGCTCTCCCATCATGCTCATCTCAAATTTACTCTGCATAAGCTTTTCAAACCTTTTGCAAAGATTTTCATTAGTGGAACCAAAGATAATATCATCAACATAAATTTGAACAAGTAAGGAATGACCTTTATGTTTCATAATGAAAAGAGTAGTGTCAATTTGACCTCTTACAAAGCCTTGAGATATCAAGAACTTTGAAAGGGTCTCATACCGAGCTCTTGGAGCTTGTTTGAGTCCATAAAGGGCTTTCCTCGCTTGTAGACATCTTCTCTTCTTGAAATCAATGAATCCAGGAGGTTGCTCTACATAGACTTCTTCTTGAAGTTCTCCATTCGAAAAGCACTCTTTACATCCATTTGATAAACTTTGAAGTCTTTGTAAGAGGCATAGGCCAAGAATAATCGATAGCCTCTAATCTTGCAACAGAGCAAATGTCTCATCATAGTCAATACCCTCCTCTGTCTATATCCTTGGGCTACCAGTCTTGCCTTGTTTCTTGTAATATTGCCGTTTTCATCCATTTTGTTTCGAAAACCCACTTTGTGCCAATAACGCTTGTCCTTTAGGCCTAGGGACCGGTGACCGACTTGGCATCCGTCAAATTGGTTTAGCTCTTCTTGCATAGCTTCCACCCACTTGGATCTTCCGAGCTTCATCAATCTTTTGGGTTCAATGTTAGATACAAATGCAGTAGAATACATGCATTCATTCCTTGAAGCTTGTCTAGTTTGAACGCCATTAAGATCTCCAATGATTTGAGTGATAGGATGATCTTTTACTTCCCTAACTTCGCAGTTGAACTTGTCCTATTGCATCGGCAGAGTTGGATTCTTGAGAAGTAGAAGTGTGAAGCTTGGTTTTCTAAAGGGTAGGTTAATTCCAAGGTAGGTTGTATGACTTACGGTGTGGAAGGCAAAGTGGATTCAGGGTTTTGAGTGTTCATTTGTTGGTTCGTTTGAGGATTCTAACAGTTGACTCTTGGAAGATCTTGTGAAGAAGGAGGATCGAGATCGGGACTTGGCGTATTCTGTACTGTCTCATATTCATCGAATCATTAGTAACCTTAGGAGCCAAATGTGGCCCAATGAAATCAAATTCATCAAAAGAAACATGTACAGATTCAACAACTCTAAGTGAAGTTTTATTGTAAACTCGTATGCTTTTGAAAACTTGGCATATCGAGAAAAATTCCTTCATCACTTTTGGATTCAAACTTACCTCTATGTTCTCTACCATTGTAAAGAACATAGCATTTACAACCAAATATTTTAAAGAATCCAATGTTGGGAGCTGCCTCTCCATATTTCATATGGAGTTTTGTTATGAAATTTGTTTATGATGGACTGTTTTGTGTGAAGCGGCGGTGTTCGGCCTTCGCCCGAAATACATAGGCGGTTTGGCTTCGGCAATCATTGTCTTTCCTGCTTCAATGAGAGTTGTTCTTCCTTTCAGAACTCCATTTTGTTGAGGTGTGCCTAGAGAAATTGTGACCAATTCCATGGTCATCACAATATTTGGCAACACCATTGTTCTTGAACTGTTCCATTGTGCGATCGACATCGGAGATATCATCCGGCTTGAGTCCGTAGTCTTCGAAGAGTTCGATAATGATGTCATATGCTTCATCTTTGGAGGACATCATCTCTACCCAAGTAAATCTTGAGTAATCATCAACTACCACAAGAGTATACTTTGCCACCAAGACTTGTAGTAGTTACAGTCCAAACAAATCCATGTGCAAGAGCGTAGAGTGCGGTTGTTGATAGGCAAGGCTTGCTTTTGAAAGAAGATTTGTGTAGTTTGCCTAGTTGACATGCTCTGCAGAGTGTGATTCAGTGATATTTTAGGCAAACCAACAACTAGATTGTCTTTTGATAGCTTCTCAGGTATTTGAAATTGAGATGACTAAGCCTTTTATGCCACAACCAGTGTTGTCGAGTTGATGACCTAGCAACCAAGCATAGATTTGATTTTCTTCCAACGGCATTTAGGTCAACAGCATAGACATTCCCTTTTACGAACCCGTCGGGATAGTTGAACATGTCTCATTGTCCTTTATGAGACATTGACTTGAGGAAAGCCACGGGTTAGACCTTTATCACGAATTGTGATATGCTCAGCGGTGTGCTTTAAACCTTCAACTAGAGAGACTTTGTTGATAGAGATTGCCTCGATTATACTTCCATAACCAATGGTCTTCCCTTTTGAGTTGTCTCCAAATATGGTGAGGGACCCTTTGCTTCAACAATGCTTGAGAGAAGATTTGGATCACCGTCATATGCTTTGAGCATCCACTGTCTAGATACCATAGATCTTTCTCTTCTTCATTGGCCATAAAGCATTCTGAAATATAGACATTTAAGAATATGGTCCCCTTTTATTTTTGGGTCCTCAAGGTTAGCAACCTTTTGGGATCCACACTGTTTAACCTTTGGAGGAGTAAATCCTCTAGATTTAGGTGTGAATCTCGAAGGCATTCATGAATCTCATGACCATGGCATTTGCGAAAGAGCATTTGTGAAATCCTTCAACATGAGTAATGATTTCTTTTGAGGCTTCTTAATATAGTCTTTGGAATGATCTTTCGCGATAATTGGCCTATAGGACTTAGATAATGCCTTTTCTTGTTGATGTTAGGTTTACCATAGGTAGACCTCTTATCAAAAGATTTTGTATTCTGAGCACATGTCCTTTAAGCTTTTTATCTAGAATTCACTTCTTTTACCCTTTTATAGGCGGTGTTGGGATCAGCGGTCTTGCCTTTGACAAATTTAATAGGTTTGAGCCGAGAATTCCTAGACTTGCTATTAGTCATCCTGTTTTCTTAGGGTGACTAATGGCGAGGTTTTAGTTGCTCGAGACTCACTATTAGCAGAGTCTTTGCGGTGCTTTCTTTTGGACTTGTCTTTTGTGTTCTTGGGATAAACAAAAGGAACTTTGTTAAAGCCAAGTCCTTGCCTTTTGGGAGGCTCGCTGGTCATAAGAAACTTCTACACCAATTCTTGAGAATCACTTGAGATGTCTCATCCTTTTGAAAACTAGAAGAACTACCTACTTTGAACTCACTTTGGAAACCAATACGGTTTTGTCATCTAAAGTTTTCGGTTTGAGAGAATGGTATCAAAGTTTCCTTTAGAGTTATTCCAAGTATTGACAACCTTTTGAAGGTCATCTTTCTCGAATTTATCTTCTTGATGTGTTCAAGTAGGAAGTCCACTTTTTCATCAAAGCTTTGTTCTCTTTTTGCAATTTGATACTTTCACTTCTTTGTCTATCAAGATCTTTGATCTTAGACATCAAGGTTGATTTCTCGAGACGACTAGTTCATGCTTCTTGGCTAATTTCACATAGGCACTTTGAATTTTGAAAATTCTTCGGCATGTCTTTGTTTGCTTTGATGAGCTCTCCCTTTGAAGGTTCATTAAGCTCATCATCATCATCATTTGTCATCTTGTTGAAATGGTAGTGACCTCCCGAATCATGTGGTGACTCCGGCCATAAGGCATATGTTGGCTTCTTCGGCAAAGTCACAAGAGTCATCCTCATCGGTGTCGGTGTCACACCATGTAGGTGATTGCTTTCATCAATGTCTTCACCACCATCCCTTTTTGTTTTTGAAATTTAGTTTCGGGACGTTTCTTATAAAATTCATATTTTGGCTTTGGACATTTAGAGGCAAAATGGCCTGTTTCCTATTAAAACAAACTAGCTCATTATCCTTTTGATGGTCTGATTTATAAGGAGCGAATTTTTGGTTGGCGGTTGTTTTATAAGGCAACGGTTTTGTGAAGGCTGCCTATGTGATGATGGTTTATTAAACCTTTTGAAAGCGTTGATATTTCTTTACAAACATAGCAAAGGCTTCGTCGAAAGAATATCATCATCTTCTTTGGATGTAGAAGGTGTTTCATCGGGTTTTGAACAGGAAGGTTCAGTGGATATGGTGGTAAGGACAAGTTTTTAAAACTCTTTTCCATTTCTTGAGCTTGTTGGATCTCAAGCTCATAAAGCGAAAGACTAGCATAAAGGTTTCTAAGAGTCAATTTGTTTAAATCTTTTGACTCTTTCATGGCGATGATTTTAACATGCCATAAGCCTAGTGCATTTAGAAATCTCATGTTTATTTCTTTCTTTTCATACTTCTTTCCTAAGGAATAGCAAGAGTTGACTACCTCATAGAATCGTCATAGGCACTTCGCGAGACTCTTTGGGATCCTTTTGAAGGAGTCAAACTTAGGATGCAGTATATAATTTGTTGTTCTTTGTCTCACCATCACCTTCAAGATATTCAAGGATGGCTTCCACATCTCCTTTCTTTGTGTCCAAGTTGATAATCTGGCGATAAGTGCTTATATCAACACGGTGGTAATGATGTTGATGGCCTTTCCATCGAGCATCATTCTTTCTGTCTTCATCATCCCACTCTTCTTACGGCTTTGGTACTTGGGTGCGGCGGTTGGATCTACCGCGCCGTGTATTAGGCTTCATTGGAATTACGGGTCCATCGTGACACATTTCCACAACGTTTATCAATTGAATTCATATGTCTTTTGACTTTATCTTTCCGGATGTCAAAGTGAACTTCATCCAAGACAGGACAATGGTTCACGTTTGAAGTTTCCAACATTTGGTGAGCAGCCATGATCTTTAATCTCTCAAGAGGTTAATCTCGGAAAAACAAGTTTTCAAAGAGTTAAGCTCGATACCAATTGTTAGGTCCAAGGTTGCTCTATATAGGCTAGAAGGGGGTTGAATAGCCTATGTCCAATTTTTGAAATTGATTCAAAAATCTTACTTCACTAGGGTTTTAAAAATTTTGCGGCGGAAGTCTTGTGAAGCACAGGGACAAGTTGAGAATGGGCGATCTTCACGGGTCAAGATCGGCGATTCTTAACAGCTTGGAAATCTGAAATTTAAAGCAACACAATCAATTCACAATCACACACAAATAGACAGAATATTTAATATGGTTCACACTTATAAATAAGTGCTACGTCCACAACCAAAGTGGTCAACTTTGGATTTGAAAATCGTGTACTAAGTTTTTCCACTAGATATTTTACAAACTAAATCTCTAATGGATTGTGTACAAAAATTTTGTTGACCAAGTGTTTGTGTGGGAGAATTGATATCAATAAGATACAATTCTCGTGAGCTATGAAAAGCTAGGTGTTGCAATCAATGAAGAGCTTTTAATGGACTAGACGTCTAAGTATGAAGCTCTTGATGAATGTATACAAATAGGGCGTTTAAGCCTTTAAGAACTTGAAGACTATGGAGATTCGGTAGTTGGAGTAGTTGAAGAGTGTTGAATGCAGCAATGAAGTCTCCTTTTATATGCGGGGAAGCTTGGAGCCGTTGGTGATTTTCAAACTTGAATTTAAGAGCAATTAATGCTCTAATCAGTTGTTGACTCGATAGGCGTCACTGCAACTTGCGTGTCTCGACACTTTGCTAAAAATAGGCGATGTGCTGCGGGAGGAATGTCCTTTTACGAGTGTATGCCAAGAATGGAAACCTTCATTGAATGTGATTTGCGGGTTAACGTTGCATCGAAGTCAATGAAGTCCTCAAATAGGACATGTCTTAGGCGGTCTCTATCGGACGTTCTTGAGGTTCTTCAACATTCCGATGAAGCTTGGCGATATGAGCTTGTCAGATATTCAAACGAAAGGCTGGCGATGCATTGTTTGCCTATTGTGCGAGGACGTCAGATGTCCTATAGGCTATCTTCTTCAAGACTTATACAATTAGCAACCTAAGCTATTCAAGCTATGCCTAAGTACAAGTTGCCACACTATGAACACGAGGCCCATTAGTCACCTTGTCTTAGACTTAGGTTATGGATTCAAGCAAATCTAGGCTAAAATACAACACCAAGAAAGAAAAATCATAAGGAAAACGGCAAGGTGACGTAACTAAGCCTCGAGTAGTGATACGGAGAGGTGTTTTTATGGTTGTTGATGCATGTGAAAGTATTGTGAATTGCATTGCATTCTTTGCTAAATTGCAAAAATGAATGGCTTGTTGATTACGCTTGTACTTTTCACATGACTCCTTTTAAAAACTATTTTACTTCTTACAAAGAAGTGCAAGCGGATCTGTTTGGCTAATAATGAAAAAATGTGCCATTCTTTGAAATTGGTGATATATTTTTAAAACTTGATTCGGGATATGTGTTAAATTTGAAAAATGTAAGACACGTTCTTGAGTTGTACGTGCAATAATTTGATCTTGTGTGCCTCATTAGAAGATGAGGTTTTGAGGGTAAATGGGAAAAAGGCGTTATGAAAATACTAAAGTGTTCTTTAGTTGTTGCTAAGTGAAAAAATAACTTGTATGTTTTGTGTTATTCCTATGTCTTTTAATGAAAATTGTGCAAATCTTGCTAAAGAAGATAAAACAATGTTATGACATAAAAGACTAGGTTACTTGAGTAATAAAGGTCTAGAAATATTACACAAAATGGATTTTTGGTAATGAAAAGTTTTCTAGTGTACCCTTTTGTGATTCATGTGTTAAAAGCAAACATCATAAAGTTAGTTTTCCTCCTCCCAAACAAATCTTCTAGTAAGAAAATCCTTGAGTATGTCCATTCGGATGTGTGGGGGCCCTCGAGTGTCCCCACTCAAGGTGAAACAGATATTTTATGTCTATCATTGATGACTTTTCGAGAAAAGTCGGGTTTTCTTAATGAAACATAAATCGATGTTTTTGAAAAATTTAAAAATTGGAAAGTTTTGATTGAAAATCAAGCGGGAAGAAATTGAAAGTGCTTGATGATAACGGGTTAGAATTTTGCAATTTGATAACTTCTGCTATTGAACATGGTATTCAAAGGCACAAAAGCGCACCTTCAACCACAACAAAATGGTGTCGCGAGCGCATGAATAGAACCCGTTAGATAGAGTTAGAGCTATGTTCTTGACCTCCGGACTTTCGAAAAAGTTTTGGGGAGAAAGCAATCATAATTGCTACCTATATCATTAATAGGTCTCCTTATGTTCCTATACATGGAAAGTGTCTGAAGCCGTTTTCTTCAAAAGAAATTGATTTCTCAAACTTAAGAGTTTTGGTTTGTATGCCTATCAAAAGAATGATAATTGAATTTCCTTGTTTGCTTCTCTGAACCTATACTGCCGATAATGGCCCCCTCCCTATGCTCCTAATGAGGTGGAGCATCCCTATGTGGTAGGTTCTTTTGATGCTAACACTAATGCACAAAGCGAAAATGGAATTGAGAATGATAACAACCAAGATGAAGTGCATACTAGAACTGAAATTGTGAATGATGAAACTATTAATGCTAAAACCGAAAATGAGGAAGATTGGATTGAAAATCCGAAGATCGAATCTAGATGATTATCAACTTACTAGGGATAGACCTAGGCGTACTATTCGAAAACCATCTAGATTTGATGATATGGCCTCAAATGTGTTTAGCGTGTTTGAATCAATTAACAATTGTAGTGAACCCAAAACTTATAAAGAAGCCTTGAAATTTTCTAATTCAGGTGAGTGGTTGAATGCTATGATGGATGAAATGAATTCCTTACATGTTAATCAAACTTAGACACTCGTGCCCAAAAATGAATCTGAATTTGTGCGATGTAAGGCTAGGTTAGTTGTTAAAGGGTTTACTCAACAAGAGGATAGATTGGGATAATTATAAAAATGACCAACGTACTATCAGTTAGTAACCGATTTCACCCCGTACTCTCAATATCCTAAAATTGACCAATGTACTACCAATTTGAGTCTAATGTGGTCCCTCCCGTTAACTTTCCATCCAAATTTCTAACGGGATTGCTAACGTGATTAACTGAGCTAATTTATGAAGGGTATTTTTGTCATTTCCTTTCGTAATAATTATAAAAATGACCAACGTACTATCAATTAGTAACCGATTTCACCCCGTACTCCCAATATTCTAAAATTGACCAATGTACTACCAATTTGAGTCCATGTGGTCCCTCAGTTAACTTTTCATCCAATTTCTAACGGGACCTAACGTGATTAACGGAGCTAATTTATGAAGGGTATTTTTCTCATTTCCTTTCAAATCTCACCACCCCACTCTCTCTCTCTCTCTCTCTCTCTATATATATATATATATATATATATATATATATATATATATATATGGAAAATACACTAGATCGATCCACTCACGCCTTGGCCATAATTTACAAGCGAGTCGGTAAAGAACTCTCATCGCTCACCCTTCTCATTATCAGTCCACCAAACGAGTCCCTAGCACTACTAAACCCAGCAAGCAGTACCAAGATAACCACCCAACCAAACCAAACCCCAAACTCGGTGGCCCACAAAGAAGACGACAAGCTGGACAACACCACCTCTTCTCTCTCCCGAAAACCCCGAAACCCTCAACAATACCAAAATGCCACCAAGAAGCTCACCGAAGGTAGAACCTTCAAGAACCTACCCAAGTGTATACTTTTTCTCACACACTCACACACTTACAAAGAAAAGAGAGAAGAGACTCAAGGCTAACGGTAGAGAGAGAGGCAGTGAAGACCAAAATCTAACCCTAGATTTTCTCTCGCTCTAATGACGCAGGAAGGAGAAGGCGGTATAATACGGTGCGTAGGGAAGGAGCAAGGGCGTGCAAAGAAACCTCCAAGCCTTCAACAACGAACGATGATTCTTCCGCCACTAACCTCACTCAACCTCGATACCTACATGGTTGGCTTCATCATCGTTAACATCGTCGAAACTTACAATACTATTCCGAGCCAATGAGTGGCGAGAAATGGTGGGTTTGTTGGAGAGGATATTGACCCAACCGGCATAGTCGTTGGCACCGATTAGTGCGTCAATTATGTTGTTGAGTTGTTGTTAGACCTGTTCTGGTGACGTGCGTGGTGACGGTGGTGGCACCATGGTTGTTGGAGGAGGAGAAGATGATGACAGTGGTAGAATTGAAATTTAAGAGAGGGGTGGTGGGTGGTGGTGGTGGTAATGGGGAAAGGGTGGGAATAGAGGCAGGTGGAGGAGATGCGACGAGAAGGGGTTTGGGGATAACATCTTTTAGAGGAGACCAAATATCTCTTAGACCACCTTCATTTTGAACAAAACCCCTATTACCATGGTCAAAATAATGAAAAAATTAGCTAATTGAATGAATATGAAGAGAGAGAGAGAGAGAGAGAGAGAGAGAGATAGATCAAATCTTCGGCAAGAGAGAGTATGTGGGTGGGGTGGTGAGATTTAAAAGGAAATGACAAAAATACCCTTCATAAATTAGCCGTTAATCACGTTAGCTCCGTTAGAAATTTGGATGAAAAGTTAACAGGAGGGACCACATTGGACTCAAATTGGTAGTACATTGGTCAATTTTAGGATATTGGGAGTACGGGTAAAATAGGTTACTAAGCGATAGTACGTTGGTCATTTTATAATTATCCGAAAGGAAATGACAAAAATACCCTTCATAAATTAGCTCAGTTAATCACGTTAGATCCGTTAAAAATTTGGATGGAAAGTTAACGGGAGGGACCACATTGGACTCAAATTGGTAGTACATTGGTCAATTTTAGGATATTGGGAGTACGGGTGAAATCGGTTACTAGCTGATGATACGTTGGTCATTTTATAATTATCCGGGATAGATTATACGAAAATATTTGCCCCGGTTGTCAAGTTCACTACTGTTAGATTCATGCTTGCTTTGGTTGTGAAATTTGATTGGGAGGAGTTAAAACAAATGAATGTTAAAACTGCGTTTTTACATGGTGAATTGGATGAAAGAATTTACATGCGACAACCTGAAGGCTTTATTGACAAGAAAAATCCTAAACATGTGTGTTTGGAAAAATCTTTATATGGGCTGAAACAATCTCCTAGAATGTGGAACAAGAAACTGGATATGTGCATGGAAAATTTGAACTTTAAATATAGCTCTCATGACCATTGCTTGTATTTTAAAGTTAACTCTGCTACATATATGTTCTTGTTGATTTATATTGATGATATGCTGTTAATTGGTCCTTGCATTAAGTCAATTGAGCATATGCAAAAATGTCTTTGTGATAATTTTGACATGAAAAATCTAGGAGATGCCAAAAAGATTTTGGGTATGAATATTGTTAAGGATAGGAAAAATTCCACGATTTCTCTCAACCAGATTTCCTACGTGGAAAAGTTTTGAGTAAATTTAAGATGGAAAATATGAAATTTGTCAATGTGCCTCTTACTTATCATTTCATTTTGAGTAAAGGCCTCTCCCAATCGATTCGAATTGAAAGAAATAGGAAAAGTGTCATATTCAAATGCCATAGGATTATGCATTTAATGGTTAATACTTATGACTTAGCTTTTGCCCTAAGTTGTTTAAGTAAATACATGTCTAATCCCTGGAATACCACATTGGCTAGGTGTTAAATGACTTGAGATATTTAAAATATTCTTTGAATTATGGCTTAAAATTTTCTAAATGTTCTGAATGTGTGAAGTTAAAAGGGTATATAGATTCGAATTCTGCGGACATGGGCACTAAATGTTTACCTGTTTCTAAATTTTAAACTTGTTTAAAATTTTTGAAATTTGATGGTGATTGATGCATGTGTGATTGTGTTTACGAAATCCATAGCATACTTAGTGTTTGCTATGGTGTCTATCTCGTTCTTGCTTTGTGTGGTGGAGCAAGATAGATTGCTAAAATCCTTGCATGCTTAGTGTTTGCTGTGGTGTCTATCTCGTTCCTGCTTTGTGTGGTGGAGCAAGATAGATTGCTAAAATTCTTGCATACTTAGTGTTTGCTGTGGTGTTTATCTCGCTCCTGCTTTGTGCGGTGGAACAAGATAGATTGGTTATTTCCTTTGTATACTTTGTGTATGTTGTCCCGTAATTTTTTCTTTACTTTGTGCTGGAACAAGTTCTATTTCGATTTAAGGCGATGATGTTTTCCATTTATTATAAAGTCCCGTGAGTCCAGTTGTGTGAACTAGCACTTGTTCCAAGGTGGAGATTGTTAGAATCTTGAGAGGCCCAAATGGGGCACTATTCCTTATCCCGCCTATGGCCCACTTGGTAGTCCACCCATCCACTTGTGTAAACCGGGAGTCATCTCCCGTTGTTTTCTTTTGCCCAAATTTTAGCTCACCTCTTTGACCAAACTCCTTGGTTTCCCACCTCCTTTGCACGGTGCGATTCCCCTTGTCTAGTGCATTCTCCCAAGAATGCTTACCCATATAAATGGCAGCTCTCTATCCTCTCTAGGCGAACCGCGAGGCCGATTAAACCGAACACTTGCTTACTCTATCTCTCTCCCTTTGCAAACGAAAATCGGTTACTCTCATTCCTCAATGTGTGTGTCTTGTGAGGTTGTGTGTGTGAGGGTGATTTTTTTTTGGTGGGTTTCTTGGAGATGTTAACTCGGCGATTGAGATCGTGAGTTGGTGCTTGTGTGAGAATTTCGGCCAAGTTGAACAATTGAAGAAGCTCTTTATCTCTCCTTTGCAAACAAAATCGGTGCCTCTCTTCTTCCCACTCGTGTTACGTGTGTGTGTGTGTGAGTGAGGGATTTTGTCAGTGGTATTCTAGAGTCTTGATCTCCGGTGAGATTGTGGTGAGCTTCGGGGTTTTTGACTGACTTGGTGTTGCGGAATTGTTGGTCGTGGGTTACCGAAATTGTGGCGGAAAAGATTGGGCCTTCACCTTGGGTGTAGTGTTTACTTCGTGGGTCACTCCGGTGGACATTGGTCGAGAAGGAAATCGAGCCTTGTTCATTTGAGGCCTTTGGGTTGTGACACCATTGAAGAAGAGCTTCTTCTGTGTCTTCTTTTAATATTTCTAATATTTGCTTTATTTCTCTATTATTGCTTTATACTAATTAATTCGGTATTTGCATGATACTTCGAGATTATATTGTGATAGTATTAGAAATATTTCCATAGGGTAGATAAAGTGTTATCCCCACCTTATTGTAACCTATTTGAGCGTCTTGGTGAGATCCTCATATATTGGTTGTATAGGCTTTTATAATTTAAAGTTGTATTTGTACTTCTACTCCGTGTGCGCGAATGACGGGAATACACAACACCCCAAAACCACTAAATGCATATTTTTGGGTTATGATCCATCGTACAAAGGCTACCGTTGCTTCGACCCACTTTACGACGGCTCTATATGTCTCGACATGTTTTATTTGATGAAACTAATTTTTATTTCAAGTCCGCGGACTCACAGCTTCTCCTCTGCGCCCGAGTTCACCACAAACTCCTACTCGTGTTACATTCACCCCTTGATTATGTCTTTAGCAACAACTCACCCACCTCGCTCCCGGCTCCCTAACACCAAAGACACATTCCACTAGCTCCATGCAAATTTGCCCGCCCGTCACATGCCTAGATCACTCCGTGGCACCACCCGTGCTCTATTCTCCATAACATGCCCTCACCGAGCCCCCAAAGACTGAGTCCAAGCTCCAGCAGCCCCTAGCGGTCTTCTCCGCCAATTACATATGTTGCATCCCATGAGAGTTTGTGCTATTCGCAGTCTATGTCTACTCATGTCGAACACTCCAACACTCCTCTCCACTACAAAAAGCATCAACAAAATAGTTTATGGCTCATCACCTCATCTGTTTCCTTTGCTCTTTACTGCAGAATTTGATAACTCTCTCTCCCAAGAGCCCTAAACTTTTAAACAGTCGGCTAGTCACCCTCATCAGCGGCAGACAATGAACGAAGAAATGGCAACATTACACAAGAATCATACTTGGTCGTTGGTCCCTCCTTCAGCCTCGCACGATATTATTGGCTCCCGATGGGTCTATCGTGTTAAATGACGTGTAGATGGCTCTATTGATCGTCACAAAGCCCGGCTAGTCGTGAAAGGTTTTAGTCAGCAAGAAGGGGTCAACAATGATGAAACATTCAGTCCGGTCATCAAACCCTCTACGATTCGGAGTGTCCTCGCATTGGCTTTATCTCGCAACTAGCCTCTTCAACAACTTGACGTTCACAATGCTTTCTTTAATGGTATTTTATCTCGAAAAGGTTTACATGTCTAAACCACCCGGCCGTTGACCCCATAGTTATCAAAGGCGACAGGCGGGCGAGCAAAGGCGAACATTAAAAAATGCATAAAAAATATACTCCTCCGTCCCGGATAAATGTTCCTACTTTCTATTTTGGTATGTCCCAACTAATGTTCCTAAAGACTTTTGATCTACATATTCTCTATCATTCTTCCTAATATACCCTTAAAACTTCATTTAATATAACACATCTCAAACAAACTCAATTATTTTAAGTAGTTGAACTCAATTAATGCTCATGAGTATTATGGTCGAACACATTTTACAAAGACATCATTAATTATGTTTCTTAATTCCTGTGTTTTATCCACTAGGAACATTTATCCGGGACGGAGGAGTATAAAATAAATATAAAAAATATAACTTAACTAATCTCAAAAACATGTTACAAGTGAGCGTAATACATGAAACTAAGTTCTAAACATACTATCAATAACACAATTTCATCGTTCTTAGTTGAAATTCCTATGCAATTGATGAACTTGATTAAAGCTTCAAACAAGAAAATAAATAATTATCAAAGCAAGTGAAAAAAAAAATTTTTTTAAGTCATGGAAATCGAACTAATTATTAAAGTCATGGAAATCGAAAGAGAACTAATTATTAAAGTCATGAAAATCAAAAGAGAACTAATTAAAGTCATGAAAATCAAAAGAGAACTAAAGTCATGGAAATCAAAAGAGAACTAAGAAGCTAAAAGCCTCAACATCTCGACCCTCGAATCCAAGGCCATCATCATCTTCATTCACGAATTAACATGCTTAGTTTCTTCTTCCTCCTTCTCTCGATCACTTTCACAATCTTCATCTACAACATGAATGGTACGTGTACTAGAAGTACTTGAAGCGCCAATCCGCAATCCAAGCCTCGTGGTGCTCGTCCTTTGCCTTGAACTACTAGCACCTCGGTGTAGATGACTTGAATGACTTGTTGGTGGTGAAGAAAATGGGAGAGATCTTGATGAGAACCGTGGTTCGAGCCGAGACTCAAGGTCCATGTCAAGTGAACCAATTATGATCAAGTGGGTTCAAAATCACGCAAGCCCATTCGAGGCCCAAGAGGAGGAGTCCATACATGTTTTTGAAGCTCTCATAGCACCCACGGATGTTCAAGACAAAGAGGGAAGGTTTCGTTTGCATGTTGGAGGGCCAAAAGGCTCGCATTGAATTTTCGGACATTATGCGTCCGTATAATGCGTCAGCATAGGAAGTATAGGGTTTCTGGAATCTAGGGGGCCGCATAGGAAGTATAGGGTTTCTGGAATCTATGCGGCCGCATAGGGCGTCCGCATAGCCTTTCTGGAATCTATGTGGCCGCATAGTGCGTCTGCATAGTCTCTCGCGCACCAAAGACGGGATTTTCGCCAATTTATGGGATTTTTGATATTTTTGGTAACTTTAAAGTATTTTAGGTCTTTTTGTTTCCTAATAAACATTTCCTAGGGTTAGTAGGATTGTTTAGGCCTATATATAGGTTTCTCTTTAATTGTAAAACATTAACATTGATATTGATTAAATTGATTTGAGTTTTCACTATATTGTGAGTTTTGAGAGATTTCTTGGATTAGAATTCTCAACCCTTGAACTTATCAAGTTTGTTAAGCTAGGCTTGTGGCGTTCGTGATCTTGGTTCCTAATCAATTGCGATTAGTGGGTTAAGTTTGCACCCCAAGGTTCTAGGGATTAAATCCGCCTAGGGTTTAGGGAAGCTCCTATCTTTTCGTTTCAATTTGTTGTTTCGTTTTCATTCCGTGTTCTTGGTTGGTTCCGCTTTGTCACGATCTTGGAATCACATCAATTGGTATCAGAGCAACAAAGAGGTAACCAACGTTTTTCGTTCTAGCGTTTTTTTTCATAAACTTTGTTTTCATCTTTCCTATATTTCGTCGGATTCATAGTTTTCTTCTTTCCTTCAAAATTTTCCAGCAATCTTGTTTCTTTTTATTTCTTTTCAAACCCTAGTTACAAAAAAAAAAAAAAGTGAGAGAGAGAGAGAGAAAAATTATTATTGCTCCGAAGAAAATTCCTTGAGTCAAAAAAATCAAAGCTTGATCAAGAAGTTGCCAAAAAAAAATAGTATAGAAAAAATTTTCTCAAGTGAGGGTTTTGGAAAAGTGGTTCAAATTTGTCAATTTCATCAAAGTGAAATTGCTACAAAAAAAAAATCCATTCATTCATCTTGTTCGCCAAATCTTTCCAACGTCCATTGCAAATTCATTTTTTTCTTGCTTTCATTGTGAAATTACATCTCACTTTGAACTTTTACCACAAGAATCTAAACCCTAGATTGCATTGCTTGATTTCCAATTCGTAACGTTTTCAAAACTTGCACTCCATATTGATAATTTCATGGGTAAGAGAATCTCTACAAGAAATTGTGAGTTGAAGTGAGAGAGTTATACACGAGCGAATTGTGAGTTGAGTGTGTTGTCTAAAACATGTCTCAAGAAGGTAATGGAGCGGTTAGAGAGGGACCAGAGGATCCTAATGAACGAATATTGAGAATGATGGAGGATATTACTCAGCGTTTGGCGAGACTGGAAGAGAGAGGGGAAACACAACCTCAAGGGAATCCACCCCGATTCCAACCAAGGAGGGGGAGGTATGTAGAGGAAGAGGATGAGTGGGTAGAGAGAGAGTTTGAGGATGATAGGAGACAGGATCGGATGGGCGGAGAAAGGGTGAATAACCCACGACAAGAAAGAGGAATTTCAAACATAAAAATGTAAGTTTCTCCTTTCAAGGGTAAAGCGATTCGGAGGAGTACTTGGAGTGGGTTAGGAAAGTTGAGGTCTTATTCGGTTGTAATAATTATACGGAGGCTCAAAAAGTCAAACTTGCCTCTTTAGAATTCACTGAATATGCTAGTGTGTGGTGGGAACAACCAGTAATCAACCGTAGGAGAATTGGAGAAGGTCGCATTAACACGTGGGAAGATATGAAATGTGTTATGCACAGGAGGTTTGTCCCAAGCTACCACCACCGAGATTTGTTGAGGAAGGTTCAAAACTTGACCCAAGGGAGCAAATTGGTGGAAGAGTATCATAGGGAGATGGAGATGACTCTCACTCAAGCCAAAATTGTTGAGGATGATGAAGCAATGATCTCTAGGTTCCTCAATGGCCTAAATAGAGAGATTGCAAATATAGTCGAGTTGAGGGAGTATGAGGAGATGGAGGAAGTCGTCCATGCCGCTGTCAAGGTAGAACGACAACTTAAGAGGAGGGGTACCTTTAGTCGAGGTTATAATTCTTCTTCGTCATTTCAAAACCCTAATAAATCCAAAGTCGAAGGGGATAAGGACCCAAGTGTTACACCTACCAAGTCCTTTGGGGAGACTTCTAGGGGTAAGGAAATTGATAAGGGAGAGGGTGTTGAATCAAATACACCTAAGTCAAGGGAGATTGGTTGTTTTAAGTGCAATGGGACATATCGTATCTCAATGTCCTAATAAGAGAATTGTAGTTCTTCGTGGGGAGAGTATTACTCAAAAGATGACAAAATGAGGGTGTGATAAATAGTGAAGAAGATGATACAGATATCGCCACAGCCGCATGTGGGGAGGCTCTTGTGGTGAAAAAGGTATTGAATATGCAAGTGAAGGAGCATTGTGATCAACAAAGAGAACATCTCTTCCATTCTTGTTGTCTCATTCAAGGGAAGGTATGTGACCTTATCATTGATAGTGGTAGTTGCACGAATGTTGTGAGCAGAAGTCATTGAAAAATTAAGTATCCACGATGTAAGACATGCCCAACCTTATAAACTGCAATGGCTTAATGAATGTAGAGATCAAAGTATCCAAACAAGCCTTGATTTGTTTCTCTATTGGGAGGTATACGGATGAGGTGATGTTTGATGTGGTCCCATGCAAGTGGGACATGTACTTTGGGTAGGCCATGACGAGTATGATAGACATGTGATACATGATGGTTTTCTTAATAACTATATTGTGAAGCATAACGGAAAAACCACTACACTTGTGTCTCTAACACCTCAACAAGTGTATGAATTCAAGGTCTTAAAAACAAGGAACGTGAGGCTAGTGAGAATGAGCGAAAAATAACGAGAGTGGTGGGAGAGAGTTGAGAGAAACCCGAGTGGAGAAGAAAGAAAGAGATGGAGGTAAAAATAAGAGGTGGAAATACGAGGGATTGAGGAAGACAAACAAATAGTTTAGAAGTCGTATGGCATTGAGAGAGTGAAACCAATTCTTTTTGCTAAACCTAATCGGGTTATGAGGGAGTTGGGGAATAATCAAAGTGAGATAGTTCCCTTTTCCAAGGAGAGCTCTTTTTATGCTAACATTTCACCTCAATTTTCTATTCCATGTATTGTCATTTCTCTACAGGTTTTGTTGACGTGTTTCCTAAAGTAAGCAAGAAAGTTTTGAGATTCAAGTGGGGCTATGAACCGGCAATGAGATTGTTGTAGTTCATACACTTTCTCAAAGGATTGTATTACTTTCTCTTTGGATACTACGTTATTGAGTTTCAAAACAATTCGAATTTACATGTTGATTTTCATAACTTTCGGAAAGCTTGGATATTTTGGAGAATGCCAAACTGATAATAATTAAGAGGAAGATGGAGTATTTGAGTTGGCCGTATATAAAGAAACCCTTCAGTTAACTGCCTATTTGACCCCCTGCTAACGGAGACGCCCATACGCAACCCGCCCCGTTTGCCACCCCTTTTTAAGATTGAGGTTCCGATATTTCTGATTTTATATCAGGCAACTTTGATTTTAATTTTGAATTTGTTTGATTACCGTTCATCAGTAGTTCAGTTTTAGGGGGAATTACAAAGAATGGCGACGGAATCGTCGGAGGGAGAAGAAGAAACGAAGCTGATGGGAGGGAACCAGCATCTGGTGGTGGACGATGACTTACGCGAGATGGCGAAGAAGGCTGCTTGGAGCGTCAGCTCTTGCAAGCCTGGCAATGGCGTCCTCTCCCTCCGTGACGACAATTTTGATACCTATTGGCAGTACGCCCCTTTTCTCTCCTCCTCCACCCACCCACCCACTATGTGTTTGTTTTTGTGTCTCTGTGTGTGTTTAAGTGATTGATTTCAATTTCAGGTCAGATGGGGCGCAACCACATCTTGTCAATATCCAGTTTCAGAAGAAAGTTAAGCTCCAAGTACGTTCTTTCTTTCTTTTTTTGTGTTTTTGTGTGTGTGTGTGTGTGTGTGTGTGTTTTTTTTTGGGTGGGGGTTATTCATCTCTAATTGAGGCTACGTTTGGAGCATGGAATTCACAATGTAAAATTGGAAATCGAAAGGCACCAGTTCCAATTCTACAGCTTGATTCTACCCTCCTAAACACTAGTTGAGTGTACTTGTTCAATCTTTTCTGGTTCTGGGATTTGTCTTATAGTTTGAATTTGTTACTTGTTTTCAGTTAGTGGTGCTGTATGTCGATTTCAAGCTTGATGAGAGTTACACCCTAGTAAGATCTCTATTCGTGCTGGCGATGGCTTTCACAACTTGAAGGTGACATCTTTTACTCCTTGGATTTTGAGTAAATTACAATTCTTCATTGCAAAATACAATTAGTTTGGATAGACATTACTGATGAAAGCACATACCATAATAATCTACTTTAATATGAGCTAATTTTGGTTTTTCCTTTTAAAAATTCGTCTGTAGGATATTAAAACTGTGGAACTTGTCAAGCCAACTGGTTGGGTGTATATATCTTTGTCTGGCAATGATCCACGGTAAGCAATGAAGCGTTTCACTTATGTTCTTTCATTTGCATCCATTTCTCTACTTTTTCTTCTCTCATCCCCTGTCTCTATATGTTCAATGAAGCCTATAACTGCTATGCAACTTATAGCTCAATTAATTGGTTTTTGTGTAATCATATGCTTTCGATTGGTGTTTCACCAGCAACATGTGATATATATACATATACATATACATATATACATATACATATACATATACATATACATATACATATATACATATACATATACATATATACATATACACATATACACATATACACATATACACATATACACATACACATATATACATATACATATACACATATACACATATATATATATACATATATACATATATACATATATATATATATATACATATATACATATAGATATTATATATATATATATATATATATATATATATATATATTGAATACATAATTGACCTTAAGATATTTATAATTTCACTTCCTTGGACTCAGTAACTTATTGGTTCTAGTTCATTAATTTTACTGTTTTATAAAATAAATTATAGAGGAAAGAAGTAACTTATGAGTTCCGTGGTTTGGAAATGCAACAAAAAAGGAGATTAGATATGTACTTCAATTTTATTACTTTCAACTGGTGAAGAACTAAAGGTTACACTGATACCACACTTAGATTGTTTCTGATTTCTGATGGATCTATTAGGTATAGTAGCTCAAGGTGGTTAGAATTCGGAAATACCATCTTAACAAGTTAATAACAACGCTTCCCATTCAAAGGAAGTTAATGTGTAATGAACTACTTGCCTATAAGGGCTACACAGAAAGAACACAACTATAGCCGCGTTGGGCAGGCGTTTCGACATGTGTGGACACGTGAAATTAAGGTTCTTAGAGAAACATTAGGATTTTGCTTCATGGAAGGCCAGCTAATTTTATCAAACTCCCTCAGAGGGTTGGTTATTCGTATCAAATCAAGATTTGTTTAGAGAAAATAGTATCAAATTAATTGATGGAGCCTTTAGCACTTATCTTCATCTATGTTTTATATATCTACTTAAATTACGTGTATATATGTCCTTGTGTATTGGATTTTGAATGTCACTGTGTCCAGCACCACGTGTCTATGTTGACACTCAATACTCATTTCTTGCGTCCACAGATCAATAGCTATTTACAGAATATTAGGAGGAAGCATTGTCTTAATTTTCTTCAGTTTGTTAATATTTGAACCATAGTATAAAACTACATCCTTGGAGTGCGGAGATACACTTTCTTAGGATGGTAGTGAACCCTCATTGGTTAGTTAAGGGGAACTGTTCTTCATCTTGGGGCAGGCCTATCAGATTGGCGTTACACTTTATTTGACTTTAAATTGCTTAGATATTGTTCTAAGATAGTGAAGAAGAAAAATCCTTTGTTTCAGATTTTTCACAGCTATTTACTCCCTCCCAAAATATTTATCTGAAAAAGTGAACGTCCCTCTTCTCTTATTGTGAGAACCATTGGTTTAGTTGTGCAATAAGTCAAAGCGTCCCTCTTTTTTTGGGACGGAGAGTAGTAATCTTTTGTGGTGTTTTGCCAAAGAAAATTATCTTTTCCTAAAGCAATATTGATACAACTTGCTAATGCACGTGGTACAAGCAGCTTTCGGAAATAGTGCTATTGCTACCCTTGTATTGTCCTGATTGCGACTCAATAAACTGATGAACTACAGCGTTAACCATTTCTATTCTATGGCAGGGAAACTTTTGTGAACACCTTCATGTTACAAATCGCTATCTTATCGAATCATCTCAACGGAAGGGATACGCATGTGCGCCAAATAAAAGTTTATGGGCCTCGACCGTGCGTGAAATAACATATCCTTTTTCGTTACAAATTACTAATTGATCAATTTCTAATTAAAGAATCTTACTGCATTCTCTGTTACAGGAACCCTATTCCACACCAACCATTTCAGTTCACTTCGAGGGAGTTCATTACTTACTCTACTGTGAGATGACAAGGTGTTTCATTCTTTATACACAGGGGATAAGCATGTCTATTGTTGTTCCATGTAGCTAGAACCATTTATAATTAGCAAAGCTTATGCCTGCACTTCAAAGTTTGTGTTCCATAGTAACCAATGTACTATCATGAAAAAGGATTCGATTACGGTTTTGGTTGCGCAATGGGAGTGTCTAGTCAGATTTCCTTTCCTGGAAGGGGACTTGTTTACATTTTTCAAGTTTATGAATATTGATGCACCCCTTTGATCTGTTTAACATAATATTTGTATCAGTCCTGTGTGGCCATTACTGCTTAGCATATTTATCTGCAACAAAACAAATGCCCCAAGTGATAATCTTGAAGCTTTGAGCCATTGAGGAAGTATTTGAAATGGGAGGAAGCCTCTTGGAAAAGCCATTTTCTTGATCCAAGTGACTGTAAGCTTTTAAAATTGCATAAAACAATCCCGGCATTATAGTAGCAATTCATCGTTAGTGAAAGAAAAAAATAACAGTGAAAATAAAAACAGAATGAACCAATGTGAGCACCTAAGCCAAGAATGTTAATTGACACTGGCTGCTGGAGAGACCATCAGAGACCGTATCCATGACCAACGGCCAGTCTTTGTTGCTTGGAGAGACCATCGGGATACCATACTCATGAGCAAATGACAGACAGTCTGATACCATATCCATGAGCAACTGACTGACCGTCTTCGTTGTTGGAGAGACCATCCGTACCATATTCATGACCAAGGAACAAGAACATGCAAATCAAATATGGTAACCCTAGTCAACAACAGCAAGGAGCACCCGTGCATTTGAAAGCTAAAACAAGTTGGTGTTATGATCACGCCAAAAGTGTGCGGTGACCACATCTGTTCCACGTAATAGCCACGTACGTAGTCTAGTTGGATACCGGCCAAACGTTGCTGGGTCTTCTCTGGTGATTATGAGAAAAAGAGGATGAAACAGTGACCTCTGAACAAGAAGAAAGCACCGTCAGGGGAGCTGGGGGTGTCCCAACTAAAACCCTCCGGCGTAAGAATCAGTATTCTGGGTTATAAGGGACCTGATTCACAGAGCTCGGTCTATGAATGAAGTCAAAGAGTTACTGAAACTATGAATGAGAACTAATAAGTGCAAAGGTGTGTGCTGGTGATTGTGTTCCGTCCCCCCTCCAGGGGAGTTCATACCTTACTATTTATATGCTAGCGGAGGGTGATTTCTGATCATTAAGAGGAGATCGTGGGGAGACCAAATTGCGCAACCCTTTGTCTCTTAGTGCCCGCAGCGGCGGTGGCAGGGAGATCGTAGTCTTTAACCGCACGGTGGTCCTTGTACTTTCTGTCAAGAGGTGGGAGAGTGGAGCGAGCTTCTTGACATGTTGGACTGTGCCCCTTAATACCCGAGGGCAAGCCATGTGTGAGGGTTGAATTGAGTGGGGCCACGTCGAGGTCGTCCTTGCATGTGATCGTCGCTCTTAGAGGTAGTTCACTTGACTTGTCTCCGGGTCGCACGGGGTTCCGAGGTCGGCGCTAGGGAATATGTTGGGGAATCGCGACCTAACATGTTGTCGTTACAGTCGCTATATCCGTATGGCGCATGCTATCTCGGCGTTCGCTCGGTGGCACCTCCTCCGCCGAGGTGTCCGCCACGTATTGGAGGGGATGGGTGAGGTCGTTCGTAGCCCCCTACTTCTTTATCCTCGAGGTGTGAAGTAAATATGCAAGGCGTCTCGAACCGTCGTCTTTTGTACTTTTCTCGGGAAGCGTGCACATTTAATTCGACGTGAAGTTCGGGTACCGGTGGCGCGTCTTTTCAATTTTTGAAAATTTTGACGGTTTTGCAATCATTACCTCCAAACGACGTTGTGTCTAGGTCCGCGTGTTCTGTTTGAGCGGGTCGACCTGGCCGCTTCGAGTCTTATATAAACTAGAAGGAAACTGTTCATTATCACTTTTCTCAAAACCCTCAAACTTTCCGGCAACCGGGCGATTTCCGAGATCTCTATGACTTCCGAAAGCCTTTGATTTTCGCCTTCCTTCGATTTCTTTGTTTTCTCACGATCCTAGGTTAGTTCTCCTCGTTCTCTACCGAGTTTCCTTTGATTTCCCGTAGGCCGCCTTGTTTTGGTCATTTTATTCATTCTTGCTATTTTTGCGCCGGTGACCGATTTCGGTCGAATTCCGGTAATTTCTTGATTTTAGGGTTTATCCATTTGGGGGTTTGTTCGACTTGAACCATCGGTTATTTGTTTAGCTCGTCATTAGGGTTTTCCTTGCACAACCATTCTTCCAACGAGCTCATCCTCTTGTTCTCTCTCCGTGAACATGAGGATCAAACGTGCCAATGAGAGGCCCATGTTTGCCAGGCCGCGAAGGCCAGGCGATCTATAAGGTCGAGGACGACAACCGGAAGGTCGCCCTGAGCAAAGCTAAGGCTCGCTCACTAGTTGGGGTGTTGTTCGTCGGTTGGTTTAACCTAACCGTTTGTTTAATATCCGCAAGTGCACGGGCTATTGTAATATAGCGAGTGCAAGTACGAGTCGATCCCACGAGACGGGGTTTACTTAGGAATTTGTTTTTGTCTTTAGACTTATAGAATAGATTGGGAGAGATTGAGATTGGTTTTGAAAATGGGAAGAAACATATGCAACAAATATTTTTAAACGAAACTTAATATGACAAAACATTCTCGGATTGGAAATCATACACATAATTTGTTCATCAAATAGTCGTTGTCTTTGAGAATAAGGGTTTTCATAAAAATCAAGGATGATATGCTAGGCCTACACTACTTCGGGTTAAGACAATAGCGTTTGTATTCTTCACTAATTATGTCCTAACCGTTTGAGATTTCCGTTTATGGTACTCCCCTGTCACAAACGGGCATTCCGGCTTATCTCTAGCTGACCATAATTAGTAAGAATCCATTAAGAACAAGAGTCAACATATTTTCCATTCAAGGAACATCCCTAGGCCGTTGAACTACTTTCGTGATCAATGGAACCTAGTTTCTTTATATGGTTCCGTCAACCGAGATTCACCGCTAGGTCCTTCTCTCAATTGACTGAATCATACAAGTTGGACGTCTCCAAAATGTAAGTCATTTAGAGATCGATATAAAGAAATTGTTTTAGATGAAGATAAAGGACAAGACTTTCATATTTCAAGATGAACGTTTTATGTATTGAGTTTCCAACCCCAAGAACAAGGGGATTACTCACTAGCCATGTAAAATAAATAAGCAATAATATAAAGGATAGAGTAAGAGAGACTTATTGTGAAAATAGAAGATGAATGGCTGGAATAATACTTCGCTTTTATTGCTTGCTTTCCAAGGGATCTTCAAGAACGAATATGAACTTCAATCCTCAAAGATTTTGGAATTCAATACAATAAGTGTTTGTGTCTAATTTCTAACAATTTCGATGAAAATTCTACATATATTTCGTGTCTTAGACGAGTACAAGGGGTCTATTTATAATGGGAGGAAACTCTTCAAGAAGGTGCCTCCAAAGGTGCCTTTAAATCTGCAGATGCAATTTGCACGGCCGAGTCAAGGAAGTTGCACGGCCGTGCTCTTTCGGCGCCAATTTTGAATTTGATTTTGACATCTTGCACGGCCGCTCCACCATAAGCTGCACGGCCGCTCCGAGGGGACACGGCCACTCTTCCTTCAAGACACGGCCACTCTAAGCTTTGAGACCAAAAATTGCCCAAAAATGGCTTTGTGCACGGCCGCTCCTTTTTGGCTGCACGGCCGTGCTAACGATTTTGGTTTTGTGAGTTTGATTTGTTTGTTGCTCGCCATGCCTTTGCATCAAAAGTTGTCTAGGCATTCTTTGATCATAAAAGACTCCAAAACCTGTCTAAAATGTATAAAACATACCAAGAGCGTAAAATCTAATAAATATGAAAAAGAACTAAAATGTGTCTAAAATGAGATGAAAATGGTAATTAAACTGTGTAAAAGCATATAAAAAGTAGGGATAAATGACTATATAATAGTCACTTATCAAACTCCCCCACACTTAAGCTCTTGCTTGTCCCCAAGCAAGTTTAGGATAAAAAGAGGAAGAAAGAAAGAAAGATTCCGGAATGATCCCTCAGAAAATAGTAGCAAGCCCTGATTGCCCTTTTTGGATATTTGCCTTTTTATTTTTCCAGTCATATTTTGTATACCTTTAGAAATTATTAAAAAGAAGCATTTATGGGATATTTTAAAGAAATAACTTTTAAGACAATAACCTAATATAGCATAAATAGAATTTGATCAAGTAAAAGCATGCTTAGAAGGATAAATCTTAGATCAAACACTTGGTAAAGAGAAGTCTTCACTTTTAGAGTGATTTTTGGGAAGAATGAATCTATCACTTTAAAATGTACAAAGGGAAGTATAAATACTTATTCACAAACTAGAAATTTCCATAGGATTGTATTGCATTTTTGAATCACAAGGGCGAAAAATGGATGATGATAGTGGAAAAATCTCATCAAGGTATTAACAATTTTATCTTATTTTAGTACGTGTTATAAAAGGCCTTTGTAATTTTTGATCCTTTCAAGTAGGAAGCATAGTGGCTGCGAACCCCATGTTCCTAATACTCGATCAAGAATACTTTGGATATTACTCCGTTTGGCAAGGAAGCATCGTCGCGACGCCGTGCCCCGAGTTACTTAGGAAGTAATAAGTTTTTCTTTTTGCCTTTAAGATTTGGTGACTAAGTCACTCTTTTAGCAATAAGATAAAATTGTTTAACCTTGATTTGATTTAGTGGAAATGGAAGGATGGGATTTGATGAAGGGGTGTGATTCAAGGGTGCATAACAAAATAGATGCTTCTAATAAGGGAATAAATATTAAATAAAATTTAATATGTACATTTTTAAAGAAATATTTTCAAGAATTTTTCATAAGAATAACCAAGTGTATAAAAAGATTAATAAAGATTCCTTCTAATCAAATGCTTTTTCTTTGATAAAACCCTATATTTTGCTATATTAACTTATGAGGCTTTTAATTTATTTCCTAAAAATATCCCTATATTTTTCTTCTTATTAATTTCTAAGTTTATAGAAAGTATGAGAGGAAAGATAAAGGCATTATTTTTGGGCAAATAGCAAGCATAAGAAATATGGATCATCATAGGGATTTTTTTTTTTTTTATATATATACTATACATGCATAAAATGAAAATGCAATTAAGGAAAGTTATACTAGAAAGCAAGAAAATCTACACTAAGAAAGCATGAAAATCTAAACTAAGAAAACATGAAAAATCTAATCTAAGAAAGCAATGTAAAAAGATAGATATACCCCCCCACACTTGAAATGAACATTGTCCTCAATGTTTCAAGGAACAATGTCAATTCTTGGGGGAGTAAAGAGAAACTTACTAAAATGGTGGTGGTGGTGGAAAGTTGTCCCAATGGCTTGTCCCATAATTGTAAATGTCGTCAATTCTTCCTTGGACATGTTGAATACGGCCATCCATTTGGCCGAGTTGTTGAAGAATTTGAGCGTTTTGCTCAAGCAATTGACCTTGTTGGACAAACAACGATCAAACCTTTGGTAGAAGTCGGGCGGCATTGGGGCTTGCACATCTTCTTCTTCTTCTTCTTCTTCTTCTTCTTGGGCTTCTCCTTGGATAGCATTTGGAAATATCCAAGTCTCGGGTTCTCTTATTCGGACGGTGGGAAGATTGTTGTTTGGGAGTACAATGTAGGGCTCTTTTCCCGCCCTACTAACCAATTATACTCATTATGCCCTCTATCCGAAATCAAGCATAGTCCGGAGAGTTGGAATATCCAATTTTGTTGACCCTCTCACCTCAACCCAATCATTTGGAATCTCAAAATTGAAGTGTTTGGCAAACAAAGTAATTAGGCCTCCAATATGAATTTCCCGTTAAAGGTCGGAGAAACAATGTCACCAATCAATTCGAAGAGGAAATTGCAAAGGTTCATCCTCCAACGTTCCCAAACAAAACACCACAACAAAAGCAACTCTTTTCTATTCACCGTTCCCTTATCTTCCCTAGCAAAGATGGTGCAAGCGTATATCCTATGCATGAGGCGGAGGGTTGGGTGGATAATAGAGGAGGCTTTGGCGCTTCGGGATTTATAAGATGGAAGGCCGGTTATTTGGTTCCAAAAGGCATTCTCATTGTATTCGTGGGCAAGTCGGGAAATGTTTCGGTTCGGAAAGATAGCCCCGAATTTCACTAATTTCATTCCCGGTTAAATGAAGCTCTCTTCCGCCAAGGCGAAAGTCAATATGGTACGATTAAAAGTTCTTCTTGTTACCCTACAAGTCTCCTCCACAATTTTCATTTTTATTGTGCTCAAAAATTCCAAAGTGAGGATTTCATAGGTTTTCTCATGCTTTTGGAGAATTCCTTCGGATCTCAACCCCATATGAAGAGTTAAAACATCTCCATAGATTCCTAATGTTCTTAAGCGATCTATCGGGAAATTGGGTAGGCCTAATCCTTTTAGAACTTAAGGCAATGAAACGTGCCGTTTCCCTTGGGCTTCTAAAATTAATTCCTAAGGTATTGAGGGTTGGATTAAAGCTAGAGGAAGAGGCTTGCTCCTTCGGGATCGTTTTGCTACCGTTCAGCCTTTCCTTTCCCTTTGGAAGACATTGTATTCAAAACCAAGATAATTGAAAGACAAGAGAAGTGAGAGAATTTTTACCCGAAGAGAGCGATGAATTGAACTTGAAATCCTTGTTGCTCAGCCACAAAATGTCCAAAAGCTTCCTCCTTGCACCAAATTTGGAGTAATCCCTTCAAATTCTTGAAATGGGGGATAATTTTGGGATTTTCGATTGGGGTTTTAAGGGGTTTTGGGATGATTTTGATGGTGGAGAGGTGTTTTGGTTGAGGGATTTTTGAGGATGAAGGTGAATTTGTGGGTTAAAATGGTAGAGGAGTGGGTATTTAAGGTGATTGGGGTAGAGGTATAGAGAGGAGATTGAAGAAGATGAAGTGAATGAGGAGAGAGAGAGAGGCACGTCTTTATGGCGGAACGACGCATCTCCCGGGCGATATGCACGGCCGTGTCAAGGAATGTGCACGGCCGCTCCTTCTCTGAGTTGACTCATTCGACTCGATATGAACTGCACGGCCGTTCCATGTGATAGAGCACGGCCGTGCTAACCAACGTTCACCAATTTTTTATTTTTTTTTTTTTTTGGAATACCTATAAAACAAAGTTAGCACAACAAGTAATAATGATAAATGAAATAAAGTAATCCATCGGTTTACCATTCCGATGATGCTTGTTTTAGGTCCTTAGCTCGACCCCTTTGGAGTAATCAATATCTTCGCGGTAGGCCTTTCTTCCATATTGATTTTTTGATGGAACAAGTGACCTATAGTCTTTGTACTTACGAAGATTCAAGTGACCTTCTTTGTTCCTTTTGATTTTTCTCTGCATTGTTAGTTTGGACAAGTAAATATTTATTGTATCAATATTATCTTTAGAGATCAAAGGTTCAATATTTATGGGATCGTTTTATTTCTTCCTTTGATAATGATCCTTCACCCATCTCATATTCTTCACTTGGGGTGTAGGTTTCAAAATAGGGATCCTCGAGATCCGATTTAGGCATACTTGAATTCGACTTTCTCTTTCCCCACATTTAGGGAAAAGGTGCCATTTTCACATCTATGATTACCCGCTGGCAAGAAATGGCCTTCCTAGAATAACGGGAGTTTGATGATCTTCCTCCATATCTAGGATCACGAAGTCGACGGGATGATCAAATTCCCTACACGACATGGCATATTTTCCATAATACCGAGGGTATTGAACGGAACGGTCCGCCATTTGGAGAGTTATGGTTGTGGGTTTAAGTTCCCTATACCAAGTTTCTCACTAACCGATAATGGCATTATACTTACGCCGGCTCCTAGGTCAAGGACGGCGTTATCAATGTTGATTCCGCCAACACAACAAGGAATTGTAAATGCACTGGATCTTTTAATTTTGGAGGAATTTTATTTTGCAAGACACGCTCACTTCCTCCGCCAACATAACATTTTCATATTCTCTTAGCCTTTCTTTTTCAAGAATTAATTTTTTAAGGGTTTAAGGGCTAAAGGCATATTTTCAAATTTTTGAAATATGGGATGTTGACATTAATGGCATCTAGGTTTTCAAGGAGTTCGTCATAATCCTTGTCTTCTTTCTTGGGGGATTCCGTCCCCGAACTAGTCTCAATCATCGGTGGGATTGGACTATAATTAGTACTTCTAGGGTATTCATTTATCTTTTCTCGCTTATCCCTAGTTTTTACCATGTTCACATGCTCATTTGGCCTTTGAGGTTGACCGGGAAGACTTCCTTGTGGCCTACTCGTTGGGATAGCTGTTGAGCTGTTGAGTTTCTAGCATCTTATTATGCGCGCTAAGTTATCAAACCTAGCATTTAGAAGTTTAAAGCTTTCCCTAAATTCATTATTGACCTTTTCTTGAGAATTCTTATTTTCTATCACGAAATCCATCAAAAGATCTAATTTTGATTTAGGGGAAGGTACTTGCATTGTTATTGAAATTCTTAGGCCCAAATCCGGAGGTTGTGTTGATGGTTGCGGGTTTAGAACGTTGCTATTCTTATAGGAGAAGTTGGGGTGATTCCTCCATTCGGGATTGTATGTATTAGAATACACCCCTCCTTTTTGTCCAAAAGAATTTACAAAGTTCACTTGATCATTAGAACTAATGTCAAGTAACTCGCAATTTTCCGTACTATGTGAGTTAGACCCACATAGTTCACATAACACATTTATATTAGCCACGGGATTGACATTAAGATTTTCAAACTTTTTCAAAATCATGTCAACTTTAGAAGAGAGAAGAGTAACTGCATCAACATTATATTTACCGGCGTACCTTGTTGTTGCTCCTCTCATTTGACCATTGGTAATGGTTCAATGCAATATTCTCGATAAGGTCGTATGCCTCATCGACTCCCTTGTTCATCAATGCTCCTCCTGCAGCGGCATCAATGGTCTCTCTTGTCTTGAATATGAGACCGTTGTAGAAGGTGTGAACAATCAACCACTTTTCGAGCCCGTGGTGGGGGCACATCCTGAGAAGCTCCTTGAATCGCTCCCATGCATCATACAAAGTTTCACTATTCGTTTGACAGAAGTTAGTGATCTTTGTGCGGATTTGGGCTGTTTTGCTTGGTGGGAAAAAACGCCCAAGGAATGCTTCTTGAATTTGGTCCCATGTCGTCAATGAATTTTGGGGGACCGAATTTAACCATTGCTTTGCCTTATCCTTAAGAGAGAAAGGAAAAAGGCGCATCCGTATTGCTTCCGGGGTAACATTCTGAATACGTGTGGTATCACAGTATTCCAAGAATGTTTGGATGTGGAGATGAGGATCTTCGAAAGCAGTGCCGCCATATTGGTTATTCATAACCATATGCAAAAGTTGCGGCTTTATCTCAAAGTGTGCCGCTCCGGCATTCGGCACAACTATAGGGGATCTAGTTCCCGGGGTACTTGGATTCACAAAGTCCCGTAGGGTCCTAGTTTGTGCTTGTGGCTCTTCTTCCGCCATACGTTTGCTTAGTGTCTCCTTGAATTTTCTTAGTCTTTGGTGAAGGCTTCGTTCGGGTTCTGGATCAAAATTGTCAAAGAACGTCTGAGCCCGTTTCATACACTATAAGAGAGAAGAACACTCAAAAAGAGATTAAACGCAACAAATTATCGGAAGTAAAGACAAAATAAAATGAAAACAAATAAAACAAAAATTTATGTAGTAAAGACAAAAAAAAACTTAAAAGTAAACCATTGTCCCCGACAACGGCGCCAAAACTTGTTCGTCGGTTGGTTTAACCTAACCGTTTGTTTAATATCCGCAAGTGCACGGGCTATTGTAATATAGCGAGTGCAAGTACGAGTCGATCCCACGAGACGGGTTTACTTAGGAATTTGTTTTGTCTTTAGACTTATAGAATAGATTGGGAGAGATTGAGATTGGTTTTGAAAATGGGAAGAAACATATGCAACAAATATTTTAAACGAAACTTAATATGACAAAACATTCTCGGATTGGAAATCATACACATAATTTGTTCATCAAATAGTCGTTGTCTTTGAGAATAAGGGTTTTCATAAAAATCAAGGATGATATGCTAGGCCTACACTACTTCGGGTTAAGACAATAGCGTTTGTATTCTTCACTAATTATGTCCTAAGTTTGAGATTTCCGTTTATGGTACTCCCGCCCGTCACAAACGGGCATTCCGGCTTATCTCTAGCTGACCATAATTAGTAAGAATCCATTAAGAACAAGAGTCAACATATTTTCCATTCAAGGAACATCCCTAGGCCGTTGAACTACTTTCGTGATCAATGGAACCTAGTTTCTTTATATGGTTCCGTCAACCGAGATTCACCGCTAGGTCCTTCTCTCAATTGACCGAATCATACAAGTTGGACGTCTCCAAAATGTAAGTCATTTAGAGATCGATATAAAGAAATTGTTTTAGATGAAGATAAAGGACAAGACTTTCATATTTCAAGATGAACGTTTTATGTATTGAGTTTCCAACCCCAAGAACAAGGGGATTACTCACTAGCCATGTAAAATAAATAAGCAATAATATAAAGGATAGAGTAAGAGAGACTTATTGTGAAAATATAAGATGAAATGGCTGGAATAATACTTCGCTTTGATTGCTTGCTTTCCAGGGATCTTCAAGAACGAATATGAACTTCAATCCTCAAAGATTTTGGAATTCAATACAATAAGTGTTTGTGTCTAATTTCTAACAATTTCGATGAAAATTCTACATATATTTCGTGTCTTAGGCGAGTACAAGGGGTCTATTTATAATGGGGAGGAAACTCTTCAAGAAGGTGCCTCCAAAAGGTGCCTTTTAAATCTGCAGATGCAATTTGCACGGCCGAGTCAAGGAAGATGCACGGCCGTGCTCTTCTGGCGCCAATTTTGAATTTTGATTTTGACATCTTGCACGGCCGCTCCACCATAAGGCACGGCCGCTCCACCGTAGCCGCACGGCCGCTCCAGGGACACGGCCACTCTTCTTCAAGACACGGCCACTCTAAGCTTTGAGACCAAAAATTGCCCAAAATGGCTTTGTGCACGGCCGCTCCTTTTGGCGCACGCCGTGCTAAGCGATTTTTGGTTTTGTGAGTTTGATTTGTTTGTTGCTCTGCCATGCCTTTGCATCAAAAGTTGTCTAGGCATTCTTTGATCATAAAAAGACTCCAAAACCTGTCTAAAATGTATAAAACATACCAAGAGCGTAAAATCTAATAAATATGAAAAAAGAACTAAAAATGTGTCTAAAATGAGATGAAAATGGTAATTAAACTGTGTAAAAGCATATAAAAAGTAGGGATAAATGACTATATAATAGTCACTTATCGAGTGCCAATTTAAACGGTCAGTTGTCCCGCGATGCTCCATATAAGGTCGATGGCATCCTGGAACCTCGATGAGGATCATCGAGATGTATGATGTGGCGATGTCAGGAAGCTGTACTTATATTTTGACGAGAATCGGGTAGCTATAAAGTGTTAGCCCTCAGGTACTACCTCGGGATCTTCGGTTCGTACCTAGGCGAGCCACGTGTTGCGAGCTCAAGTAAGGAAGAAGTCCAAGTTCGAAGATGCTTGAAGGAGCGGTGAAGCGGGCTTTCCGAGATTGGAGGAACGGATGATGCTAACCGATCGAACGTCGGCGATCAGTATCCTGTAACGATGACTACCGTGGGCATGTTCCGGATCAGTGCGCGCTTCGAGGCGAGTTGGGTTTTACTGAGTTTTATTTGGGACTTCGTTTCCCTCGGATCCTTTTATTTGCGAATTTCTCGCGTCACCTCCCCGTCCCCTTCGTTTCCCTCTGGATCCTTTGTAAATGTATACTTTCCATTTCCTTGTTGCTTATATGTATTTTTAGGGTGTCGACTTCTCTTTTGTAGATATGGAAGACCACGATGTGATGAGGAGGAGGAGTTCGAGTGTTCGGGCTCAAGCAAGGCGAGCGGTCGAGCTGGTGGTCGGGCACGTTGCGGCAACCTTGGTGAACCGCGAGGTGCTTCCTACTATAACGTTGCCTACGGATAAGGGTAAGGAGAAAATGCCCAGCTCGATGGCATCTGGAAAACGCTCTAAATCTACCTCGGACTCTGCCCCCCAAAAGAAGCCAAGGGTCGAGGAGCCTACTGTGGTTGAGGAGCCCGTCGTGGTTGAGGAGGCTGCCGATCCCATTGCTCCGGTGGTAGCTGTGCGAGCTTCTCCAGTTAGGAGCGTTCGTAATGTTACAAGTCCTTCTCCCAAGCTGCACCCTGCACCAAGCAGCTCGGCAACTCCTCCACAAGCTAACCCGGTTCTGAGCCCTGCCACCTTTTCCCTCGAGAGGGGCAAGAAGGTGGTGCTTGACATCGCAGTTGAGATCTTTGAAGGAGTCTTTCGATGATTGTTCGCTTTCGCCTAGCCGGTCTTGTCGGGCTCGACCTTTCCGCGTAAGTAGGATCCAAGCGAATTTGTTTCCATACTTGTAATTTCTTTGACCCCTTTTTTTTTTTTTTTTTGGCCAACAAGCTCGCGTACCCGAAGAGATAGGTGCAAGTTCAGCGTATTTCGAGCTCGAGCAGGAAACGCGGGATGCGGTGAAGAAGACCGAGCTCGATAGTGCCCTTGCTCGCGTTGCCGAGCTCGAAGCTGCTGCCGTTAAGGCCCAGGATGACATCAGGCTGAGTCAAGACCTGGCGAGCAAGCGGAGGAGGTGAACCGAGCTATCGGGAGGCTTCACCAGGGTTGAGCTCGCTCGCTAATGCCGATCGGGCCAAACTCCGTACTAAAGGTCTCTCGGCGATGCTCGACGCTCGAGGAGCTTGTGAAAACAAAGTTGATTGAGGGAGAATTGCCGGGAGTGAGAGGCGGCTAGTCGGCGAGGAAGGTCGCCGAGCCCCGGTACTGCTGTTCTTGAGTATAAGAAGACTTCGTCTTATATGGACGAGCTTCTTTCGTATTATGACAAGGGTAATTTATGATCCTTTGAGTGGCGGCCATATGTGGCATCCTGGAGATTTGGTGAAGTGGGAAAATGCCGAGTTGAAAGGTGATCTCGGCTCGGCGAGGACACGAGTTCGTGCCTTATCGCCGAGGAGCCGGACCTTATAGCTAGGAAAGATGTCGAGTCGCCGCCGGCCTTGGGTTCCTCCTACTCCTTTTGACAATAATGTCCGTTATTTGCTTGACGCTACGGACGATGGCAATGAGGTCGACTTCGACGGGGACTTCAAGCTCGGGAATTCAAGGGCTAAGTCGAATCGGGATGAGCACGCCCGCTCGTATGAGGCCGAAAGCCAAGCTAATCCGTAGTCCCATTGTGCGGGTTTATTTCGAGTCGAAGTGCCTTGTATTCAAACGATACTTCTCAAACCCTTTTTGTACATGTATTTTTGAGCCCCGGCTTGTAATCAATTCAATATACGAGCTTTTGCTTTCTTCGTATTATTTTATTTTACTTTTTAGGTGCTTTCGTATTGCAATACTAATGATTGCTTACAATTTTTCCAACTTGGTGGTGTGGGTCGTGAACGACCTCGATGTGCTCGAGGCGCTTTTTGACTTGCGATCTTCTTCCTCGTGGGGAAGAGTAGGTCGTAAGTTGGCCTCGACGTGGTCGAGGTGGTTCTTGACTTACGATCTTCTTCCTCGTGGGGAAGAGTAGGTCGTAAGTTGACCTCGACGTGGTCGAGGTGGTTTTGACTTACGATCTTCTTCCTCATGGGAAGAGTAGGTCGTATGTTGACCCGACGTGGTCGAGGTGCCTTTTGACTTACGATCTTCTTCCTCGTAAGGAAGAGTAGATGGTAAGTTGACCGACGTGGTCGAGGTGGTTTGTAAACAGGTATATTAAGAATGAGACATTTTGAGGGATCGAACTTTCATTGATAAGCATCCTTTAAAATACAAACTATTACATTCAATGATAATATTTTTTAAGGTGGTCGGCGTGCCAGGGGTTTTTGAGAGGGGTGCCGTTTGGTTCAGCTAGTCGATATGTTCCTTCTCGGACTATGCCTGTGACTTTGAATGGTCCCTCCCAGTTGGGGATAACTTGTTTCTGTTTGCATTTCTTCCCATGACTTCGATTTTTCTGAGCACCCAATCACCGATGTGGAAAGATCTAGGTTTGACCCTCTTGTCATGGTGAGCTTTGGCAAGTGTTTGTAATTGATCATTTTAAGCCCGGCCTCTAGCCTCCTTTCCTCCAAAAATCGAGGTCTAGCTTCCGAGCCGTGGTGTTGCCGAGCTCGTCAAAGTGACTAACCCCATGGTTGGCGGGCCATCTCTACCGGTGCCATGGCTTCGATCCGTACGCCAACGTGAAGGGGTTTCCCGTTGGGCCTCGTATCGACGTGCGAATACTCCATAATACCATGGGCACCTCATCAAGCCACATACCCTTCTTCTCATCTAAGTTTCTTTTCAGTGCATGGAGAATTTTCTTGTTTCCTGCTTCGGCCTGACCATTACCCTGGGGGTGAGCAACTGAGGACTGCCAATGCTTTACGTTCATCAACTCGCACTTTTTAGTGAATTTGGTAGAGAACTGGGTGCCCTAATCGGATACAATAACTCGGGGAAGCCCAAATCGGCACCAAATTTGATCATGAATAAAGCTTATGGCTTTCTCCTCGGTTATGGCGGCTAGGGGCTTTGCTTCGACCCACTTGATAAAGTAATCCACGGTTACGATCGGGTATTTGCGGTTTCTCGGCCTTTGAAAAAGGGCCTATAAGGTCGACTCCCCACATGTCGAAGGGCTATCTTTGTAACTCTTGGGGTTTGTTGAACGATGGTAGTGCAGGGATGTCCGCAAACCTTTGGTACTTATCACATTTTCGAACGTAGGTCTCGGCATCCTTTCGCAACGTCGGCCAGTAATAGCCTTGGAAAATAATATTTTCAGCCAACGTCCTTGCACCTGGGTGTCCACCGCATACCCCTTCGTGCATTTCTGCGAGTAGATCTTCTACCATCTCGGGCCGGACACATCGAAGCAAAGGCTTTGTGAACGACCTTCTGTATAGTACCCCGGCTATCATTGTATACCGTGTTGCTCTCTTCCTCAATATCCGGGCTAAATTCTTTTACTGAGTTGGGTTCCATGTTCGATGTAATCCTGGATTTCATCGACCCAAAGATTTTTCCGCGGGTTTGATAGGCATGACATTCTCTTTACACACCGAAGGTGACTCGAGGAATTCCAACCGGACTTCGAGGGAGGTCGTCTATTTCGAAGACGCGACCTTTGAGAGGAAATCGCCGTGTGTTCTCTCGCTCTATCGACCCGCCTCCCAATACTCGAACTTGTCCAACAGGTGCCTAGCTAGCTCGCAGTATTTGGTCAAGGTGGGGTGGTTAGCCCCGTATTTCCCCCAAACTTGCTTCACGACAAGCTGGGAGTCGCTGAAGATGACGACCTGTGAAGCTCCCAATTCTAGTGCGAGCTCCATCCCCGCTATTAGAGCCTCATATTCTGCCTGGTTGTTCGAGGCGGGGAATTTGAACCTTAGTGCTTTACGATTTCTTCCCATCCCGGTAGGCGCAGGATAGACCGCCCGCTACCCAACTTGCTCGAGGAGCCGTCTACGTGAAGCATCCATCTGTGGTTGGTCGAGGTTGAGCGGAGCTCGCAGTTTTTCTTTTCTTGGGCAGGTTCGGAGGTGACGTCGAAGTACTTTGCTCAGTGGTTCCTGTGGTCGGGTTTTCATCTTTCACAAACGAAGTCTCTGCAATAAAATCTGCGAGCACTTGGGCCCTGATGGCTTTGCGCAGGTCGTAAGTGATGTCGTAAGCAGAGAGCTTTACCGACCATTTCATCATCCTCCCCGCTAAATCGGGCTTGTGTAGAATCTGTCTAAGGGGAAGGTCGGTATACACCACTATGGTATGAGATTGAAAATAGTAAGTCAGTTTTCTTGCGGCCACTATTAGTGCCAGTACTACCTTTTCTACGTTCAGGTACCTTGTCTCCACATCTGTTAATGCGTGTGAGACATAGTAAACTGGCTTTTGGACCGAACCTTCCTCCCTTAGCAAAACTGCAGCGACTACTGTATCTGAGGCTGCGAGGTAGACGAACAAGGTTTCTCCAGGTACCGGGCTGGAGAGTAGGGGCGGGCTGCCCAAATACTCTTTCAGCTCGGCGAAAGCCTTATCACATTCGTCGTTGCAAGCGAATTTCTTCGCCTCTTAAGGTTCGAAAAATGGCAAGCTTTTCTCCATGACTTCGCGATGAATCTTCACAACGCGGTTATTCGCCCATTTAGACGCTGAACCTCTCTGACCGAGCTGGGAGCTTTCATGTCGACCAGGGCTTGAATTTTCTCGGGGTTTACCTCTATTTCCCGTTCGTTCACCATGTAGCCCAGGAACTTCCTGCTTACCCGAAAGCACATTTTGCCGGGTTCAGCTTCATTTTATTCCTTCTGAGATTTTCAAAGGTTTCTTTCAAATCCTCGATGTGGTTAGCCTGTTTGGTCTTGATGACCATATCATCGATGTAGGCTTCCACGTTTCTTCCGAGCTGGTCCCCGAACACACTATTCACCATACGTTAATAAGTGGCCCCCCTGCATTTTTAAGCCCGAAGGGCATCATGTTGTAGCAGTAGATTGCTCCTGCTGCTCGGAAGGCTGTTAACTCCTGGTCAGCTAACCACATGCGTATATGGTGATAGCCTAAATATGCATCGACGAAGCTAAGGATTTTGTGGTCCGCTATTGCGTCCACCAACTGATCTATCCTTGGCAACGGGTACCAGTCTTTGGGGCATGCTTTGTTCAGATCGGTGAAATCGACGCACATTCTCCACTTTTCGCTGGTCTTTTTGACCATCACAACATTCGCTATCCAGGTTGGGTAAAAGACCTCATTGATTATCTTTGCCCTGAGCAGTTTGTCGACCTCTTCCTTGATCGCCGCTTGTTTTTCAGGGGAGAAAAGTCGTGGCCGCTGCTGGACAGGCGTCACACTTGGGTCGACATTTAACCTGTGACCTGCGACCTCTTCACTAATTCCCTCCAAGTCCTCGGCTGTCCATGCAAATACGTCTGTGTTTTCTCTAAGGAAAGCAATGATGGCCTCCCTTTCCTGCTCGTCGATCTCTAGCCCAACCTTTATCTTTTGCTCAGGGAAGTCGAAGTTAATGACTACTTCGTCAAAATCTTCGTGGGGTTGTATGTTCGGTTGACCTCTGTTATCCAGGCTTTCAATCATCACAACTTTATCGGGTTCTCTTCCTTTACTCTCGACAGCGACCAGATTCGAGTCGGCATGCTCGGTGCCCATGACGAGCTCGTCGAGCATGTCGTCGTCTGTGCTTTTGTCAAGTTGCGAGTTAGGAGGACCAACTCGCGCTAACTCTATGCTGTTTGCCGGGACTTGGTCCCTTTTCTCCTTCAACCTCGTCCGAAACCACAACCGATCGATTCTTTTGCCGAGGTGACCTCTTTCGCATCCTCATCCTGCTACGACTATCGTCATCTTTCCCTTCCCTTCCTTTGGGCTTCTTCGGCCTTTCTCTTCGAGCAGATGATTCAGGGTGCTCTTGGTCATTCCTTACTTCTCCAACCCCCCGTCCGTGGGGAAGTTGATCCTCTGATGGGCCGGGGAGATCACCATATCGAACTTCGTCTGGCCGGGGAGGCCCAGAATAGCGTTGTAAGGGGAGGGTATATCGAGGACCAGGAAGGTTATTTCCATAGAGCGAGTGTTGCTTCCTTCGTCGAGGATAACCTTCAAGTCGACCGTCCCTTTGACGGTGACCTTATGTCTGTGAAACCCTCCGCAATCCCATGGGGTTAAATGCGAGCTGCCCAAACCGAGTGCTTTGAAGCATTTGTAGTATAAGATATCCTTCCCCTTTGTGTCGATCAACACCCTCTTCACTCTTCCTCTCCCTATCCTTGCTTCTAAGGTCAAAGGCTGCCCTTTCGCCGTGGGGTTGGCTGCCAGCTCGCTTGGCAGGAAGGTCACACCTCTTTCCCCCCAAACGTGGGGCGGGCTGACGACATGATTGAGGCTGTTGATCATATTTTTCAGCTTGGTGATGCTTGACCATTCCTCCGTGATAGTGTTAATCAGGATCTCATCTTCCTCAGCATTGGCCCTCGGAGCCTCCCTCGGCCTTCCTCTATTATTTCCATCTCTCTGCTCGTACCTCCTGAGTTCCCCTTTATCAATCAGCCTTTGGATGTCCTTTTTGAGTTGGATGCAATCCTCAGTAGTGTGCCCAATGTCCTTATGATAGGCACATCGTTTATTCGGATCGCGTGGGTATGGGGATTCTCTTAGAGGTAGAGGTCGGCGAGTCCTATTCTCCTGTAGGAGCACATTCATGATTTGTTCCCTGCTCGCATTCAAGGGGGTGTAGAACTCGTCCCTCTTTTGGTATCTGTTCTTTCCTCTGTTCTTGTCGCTCCCGGCATTGCTGGGCCTCTGCTCCCTGCCTTTATCCTCGGATTTCGGCTTCGAGGTTCCCGAGGGTTTTTGGCTGTCCTTTTCTTGCTCCTCCAGGGTTTTTTCAACATTCCCTATCCTTTGGGCAGCTGTATACATTTCAGCACTGTTGACTGGGGGTCGCATTCTGATTTTCGATAGGAGTCTAGCCGACCGAAGTCCTGCTTGAAAGAAAGCCATTATGGCTTTATCCGGGACGCTCTGGAGCTGTTCGGCAACCCTTTTGAACCTTTCCAGGTAGCTTTCCAGAGACTCTCCTACTCGCTGCTTAATTCCGTACATGTCGGATTCGCTTTTGGGGAGCTTGCCGGCGGATGAGTACTTCTCCAGGAAGACCTTTTTTAGGTCGTTCCAGTCTCTGATCGAATCCTCCTCGAGTTCCTCGAACCACTCAAGAATGACTTCCCCGAATGTGCTCACAAAAACGATACACCACAAGTCCAGCTCCCTTGTACATACCCCCATTTTTGCCTCGAAGCTCGAGACGTGGCTGTGAGTGTTCGTGTTCCCCTCATAACTTTTCAGGGAGGGTAACTTGAGGCGGTGATCTGGCGGGGTATCCCTGATCCTTTTGCAAAAAGGGGTGGTCACGTTTTTTGACAGTTTGTCAAATTTTCCCCTCTCAAGGGCTTCCAGTCGCTCTTTGACCTTCCATAACACCCCTTCTTCTGCGTCCTCGTTGCTCTCCCTCCTCTTAGGTCGACGGTCGTGGCCGTAGACCCTGTGGTAGTGATGGGATGAAGCGCTGCTGCTGGAAGTGTCACACCGCAAGGTCTCGTGCTTCGACCTATGGCCACGGGGTGACTCCCGTCTTTTTGACCGAGCTTCGCTGACTTCCACGCGGGCTAACCTGTATGACTTGGTCGGGCTGGGGTTTTTAATTCTTGGCCCCAGCCGGGTGTGCACACTTCCCTTCGGTTCCTCTTCCACCGTCTTCCCAAGACGCTCCCTGACACTAGGTCTTGGCTTGCCTTCGACTGTTTGTCCCAGTCGGTACTTCACTTAACCTCTGAGCGTCAATCCGAGATCCCCTGCTATAACCATCTACTTTCGAGCCTCCAGCTTCTTTCCCAACAGGTCGGCCATCATGGTGACCGTCCTGACGGGGTCGAACATCTGGGATAAGCTCGCAGGTCGCATGAGCTGCGACCTTGTGAGACAGCTCATACTCGCGCAGCTCGAGTTCTCTTTGTTTCTCCAGGTAAGCTTTTTCACGACGTATGTGCTCCAGTTCTGCTAAGTCTCTCTCGTGTTGTGTGAGAGGTCGCCTTTCTCCCAATACATGTAGGTCGTCTTTGTCACAACCACCCTCGTCATCCAAGGTAGAGGGAGTAGCCGTCTTCCCGCTCTGTTCGGGCCTGACCGGCCTTTTTTCCTTCGTGGCCTAAAGCTTTCCTGTCAATTTTTTCTTCATCGTCTGGGCTACTTTCTTAGCTCGGGTGTTCTCGTGAAGCGGTAGTCCGGCAGAGGCCCGCACAGGCGAGGCTCCGGCGACCTGCTCGCCGGGCTGACTCGCTGGAGGTGACGTTGGGGACACCATTGAGGTTGCTGTTGGGGGGGGGGCTTGTTTCGACACTTGTTTCGAAGTTGTCATTCGTTGTTCACTTGTTCACACTGAAATCTTGAGGATTTTGAAAAGTTCGGCAACGGAACCAAAGCGATCACGCCAAAAGTGTGCGATGACCACGTGTTCCACGTAAGAGCCACGTACGTAGTCTAGTTGGATACGGCCAAACGTTCTTGGGTCCTCTCGGTGATTATGAGAAAAGAGGATGAAACGGTGACTTGTGAACAAGAAGAAAGCAGTTAGGGGAGTGGGTGTCGGCTAAAACCCTCCGGCGTAAGAATCGTATTCTAGGTTGTAGGGACCCGATTCATAGAGCTTGGTGCGTGAATGAAGTCAAAGAGTTCTTGAAGCTATGAATGAGAACTAATAAGTGCAAAGGTGTGTCTTTGGTGATTGTGTTCCGTCCCCTCCGGGGAGTTCATACCTTTCTATTTATATCTTTGGCGGAGGGTGATTTTTGATCATGAAGGGAGACCACGGGAGACCAAAGCTGCGCAACCCTTTGTCTCTTAGTGCTGCGGCGGCGGTGGCGAGCTCGGGAGATCGTGGTCTTTTAACCGTACGGTGGTCCTTGTACTTTCTGTCGGGAGGTGGAAGAGTAGAGCGAGACTTCGACATGTTGGGGCTGTGCCCCTTAATACCCGTAAGGGCAAGCCATGTGTGAGGGTTGAATTGAGCGGGGCCACGTCGAGGTCGTCCTTGCATGTGATCGTCGCTCTTAGAGGTGGTTCATTTGGCATGTCTCAAGGTCGCACGGGGTTTTGAGGTCGGCACGCTAGGGAATATCTTTGGGGAATCGGCGACGACATGTTGCCGTTACAGTCGCTATGTACGTATGGCGCATGCTATCTCGGCGTTTGCTCGGTGGCACCTCCTCTGCCGAGGTGTGCGCCATGTATTGGAGGGATGGGTGAGGTCGTTCATGTTACATCTAGACTAGATTGCCGGATAATATTTAACCATATTAGACATAAATTGGTCCATTAAACATTTACAGGTTCCGATGGATTACAATTGATAAGCACCAGCTTATATTTGCCAAATACTCGCATGGACTCGCCAAGGATTACGAAAATGCAATCAATTGGTACAAAACAAGGAATCTCATGCCACAATATGCTTCTAATGCCAACATGAACATCATTTAGAAGTGCAGGAGAAAATTTTCAAAACAGAGATTAAAAGAGTCAATTACAAAGCACATTTTTGTTATAATTAGAACAACTAAAACAGAAACTACTTGCTGCACAGCTAAGATTTCTCGGCTATAACATGTGGCTATGCTTGACAACCTTCCATACAGAGGATAAACCTATATATCAGACTTTTATGGTCACTGCATACAACTCATGTGGATGGTTTCATTCGCATGCGGGTTTTGTGTCAAAGCTACTGAGGCAGATTGCAAAGGCTTGAAAGGCAGAGAGTGGGTAGCGATAATCCATTGTGAAAATGTCTTTCCCAATTTTCCCAAACTGCAGAATTACTTTTTCTTGTTCTGCAGCTGACACATTGAGAGAAGGATCAGCAGAAGCCACCAGCTGGAAGTTCTTAACAGAAGCTACTGTAACACGACCTTTGAAGTTAAGACACCAGCATTGTAACTGCTCGTGCCACCTAGGGGCTTTGTTTTTAAGAACCAACGACTCAGCAGAAAGAGGGGTAGGTAAAGAGGTGGAAAGAACTGAGGAGCTGATATCTGTGACAGGCTCTTTTCCTTTTGAGGCTGGTGTGAGATGTTTCTCATCATAGGACTGAGGGAAGGATGTCGGGGTTGGAGCAGTGCCCCCCTCTTGGATTGAGGAGACGGGAATGGAATGCATGACACAATGCATTCTTCTAGGGCCTCTAGTACGAAGCACATTGAGTTCATAGGAAATGGTGGCTACACTGTAGTTACATGCAGGTACTCTAGGAGATACTTGCTTAGTGTGGAATCTTCGGCTTGAATGAGTATTAGATTGAATGGCTGCATCATTTGGTGGTTGGCTGTCGTACATAGTGAACTTAGTGCCCAGAAAATTAGACCTGTTAGAAAAAACTGATTTCAATACCAAGAAATGATTCATGGAACAAGAACACATTACATTTAAAGTTGCAAAATCTTGCCTTAGTTTGCCAACATAAGTAGTGCTGGCTCGAGAGAAATCATCTGTAACCAGAGAGATCACAAATTCTGTGCTTGTTGCCCGTCTGACCTTTTTAGCTGCCAGCAACATTTTATCATTCTCGTCCTCCGCTGTTATTAGCAAAACAGTTAGTTACGTGACTCACAGTAAGGCATATGTAACTACATACACAGGTCGCATATATTGCTGCATGCAGACTTTATTCAAGGTTCTGTAATGACCTAGAGATAAAGATAAGTCAATGCTAATGTCAAATAAGAAAAAGAGATTTTTTGATAATGAAAACAACAGAAATATGATAAAATGGCTGCTGTGATTGGTACAAACAGAACTCATTAAAAGGTGCACTCGCCAACCAGGTTTGCTGCTAGTAGTATGAAAACTGCTGTTCACAATTCCCACCGAGAATATTAATTTCACCATATCTTCAACGTCAACAACTTGTAAGTTAGTTACCATGTAAAGCAGAAAACAGATTTCTACTCAATATGGTGTACATGGAGAATGGCATGAATGTTACCAAAACCAAACATAGTTGAGCTAAGCTAGATTATCTTTGGCCGGATATCAGCTATAATCCTAACTTAGTTATCTTGGGAGCCACTATCAATGTACTCCCCAATGTAATGTAATAATCAATTAAAAAGCAGAATTACTACCAATCTCATTAAAAACTAACAAGAGTATGCATGCACAGCGGTACACTACACTGTCATACATATCAATTCTTCAAGCTTAAGACTAAACCCCCAGTTAACTCCTATCTAATTTACAGCTTACTTTGCAGAACTATCCATAACTACCTACTCATCAGCAATGGAACTTGCGGGTGGCTTCAAACTAAATGAGTAAGGTAGCCAAGATATAATTCAAGCAAAGAAAGAAGTGTTCGCCAAAAGAAACAATAGGCACAAAAGGATATCATTACTTACATGGTGTCAGCCCAAAATGGAGACGATAAGTGGAACTTGCTCTATCTCTTCTAATATAACACTGAATTGGAGCTTCCCGAGGCCCCGGCTATTTTGGAAGTAGAAAAAGATGTAATAACCTGAATTAGTGTAATATTAACACAGATGGCAGCCAATATAGTTGAACAGGAAGTAGATTCTCACCTGCTTCAATGAAATGGGAAAGGTCAGCCTCCCACATTCCTCAGGAGTCTTAACAATTTCCTTTGTTATATCCCTCCACGACTTACAGACCGACGCGCAAAACACGACAACAGTCCTTGCTGGCCAAGCTGTCTCACTTTCTTCAACCCTGCGGATTATATCCAAAAGCAATTCAGGTGGCAAATTTGCCCACTGCCCTTGGCATACAAATTCCGTTGGAGGTATATCAGGGGCAATATGTGAACGAGTGCGACTCCGCCAGTGCTTCCCTTCAACCCCTCTCCTAGATATGTTCCCAATCCCATCTCTCGTCTCCTTGTGTTTCCCTTCAAACCCTCTCCTAGATATGTTCCCAATCCCATCTCTCATCTCCTTGAGCTCCCGTACAATACTTTTGAAAGACATCTTGATTCAACTTTCAACAATCTCAACCCTTACCTTCAATTGTTCAAGTGCATTAAAAACAATTAGAATAGCAAAATAAAAAATTAAAAGAAAACCCCAAAAATCACTAGTAAAGATTTCAGCTTTGAGTTCCCTTTCTAAAGTTTCTATTTTCGGCAGGCAGATCTGCTTCAGCTCTAACAGTCTAAAGTCAGAATTTTTATCTAAAATTTTAGAAATTTATCATTTTTTAGGGAATAACTGTGCGTAAATCAAGATGTCAACCCCAAAATTTGACCACATTGATAGAATTTCTCAAAACCTAACACCAAATAATCAAACTCAGTGCTACCAATTTTCCAGCCATTGCATAATATCATTCCAACTTTTAACTTAAAATCAAACTCAAAACCATACGATCTATTCTTGAATTGGAAAGAAAAACACAACATTGTGATATAGAAATGTAAATCAAATTAAAAAGAAAAAGAAAATACCAACCTTGATAATTTGAGAGAACGAAACTCCGACGGGAATTTTCCAAAAGAATCAGATCGAAAAGAAAAAGAAAAACGGGGCGGGATTTCAGATCGGAGAAACTAGGCCAAACATAAAAATGCGGCGGCTGACCATGTTTTCTCGGAAATTTGTTAACGGGATAGTGAATGAGTAGTAGATCGCATTATCAAAACAGGCGTCGCCCGTCGGAGCACCACAAGAAAGCAGTGTCCGCCACCGTTAACGGAACTCCTCTCTCTCTCTCTCCAGACACAAGTCCTTCAATCAAAGCGCCCAAATTTTCACGCCTTAAAAATGTATCGGAACCCTCTTAATCCAACACCCTACAAATATGAAATACTTGCTATTTTCTTTTTAAAGAAAAACCTTTTTTTAATTTACTTACTGTATTATAATTTTAAAGTAGAATTACACCGCAGTTTTTAGAGGAGAGAGGCTAATGTATATTTGCTCATACAGTGCTAATGGCTATTGGTGTCACTTACTCGATCGAGTCTATGTTTCAAACTAGAGTAATGTTAATTGCACCTAAAGTGACATTAAATGTGCATCAAATTATATTTGGTATTTTCTGATTAATTAAATAATTTATGAATTCTACCACTTAAAAATTTCTAATCAACTAAAAGATGTTAAAATGGTGTATATTTAAGTACTTTAGTATATTCATTTTTCAAAATAAATTCTAAGTCATAGTGAATGTTGTGAATAAAAACATCTTAGGATTGACAAATTTTAAAAAAAAAAAAATAATTTCGAATATGACATGAAAATAAATTTTTTCACATTGTGGATAAGAATGTTAATTTTTCACATTATAGTTGAGGGTCATTTTAGACATAAAAAATCATTTTTATTTTCATTTTGGTATTAAATTTCAAATTTTCATTTAAATAGAGACTTTTTATTTCATTTGAATATCTAATTGAATTTTTAAAAGTGATTAATATGTCAAATTTAATAAAGGTATTAATTGAATGGAGATAAAAATGGTGAATTAGTAATACTCTTAAGGCTTGTTTGTTAACTCAATTAGAACTAGGATTTTTGATATTGAATATATAGCAATATTATATACTTAATAAATTAAGTATTTAAAAGTAACAAAATTAAGTCAAAATGGTGCTTAAGCTCTTTAAGCATCCCATTAATTTTAAACAATGCTATTCAACTTGAGCTTCGAGCTTGGGCATACTTTATAAAATTACACGATGGACACCAAATTGCAGTATTGTCCCTCAAAAACAAAAACATAAATGGAGTAACAAACTTGAAGAAAATTCTAAATGTTTTAGTGCCGATGAATTTCGATTGGTCATTTGCAGGATTTAAGTGAGACTAGAGATAGGCCAAAAAAAAAAACATATTTCATGTATGTTTGAAGAACTAATACACAACATTGCAACACACCTGTAACTGATATAGAAGTATTTGACATTAAATTTATAGAGACAACTCAAAATATATTTATGTGACTAATATTTTAAATTTCATACTTATCTTGTTTACAAACTTTTCTAATATATACTTTACAATAAAATGAAAGGAGAATCTATTTTCACTACAAAATTTACTCATTCACTACGTTTATCTAAATTAAAATCTGTACATACAATAATACCCTTTATTATATCCAATTACAAAAGTTAACGAATATAGAAGTCTTAATTATAATATGTCCATATTAGTCTTAGATTTTATTTTAGGAATAAAATTTCATACTTGAAAAATATCTTCTTTAGATCTTCTAAACAATTTCGCCATGTCTTTTTTCCTTCTTTTTTTTTTAATGAGTGTTAATAATTAATTATAATTATTCAATGTAGTAGGAAAGAAATAAAATTATTTTGTTCGTCGATATGCAAAATAAAAAATAATTGTATTGAGTTGTAACTTGATAAATATTAATAATATTCAAATGCATAAAAAATCTAAAATTACAAAATTAAAGCTGCAAAATTAAGATGAAGAAAAGACCAGTCAGAAATTTGATATGTCAAAAATTAGTACAGCATTTTTTTTCTTTTTGGCAAAGGGTTTTGAACCAGGGGTGTATATATGAACCCCCTGAAGAAGTTGGATTGGCTGGGAACGGGTGGGTTCCACCCAAGTGTCAATGGCTGACGTGTTTCAAGTGTGGGTTGGGGTTGCAAGGTGTACAGTCAAAATCCACCATGTGTAGCCTAGATTTCCACACGTGCACCTTATCTCTAATTTAGATTCAGTTTTAGTACTTGGACACATAATACATCAAACTGCCAATAATACATCTAAATAATGTTAGGAATTTTAAAAGCATTTTCAATGATATCATCTAATTTTATTTACGTGGCATAATTAAATAAAAGCTTGATGACCCTCTAGTAGTAAAGGATGAAAAGATATCCACTAGGTGACCCTCTAGTAGTAAAGGATCACGTAGAGGATGTCTTCCCAACTAAATATCATCTCATCTCCATCTCAGCATAAGAGCTTCTCCAATGCAATCATCTATCTAGTACAAAATATTAGACACGTAAGAAAGACAGATTTTTCCAAAAAAAAATTCTTCAATGCAAACCTCTAATGTCTGATGTGACATTGTGTAAGAAGAACATCTTTTCTACGTATCTTTTAAACATGAGAAAAACTAGATGATCATTTTTTAAGAGGATTTTTTAAAATTATCTTTCTTACGTGTCTAGTATTTTACTAGATAAATGATTGCATTAAGCTCTAAGCATTTTACCCTTTACCACCGGTATCTTCTCAAATTCTAATTTAGTATCTTGCTATTTTTGGAACACAATTATATTCTAAACATTTGAGACATCAATAAACAAACAAAGATAATATTTATAGAATGTGTTTAATGATGAATCAGACATTATTATAAATACTTCCGAATTAAAATTTTGTTTCATTAAATAATTGTATTATGAAACTTTTCTATAATTTTACTATTTTATTTTTACTACTTTAATTAAATGATTGCATTAAGCTCTAAGCAATATTTTACCCTTGATACCACCGGATCAAACAAAAAAAATTTATCTTCTCAAATTCTAATTTAGTATCTTGCTATTTTTTTAACAAATTTTATTCTAAACATTTGAGATTTCAATAAACATATTCTACAAACTAATATTTATAGAATGTGTTTAATGATGAATCAGACATTATTATAAATACTCCCTCCGTCCCCAAATTTTTTTTTTTTTGTCCATCATTAAATAATTGTATTGTTTGAAACTTTCCTTTTATAATTTTTACTATTTTACTTTTTATCCCTACTTTAATTATGGGTCACATGACATGTGTATTAAAAGAAACTACACACTATACCAATATTAAATTATTAATAATCAAGTCAATTATTTTTTCTTAATCTTTGTACCGGATCAAACAAAACAATAATTTAAAGACGGAGTGAGTATTATTTTTGAGATTTATTGTAAGATCATGAGGTTAAAGACTATTACCTTTGTTCCAAAATAATTATCGTTTTAACAAAGTTTTTTTGTCCCAAAATAATTGTCATTACAAGATTTCAATAAATATTTACCCATATTCTACCAAAACTACCCTTATTTACTATCCTCATTAAAGAGGTTGTTAAGGGAAAAAAAAAAAAATTTTAAATACTTATAGCAAAATGTCTACAGAGTAAATTTAACTTAAATTTTGTAAGTAAGATTAATTTTTATATTAATTTACTTTCAATTGTACATAAATTGTGACAACGAATTATTGTCAAATACTGTAGATATTGTCATATAGAGAAAGGCCGTTGAATCATCATAAGAAAGATTATTGCCTCCAATCCTAAATTATTGTTTTATTTAATTAGATACACGGATTAAGAAAAAATAATTGACTTGATTATTAAGATTGGTATAGTGTGTAGTTTCTTTTAATGTCCATTTGTATGTGGCTCATAATTAAAAATAGAGAGAAAAAGTATGGATAAAAATGATGTCCTAAAAAAAAAACTTTCAAACAACACAATTATTTAGAAACGGATAAAAAAGAAAAATAAGATAATAATTTAGGGACGAAGGGAGTATTAGGTATTATCCAATACTTGGTCCTAATTGCCCGAAATTCAGATATTAGGTATATTACTCACTAATTATAACATTATCACAAGTCACGACTGCTCTAATCACTTACCGAGCCCCTTTCCCTTCTCCCCCGCACGCGCGCGGACACACGAATGCCACAATGAAGGAGTATCTAAGATTGTCTTGCCTAGTACGATAAAATGTTGATGTAGAGACCACCCTATAGGACTCGTTCATTGGATTGGAACATATATTCGGACACGGGTACGAATGGCTTAGTTCTGTAATACTCCTACTACTAATTACTCAATCTTCATTATGGAATACTTTGGCAGCCAAAACAAACCAACCTACTTGAAATTGAAGTTGAAGTCCTTGGCATGCTGATTTAGGCCGGGCCAATAATAATAATAAAATATATATATATATATATATATATATATATAGTTTTGTTAGGTTGTCCAATCACGTTAAGAACAAAGGAACATTAATGTCGTCCATTAATTCCTGTTTACTAAAAATATACTTTGGGAGATTTGCAAATACTTCCTCCTTCCGTCTTTAAATTATTGTTTTATTTTTTTTATTTGTTCGTTCCTAAATAATTATTTTATTAAAAAAAATTTTTAAAACATCACTTTTATCATTTTATCGTTACTATTTTTTCTTATTTTAAATATAGGCCACATATACATAAATATTTAAAAAAATTACACATTATACTAATATTAATAATCAAATTAATTATTTTTTCTTAATTTATGTACTGGGTCAAACACAATAATAATTTAGGAAAGGAAAGAGTATAAGTTTTCCGTGGAACCCACTTCCACATTTTCCTCCTTAATTTGTATTTTTGTTATTATACATTTGAATCCATCTGTATATCAAAAAAATAGCTGGAATTTATTCCTGCATAATATAATGGACCCTCCAAAGCTGTGTATATGTATGTAATCAATCAATCAAAGACTACTAACAAATTAAAGTTGGTGATGGAAATAGGCGCCACCAAAGCAATTAATTATTAAACGCTGCCTTCCCTTAACATTGTTTGTGTAGAAACTTTTGTTGTCATCTTCTTCGACAAAGATAAGGTTTGGCAGAAAGCTCAATCCATCTGATGATCTCCCCAAATCAAATTTGAAATTTTTTTTTTTTTTTTGTTCCTGCCAGCTGAGCTGAGAGATCGATCTGACATTTTTGACAATTATTAGCCCAAAATGAAATAGTATCAGAATCTTATCTTTTTATGATGACTTATTATCAACCTCTTTTGGTTTGGACAGTGAATTTCTCACAACTCCCCTTGAAAATCAGAGTTTTCAGGCACATTGTCAATAGTCAATACTTGCGTAACTTCTTTGTCAATATCTTTCTTAGATTCTACTTCTGTCTCACACCAGTATCATGTTTGATGCTCTTTCTTTCTTTCTTTCTTTCTGGTAATATATCACCCTTTTTTTATTTTCCTTTTTCTCAAGTTATCCTAATGCCAGAAGATTCACAAATTATTCTGAATCGGGTAGAACCAGAAATGCGATAACATTTCTTTCTTAATTTGAATGCTACTGCATTTCAATCATGATTCGAACTCAAAACTTAATCGATAACATTTCTTACTTAATTTGAATGCTACTGCATTTCAATGATTCGAACTCAAAACTTAATCGAGGGATAAGGAGAGATATTTGAGTGGTATTTTCTTACTTCCAATCCAAATAATCCTTAATTGAGCTAGGAGAGATATTTTTGTAAAAAGTTATCCAACTTTATGAGATTCTTATGGTTTGTATGTACATCATTATTAATAGTTATAGCCACCTACCTAACCTAACCAAACCAAAGTTCAAACTCTACTACTAGATCCATGATCATTGAACCTCCCTCAAGTGTATTATTGAAGATTTGAAGTTCACATATAGCCCTTATCTAATAGATATATATATAATATTTGAGAATCTTGTATGAATATCCATTAAAGCCCTAATTAATTAATTCATATTTCCACTAGAAGCATGCAAATGATACAGAAACCAGAATTTAGAACCCAAAAGAGTTAAATGGGAGTGTCTTTGGATACTCTGTCACAAAGCTAATTAATATGTCAAAATCATACTAATATTGTTCTTGTGTGGCATGCGTGCCTAGGTTATTCAACTAGTTTTTGGCTTAATTGTATATATACAAGAATTAATGGCACAAATTAATTTGATTCCTTTTATATCTGCTCTCTCTTTAAATTGTCAGCAGTGATACATTAATGCAAACATTTGTTGCTTACTATTAGGAAAATAATTAAGCAACAAAATTCGTTTTCAGATTTAGATTACCGGTAACTTTATCAAATTAAATCTGTAAACGGACGGCTATAGTATTACTATATATTACTCCCTCCGTCCTTAAATTATTGTTTTTTTTTTGTCCGTTTCAAAATAATTATCTTGTTTGAAAATTTTCTTTTTTTTGTTAAGATATTATTTTTACCATTTTACCCTTATTTTTTTTCCCTTATTTTAATTATAGGCCACATACAAATAGGTATTAAAAAAAATTACACATTATAACAATATTAATAATCAAGTTAATTATTTTTTCTTAATCTGTGTAGCGGGTCAAACAAGATAATAATTAAGAGACGGAGGGAGTACAACATTAATTCTCTTTATAAAACAATAGTCTTATTTCTATATATTTACAACATTAAAAATGTCATATCAATAATACTCCCTTTTAAAAATAAATTTCGAAAGAAGAAACGCCTCCCTCCAAATTATTGTTGGGTTTAAGCTGGTGTTGTATGTATGCATGTATGTATTGTGTTTGTCGTTGACTATTTGGATTCTCTATCCAAGTAAGTCTCTTTAACTCAAGTAGGGCTGACCATATTTATTTATACCCACAAACACATGTACACACATCCTCAGACAATGAATGAAATAGATTTTGGGCCTCCTCACTTTTTTCATTAATTCGGCTCCACCTCAACCAAAACCAAATGGCCACAGGGCCCATAGCAACAAAACAATAAGCAGGCCCTATTATCAATGTCAAAGAGTGGTCCAACAAAAGTGGACCTGTCTCAAAAATGACTCCCTTCAGCTTCAAGTGAAGATAGATAACTCGAGTTAATCGTTATATTCTGTGTTCCACTTTTTCGAGTGCCATCATATCAATCAGACATCTTCTTCACCTTTCAAGATCGATGGCATTGGCAAGCATCTATTCTCATCTACGTGGAAGAGTGACAAACACAAAATATACGAAAAATTACGGACCGGTCCACTTTCTGAGATTATCAACCGCTTAAGTCTCTTTTAAGTGATAAATTGTTCTTAAACTGCCCCTGTAACAATCTATCACGTATTTTTTTCTTTTTGTGATTTCCTTGATTTTCTCATTTCAATCCTGTATTTATCTTTATTGTGATTTCTTACTAAAATTCTCATTTATATCAACTTGAAAAAAACTTAAAATACAAATACCAAAGCAATTTAGTATCGAATTCATTGTGAAATCAAAATCAATGGATTCAACCAACGAAAGTGCTATCATGTTGTTGCTGAAATTCAAAGGAGATACTATTGTTTCGAAAGTTTTAGAGAATTTTGGTTTATCTGAGTTAATCGATTCAGAGGTAAATATTTCAATTTTCAATCGGATAATTGTACTTTGAAATACACTGTAGGATCACACAACAATTGTTGTTTAACACACGAAAAAGATTTCAAACATGGTGACATTGTCCAAAATTTTATTAGTTTCTATTATCATTGTTGATGTGTTTGAAAATGATAATGTTTTGACTTACGAGATTAATAAAGAAGGGAATTATGGAGATGAGATTGCAGAAGACACACGATACAATTGTTTATGAAGACGATGCACAAAACATGCATCTCGATGCACAAAACCTTGACAAAGGCAAAAGAAAAGTTATGTGCATAACAATGTAATGAGAAGAGCAGTGATAGTAATTGTACCAATTCTTCAAGTTCTGAAAGTGATGTTGAAAGTGTCCCATGTTACAACATATGTCATACTCAAATAAGAAATGAACTCTTGAATTCTGGTTGGGCAAATCTTATTACTAGTGTTGGTCAAATATTTAAAGGTGTAGTGGAAGATTTTCACACGCAGTTTATAAAGTATTCATTCAAGATTGGTTTTAAATTCATTCACATTAAGAACAACAAAAATAGGATTAGCGTTGCATGTGGGAAGAAATTCATTGATGATTGCAGTTGCAATTGGTTAATCAAGACATCTTCAACTGTTGATGAATCAGTATCCATATACAATTGCAACCTTTCACATAGTTGTCATTTGATCATGGTTGACGATAATAACTTGAAAAAGATGAGCTGTGGTATAATTGGGCAATTGATTCTTGACCATGTTCGCAGTTGAACAAGCTATTCGTCGATTGATTTAATTGATCACATGACAAATTATGGCATTGAGATATCATACAGCTAGGCATGGAGGAGCATAGAGAAGGCTCGAAAGAAGCTATTTCATTGTTATGAAGAATCTTTCCAGGAGCTGTAGTGGTACATTAAAGCCTTGCATAAGAGTAATGCAGGTAGCTTTGCTTTCTTGGAATCGGACGATGCTACGAATCTGTTCAGTAAGCTGTTCATTTCATTTCGAGTATGCGTAGATGATTTCAACTACTGCCGACCTATATTGTTCATAGATGGCACATTTATGAAATCTCGATTCAAGGGAACTCTTTTGTTTGCCACGGCCAAGGATGGAAATCAAAGTCGTCCATTTGTTACATTTTTTTCTTTATTTTAACATTATTTTGATTAATATCATAGTCTAATCATATTTTTTATGCCCCTGTTTGTACTTGTACTTAATAAGAGAATAAATTCAGTACATTTGTGTGCATCAGAAAATAAAAGTGGTGCATCGCGATGCACAAAATCAATACTTTCGTAGTACACTTTTGTACATCTCGATACACACTGGTATGCATCGCAAATGTTATGTTATTAATTAAGTAGAATAATGTGCATCGATTATAAATTTCTGCATCGCGATGCATAAAAATAATATTCTTGACTTTTTCATTGGTGTATTCTCCTTCTTAGTTTTAGTGGCATAGTTTGTAATTTTTGACTTTTTCTCTTTTCGAACTTACCAGTTTTCTATGTACCCTTTATTACTTTTTTCTCAATCAAAAATAATAATTGCTATAATAATAATAATAATAATAATAATAATAATAATAATAATAATAATAATTACTATAAAAAATAATTATTTAATAAATTATTATTATTATTATTATTATTATTATTATTACTACTATTCAAAACTCCAAAACCAAGCCAAAACTAAACACACCCAATTATTCTTCCAATTTCAAATTTGATGCTTAGAATTAGGTTGCCAAACATAGTCTTAGTGTAATTTTAAGGATTAATATACAATTTGGTTCCTGAACTTGCAACGTTTTCCTGATTAGGTTCCAGTACTATGATATTTTTTATTGTGGTACTTGAACTGAACATTTGGGCTTACGTTTAGTCCTCCATCTGATGGGAGTTAACAAAAACGCTATCTTATTTTAAAAGACTAAAATGCCCTTATTCCTTCACGAATTGGAATCCACGTGGATAATAAGGATAAGATGGATCGAAATACTGATAATGCAACGAAAATATAATTTTCTCATCTGACATATCATTTTCTTAACATAACCCTCCTCTGCGAACCCCAAACCCCAAATCCAACCAAACCCATCTCAATCCCAACAACATTAATGGTCCCCCTCACCACCACTATCATCATCTTCCTTTACCTCCTCTACTCCTCCCCGTCCCCACCATTACCACCAACAACCACCGTTCAAACCCCCCAGTCGCCAAAGCCCCACTTTGATCCAGGTAAACCACGTCAATTTAAATCGCGGCCTGGTCGAATTTTCAGGATATGAGAAAAGAAAACATAAAATTATGGTGGATTCTCACGAAGAGATTCATATTGCCGAATCAGATCTCTTCTCCTCCACATCATGAATAATTTTCCCCCCAAATCTTAGATTTACACAATTTTTGTTTGAATTTTATATCAAAATTGGCTAATAAGGGATTCAATCAAATTATTTAACTTTGGCTTTATCTTGGTGTGGATTTTCAAAACTGAATTTAAACGAATTATAAATTGAGAAATAGTTTGGGATTTTGAGTTTCTTAGTGGGTAATATAATCAAATAGCCGAAGCAGGAGTAATTAATGTCATTGGTGCCGGAGAAAAAATCAATGTTGTCAAGAGTGAAAGGAGAGAAAAATCTGAAGATGGAGAAAAAAACATTGGAGCATGACAGTGATGACATGTCATCTGAAGATGAAGTAGCCATTCCTGGCTCCTCCAAGAAGTCGAAAAGCGAGAAATATCCGAACTGGAGAATCGAAGCAAAACAATAACAATCGGAGTGAAAGGAGAGAAAAATACATAAATAGTTGGCCAATATTATTAGACCTAATCAATGATATTTCGCTTGGCGAGATTAATCGAAAATGGAGACAAGACCATACGCGCGACCATTACAGCAACAGTTGCTCCGGACATGTGGAGACGTAAAAAGAGGGAGAGAAAGAGAAAGAAAGAGAGACAGAGAGAGAGAGAGGAGAGAGAAGACTATTATAAGATAAACAAAAAAAAATCCCTCTCACAATTATTGTCCACGTGGATACAGTCATCACGGAATAAAGGTAATTTGGTCTTTTGAGTTAGAATTTAACGTTTATTTTAACTGTCGTTGGACGAGGGACTAACCGCAAGCTCAAATGTTCAGTTTAAGTGCCACAATAAAAAATATCATATTACTGAAACCTAATCACGAAAACGTTGCAAGTTCAAGGACCAAATTATATATTAATCATAACTTTAATGAAATATATATATATATATATATATATATATGATACTCCCTCCGTCATGATAAATGTTCTCACTTTCTATTTTGGAATGTCTTAACTAATGTTCCTAAAAAAATTGATGTACCTATTCTCTAAAAGCTCACTTTTTCGGGATTGATTCTTTTATACTGCAAATAGTCCCTGAATTAAAACATTGAACATATTTGGTCCTTCTGTCAAGTGCTGTCAATATTTTTCTATTAAGTCGTACCATATGCATCGCACATGCAGTTAGGCAAGGGCAAAAATGTCATTTCATCAAAAATTACAGGGACCAATCTTGAAATATACTTTTTAGGGAAAATTACACAAATGGTCCATGTACTTCTCGAATTTTTTGGGATTGGTCCTAACCCCATGCCAGCGGTCCTTGAACTCAATTTCTTGACACAATTAGTCCTTCCGTCCATTGCCGTTTGTTTTTTTCCGTTAAATGAAATCACGTGCATTTCACGTATTTTTTCAAGGGTAAATTAGTCATTTACTTGTAAATAGTATAGGGACCATTTGTGTAATTTGAGCAACAATCATGTCATTTTTGGAGCATGGACGTCAAGTCATGAAAATTGGAATATGTGACATCAGTACAAAATTTGAAGTTAGCTGGAATTCCAGTTCATAATTTGAAGCAGGGAAGGATTCCTCTCTAGATTGGACATAAACCCACCCACTAAACCCACATTTTCCTCATTCATACACTGACTCAACCCACCCACCCACTAACAACCCACATCTCCCTCACCTTCTACTTAGATTTCCCCACCTCCACCATCTTCTCCTCTGCCCTCTCCTCCCCTCACTCCGGTCCACTCCTACTGGCTTGAGATTGATTGTTACTTCATAGTTGCAGACGACGAAAAGGGTGAAGGAAACCCAAATCTAGGATTGATTCATAACAATAATCGCAAATTCTAAATTTGCGAGATAGCTGGGTTGATACAATTTGCAGAAGTACTTGGTGGGTTGGAGGAGAAATTAAGGAATTTGAGGAATCAAAGGAGTGATGGATTGATACAATTTGCAGAATTTTTGATTTATTAGGTCTTTTGCAGAATTCATGATGGTGGTGGCATTCTCACTGTGTACTACTGTGTGTGCTACTGTGTGAGGTATGCGTGTGAGAGGGATTTTAGTTTGGTGGTATTTTGGAGTGGTGAACTCCGGCGTTTGAGAACGAAGCTGGTGCTTGTGGCGCGGTTGTGAGAGACGTTGTGGTGGTTTGTGTTGTTGGAATTGTAGTGGTTTGGGGCTGCCGGAATAGTGGCCGAAAAATGGAATAGTAGCGGAGGAAGGTTGGTGATGGGGGATTGGGTGTCGGGGTTGGCTTTGGAGGGGGAGTTGCTGGTGGTGGGTTTGGAGGTGGTTATGGAAATTGGTGGTGTGCAAGTGGAGGAGGTGGTGGGTGGACTTGTGTTCGCCGGCAACAGTGGTGGTGGTAGTGGCAGCCATGGTGGAATAGGGTAGGAAGGAAATTGGGAAGGAAGAAGAAAGGGTGTAAAATATATAATCTATCTAATTACATCAATATCCTCGTATTAAGTTTTAGCAAATAAAGATACTATGGGTGTTTATTTTGTCTATTCAAAATAAAAAAAGTCATGGACAATTATACCCTGATCAAAAGCACGTTCAAGGCACATGAGCTAACTTAATGGAAAAAATTAACGGACTTGGACGGAAGGACCAATTGTGTTTTACAAGTTTAGTACAGGAATAAAATTTTTGCAAAAATTAGTTTAAGGACCAATCCCAAAAAATTTGAAAAGTACAGGGACCATTTGTGTAGTTTGCCCTACTTTTTATCTCATAACTCCTGCCTAACATCATCTTCTTCCTCCCTCTGCACATTATTTACAACCAAATCACCACCACCGCTCAATGTTATTCCCCGTTATAGATTGGCCGTACAACTCATCTAATACCAAAGTTTACATTTTTCCATGTCAATTTCAAAACACAGACCCCACGCCCCACTCTCTTAGTTCTTCATCAATCTTCTCTTTTGGCACTCAAGATATGACTTTTCCTCAATTTTCTTCTTCTCCCAAAAGCAAACCTGATAAATGCCATAAATTCTCTCAAATTAAATCTGAAGCAATTAAAAAAGATAAGAAAAGAAAAGATTCGTATGTTTGCTTCAAATTTCAATCCCAATCTTGAAGTTCCAAAAAATTCACCTATCATTAACTCTGGTCTCATAGCAGACCACATCGGTGGAAGGTGGATCATTGTGGTACCCTGCAAATTATGCATTTCTATAAATTTGCATAAAGTCGATTTCTAGGGTCCTTGTTGGATACTCTCTCTCTCTCTCTCTCTTTGTGCAAGTGTCTTTTATATTTTTGATAAAAAAATACCTTATTCGTCTCAAATAAATAATTTTTTTTGATTTATTCTAAAAAAATAGTCTTATTTTCAAAAGTAGTAGTAATTTGGCTTAATTCTCTATTTCATCACCGTACTATTGAAAAAGGTCCGTTAAGCTCACCCTACAATTTTTTTTCACAGTTTAATAACTCTATTTTACAAAAAGTGTCAAGTTGGTCACCCGACTAACATTTTGTTAGTTTTGTTGGACGGAAGTCGTGAAAAAGACTAAAATGCCCTATAGCTTTGTCACATGTCGTGCACGTGTACTCCTGCGTCTCCTTGAAAATGATTAAAAACTTGTAAATACCCTGATAATATCAAAAACCCAATTATACCCCATAAGCTCCCTTCCTCCATTTTTTTCATTAATCTTTGGACATTTAAACCTCTCTCTCTGTGGTTTTCATCAAATCCAACACTTCAAAGAGCCATTCTCCACCTTTCTTCTTCTCTCTCTGGTTTTCATCAAATCCAACACTTCAAATCAGCTACATACGTCGGGAACTGGCAAATCTCGATCCCGACACCACCACCGCCTGCCAACATGGTGATTCACTCTCCTTCAACTCTTCCCCATTTCCCTGATCTAAGGGATAGGGTCAGGGTTTTTCTTTCTCCTCAATCCTCCAAATTCACCTTCATCTCTCTCCTAATCTCCCTACTTCTCACCCTCACCATCTCCCCAATACCCTCCACCCCGTTCGATTTCTCCGAAATCCCGTATGGTCTGTACTGCAATTACGTGGTTCACGAACTCCCAATTTCTGGCTCCCGCCTCGGTGCCGACAACAATTTCCTTCGTTTGAAGCACGCCTCTTACAACCGCAGCAACACAACCGCTCTAGGGTCTCAAAATTCCCTCCAAGATATCCCCAAATTAGTTACTTTCTGTACACAAACGGTTTACAGGACCGATTCCCCAAATGTCCCCTAACCCTATCCCTTAGTGCACCACCATCTTTTTCAATGGTAGTAGGTTCTTGGTGGTGGTGGTGTTGTGCGGCCATTACTAATTTTGTCATTTTTTTTGCCAATATTTTACTTTGCAAATTAAGATATTGGTGGTGGTGTTGCTGATCTCAAAATAATTTTTGTCCTCACCTTGATTTTAACAGAAATTTAAGGTATCATGTTCATGATTTTCAGAGTTATCCAATCAATATTGGAGATTTTCGGGTGAAAGATTTTTCATCAAATTAATATTTTGATTTTGAAAACTCAAAATATTGGAGAACACGTGACTAGCACATGGTAATAATAAGGGTAGTTTCGGGTTTTTGAAAAAAAATTAAGCCTTCCATCCAGCAAGTCAGACGGAGTGATTAACGTGACATTTTTTGTAAAGTACATTTATTAATCTGTGAAAAAAAATTGTAGAGTAAGCTTATCAGACCTTTTGCGATAGTAGAGTGATGAAATTGAGAATTAAGCCTAGTAATTTTAGTGTAATTTGAAGGAGATCCTGTTGGTCCTTCTAAGATTTACTTAAAACCATTCTAACTTATTTGGAATCACAAAATATGTTAGCCAACTTAATAACTTAAGTCAGTTGAAGACTGACTTATTTTCATAAGTCATGGACTGATTCCGCCTTATATCAGTGACTAATAATGACTTAAATATTTTCAAGTCAATCAACTGATATTGGCATAAATCATGATTGATAATGTCTTTGACTTATCTCTTATATAAGTCTACTAATCTTTAGCGGAAGCTTCCGTAGTTATCTTTTGAATTTGTGCCAGTACTTTGTGTGCCTTAAAATTCAAACATGCTTTATGTTTAATATTTTCTAACACACTTTTCGTTCTGAACATTATTGTGTATTTCAGAAAGACAAGACAGTTCATACTTACTTCTTCTATGATAGCTTATAGCTCGATGAGAGTTATTTGCTTATTTGACTCAGACGTCTGCAGAACATTTAATGTAAAATCAAAAGCTACCAACGGCCCCACAAGCTTATCCCTGTCTATATAAAGCCACAAAAGCACAACGAAGAACTCAACTCAATTATTCGAAGCATTCAAGCATTCAAAGCATTTATAACACTTTAAGAAAACTTGAGCTTCTGCATTAAAGAACAAACACTTAAAGTTTTTATTGTTTATTCTCTTCTCTTTGTATTTACCTTTATTAGTTCAATCATAGTAAATCATCCCTCCCAACTACTTAGTTTTTGAGAGATCTTTGATTGTAACATACGAGATTGATTTGTTCATGTTGAACATTCAGTCTTCATATATTCACTGGTTTTGTTGTATACTGACCCATTAATAATCATATAGGATTATTAATATTAATTAGTGCACTTCAAAATTCAAGTTTGACCAACTTTGTAGTAGAGGTAGCAGTCTTCATACTGTGGACCACTCAAAATCTTGTGTTCATCGTTTTACTCTACTCGCATTATTTTGACTAACTGATGAAAGCTTTAAGCATTGCCAAAATACTTAAAGATCTTGAAGTCAAGTTACTTGATTATCAACTGATTCTTTATCATCAACTGATTACTTTCATTGATAAATTGACTAATTTCATAAAAACCTATTTTCCGCTGCTAAATTTTACAAAGGTTTTAAAATTTCATAAAAAAAAGTTATAAGACTATTCACCCCCCTCTAGCCTTATCAGCTCCTTAAGTGAACCTACAGATACAAACAGTAAAGGTACAATTTTAAAATATTTGACTAGTCAAATACTAATTTTTTAGGACTAAGAGAGTATTTATTTAGGGACGGAGGGAGTGTCTATTTAATTTGTATGTAGATTCGTTTTATTTCTGGGTACGTTACTTTACACAACTTAATTGATCGATTAATTAGACTAAACTCTAGAGAGTATATTTGTTGAAATTCATGTTTTTATTATATTAACTGTCATGCATGTAAGGACATGTATAAAACTTTTTTTTATATGAAAATGACTCTCAAATTTTGTTTGAGGAATAATAATAATTCTCATTTGAGCCTCTACAATTTATGTCTTGAATATGAAGTTATTGATAAGAATATCATCAGTCTTTGCACACATGAAAATTTCACAAAACAATGATCCTATTCGTACGTCCATCCAAAATATGAATTAATCTACATTAAAAACAATTAAACTACTCTCACCGTCCCTAAATTATTGTTCATTTTTTTTTTGTTAAATAGGACATTTTTCAAATGTAAATTTGACAGATACATTTTTTTTTTTTTAAAAAATTTTCAAAACCATAAAACACGCAATTTGTATGTTTGAAAAATGTCATATTTAACAAAAAAAAAAAGTAAAACAAGATAATAATTCAGGAACGGAAAAAGTATAAGTGATCGACTATCCCTACCTATATGTAGTTTCTTTAAGCGCCAATCAAATGCGCAATTACTACCTATATTTCTCGACGACTCGACATCCAGTCAAATTATGTTTTGAACAAACCTAAATATCCTAGTGAGAAAAGTCCAATTATCCCAAGGATTTGTCCCGAAATCCGAAGGAATTTCCTATTTTATTTTTATTTTTGCTTCTTGAATACTAATAACCAAAATACATTCTTGGCTAGAGATCATCCTCCAAAAAAGCTACTAAAGCTATGCCTTTTCCTTAACGGTAAAGTTCTCAAGGAGGGCTCGACCGCACTACAGAGACGTTAGTTGTTGGGGTTGGCCTCACATACCTCTCATCTCAAATTCTTCATATTTACAAAAGTATTCCTCGTTCCAGGTAAAAAATCTGACTTTTTTAGATCAACTTATTTAAAATTTGACCTATAATTTACACAAATTTATTTATTTTCACAAAGTTATGAAAATTGTAATTCATAGTATTACTAAGGTAATTTTTAATTAATCAAATTTTGTTTCCTATAGCATAAGAAAAGTATGTAAAATATTAATTTGATTTAGTTATATGTTGATTTCTAAAAAAAGAAAGAAAACTTTTTGCCTGAAACAGATGGAGTAATATTTTTAGAAATCTACCTTCCAAAATTTAAAAACATTTCTCGAAATATATTCCCCAAAATAGAATTTCAGCCCGGCCTTCTTCTTGGCTTAAGTTGGTTAGCTTTCTAAGCCTCTACGTTAGTCAATATATGTATTTTGCTTAAAAGCTTTGTTTTACAGCTCTTACCTAATTCAGTATACATCAGTTTAATGCTAACTACCATTTTCTCCTTTAACGAACTGATGTTTCAAGATTTAAATAACTCATATTTACTTGTAATTCTATGTATATATATATATATATATCATACATTCATGTTTCAAACCATTCAGACCGTACTAAATACAATAAAACCCGATCGAGAAAAATGGCGAGCTGGGGTAGTATCCTGCTTTCTGGGCAAACTCTATTTCTTTTCTTCGGGTTTGTTTGCTTCATGTCTTTTCGAGCCGAGGCTGCTGTTAAGAAGTATCAGTTCGATGTAAGTCATCGAACTGAGAGAATCTTTTTTTCTCTTATCTTTATAGTATTTGTTTATAGTACTAATAATTATATTTTGTTCGTTTTATTTGAATACAGATTCAAGTGAAAAATGTGAGCAGATTATGCCATGCAAAGCCAATTGTAACTGTAAATGGGAGGTTTCCAGGGCCTACTATTTATGCTAGAGAAGGAGATAGAGTTCTTATCAATGTTTCCAATCATGCACAGTATAACATGTCCATTCATTGGTATGAATTCATCTTTCTTTTTTAGTTTCTTTTTCTTTATTTCTTTACTTAACAATTTTCTGGTCATTTGATTCTTTAATTTTATGTGTTGATCGATTTTAATTTGTAGGCATGGTTTGAAACAATATCGTAACGGATGGGCAGATGGACCAGCGTATATAACACAGTGTCCAATCAAGACGGGTGATAGCTATGTTTACGACTTTAACGTGACAGGACAAAGGGGGACACTTTGGTGGCATGCTCATATTCTTTGGCTTAGAGCAACCGTCTACGGTGTAATCGTCATTATGCCAACACAAGGAACTCCGTTTCCATTCCCGCAGCCTGATAGGGAAGAAACCGTTGTCTTTGGTGAGCTGATCATTATATCATTTCACTTCACTAGGTTTGTTTTTAATAATTCCTATCAAAGCCAAAGAGATTGATAATTAATTGCTTGAATATATATATGTTATGGGTGTAGGAGAATGGTGGCATGCCGACGTTGAACAAGTTGTCAACCAAGGAAACAAATTGGGGTTGCCTCCAAATATGTCGGATGCACATACGATAAATGGAAAGCCAGGCCCGCTCTTTCCATGTTCGGAGAAACGTAAGAAGGAAAATGCTACTCGATCTTACAAGCATATGCATGTTTTAATTAACTTTGTTTGAATAAGATGGATAACTTTTGAGTTTTTAACTCCATTCTCTTGTTTTTCAGATACTTTTGCTATGGAGGTGGTAAAAGGAAAGACATATCTCTTGAGAATAGTCAACGCTGCCCTCAACGACGAGCTCTTCTTTGCCATTGCTGGTCACAACATGACCGTTGTTGAGATCGATGCAGTTTATACCAAACCCTTTACCACTAATGCCATACTGATTGCACCGGGGCAAACGACAAACGTCTTAGTCAAGGCCAACCAGACCCCTGGAAGATATTTCATGGCAGTAAGGCCATTCATGGACGTTCCACTTTCCATAGACAACAAAACCGCCACAGCAATTTTCCAATACAAAGGCATCCCAAACACTGTTCTTCCAACACTCCCTCTCCTTCCCGCACCTAACGACACAGAATTCGCATTAAGCTATGCAAAAAAGCTAAAGAGTCTAAATACTCCAAATTTCCCAGCCAATGTCCCCTTCAAAGTTGATCGAAACCTTTTTCTCACAATTGGATTAGGAATGAGTTCTTGTCCTACTTGCCTTAACGGGACTCGACTCACTGCTTCTTTGAACAACATATCATTCGTGATGCCCCAAACAGCACTTCTTCAAGCTCATTACTTCAACATGAAAGGGGTATATAAAACCGATTTTCCTGACAAGCCTCCTACTGCTTTTAACTATACTGGTGCACCTCTCACCGCTAATCTTTTTACTGCCCAAGGAACAAGACTTATTAAACTTGCCTTCAATTCTACGGTTGAGTTGGTGTTGCAAGATACCAATTTGCTGACAGTTGAGTCCCACCCGTTTCATCTTCACGGATATAATTTCTTCGTTGTTGGAACCGGAGTTGGCAATTTCGACCCTGCAAAGGATCCAGCTAACTATAACTTGGTTGATCCTCCTGAGAGGAATACAGTTGGCGTTCCTACTGGTGGTTGGACTGCTATTCGTTTTAGAGCCGATAATCCAGGTAAATCGATCTTCAAAACATACACTAATAAGCTAAATTGAACGAAGTTTGTATATATATATATATATATATATATACATATATATATATATATATAAATCTTGATAGGACTGTACTTATTTTTATGTAATATTTTGGTAGGTGTTTGGTTCTTCCATTGTCATTTGGAGCTTCACACGGGTTGGGGATTGAAAACAGCGTTTGTGGTAGAAAATGGACCGGGACAAGATCAGACTATACTCCCTCCGCCTAAGGATCTTCCATCATGCTAACATAACGAACACTTTGTAAAAGCTTGGAGCGACAACTTAAATAAATATATGCTTCTGACTTAAGAACGAAGAAGTCAAGATCGAAAGAGAGATCAAATTGATGAAGAAAACAAAACAACGTAGAAGATATATTTGATGCCCAAAGTGTAGAACATAAAGTTGATCAAAGTTTTAATTTTATTTGTTGTTTCCAATCATTGGATTGATTCTTAAAATGGTTATACTCTCATCGTCAAATGAAATGCTTTATTCAACTCTGTCGTTGTTGCTTTTTCTCTTATCAACTGTTGAATACTCCATTAATACTAATAATAGGTATGCTATTGCTATGGATTCAAATAGTTCCAACCGTTCATGGTAACTCAGATAGCCAAGTCCCTAGCTAGCTATACTGGGACTTGAATGGAGAAAAGATTGAAATGGAGAGGTTCCGGACCCAAAATCTCAATGTTCACTCATGTTTATTAATTATTGTATATATATTTACTACTCCCGCTCGCCTACAATGAGTGTCTATTTTTTAATATTTTATTATTTTCAAATGAGTATTTATTTTTGTATAAGTTCATTAATTTTACTTTTAACATCTATTATGCATTTTCTTAATGTGAACTTACAATGTTATATATAGACATTAAGAACATTAATGTATATGTGTTACGGAGTATTAAAATGACTCAAAAAGTCAATTTTCTTAATTTTAATAAAAAAATAAAAAATAAACACTTATTTTGAAACAGAAAAGTACAAAGCGTTCACATACGTATTATTTGAAGAATCAAAAAGAAAAATTCACAAAACGTGGTTGAGGTAAGGCTCATACCTTCTAAGAGTAAATACAGTAAAATTCAGTCCATGTGTCTTATCATCAGTTCAAATAGCCTATATTTCGAACTTTATTTGAATCAACTCATAAAGGGCAATTGACGAGTTGATTTGTTTTTGATAATTGACTTAGTGATAGAGTTGATATTTTACAAACGAGATCTGATCCTTTTTCACGCCTCGTTAGGACACAAAAATAAATAAATAAAAATTGACGGGTTGATTTCAATCTCATAATATAACCCTACTTTGTGACATTTCTTGTCGGTTATTCAAAGAAAAAAAAAGGAAAGGGGAAATAGAGAGAATATCCGAATTTCTCCAAACGCACGTAAGCAACCAATAACGAAATATCAACGGCCAGACAGAGAGACTGAGAGTCGGTTAAAGCGTCAGAATAAAGGCAGAGAGTCCGACCCGACTGTATGAATTTGGGCATCAACGCTAACCCAACCTAAACGATGAGGACGGTATCAATGACGATGACGTGTAATTTTCCAATCTCAACTTCCTCCAAGCTTCGCCGAGTCAACCGGTGAGAGTGAGAGTTACTGTTCCTCCGTTTTCTCGCTCCAAATTTTACATATCATTTTCTTGCTCAAAGAACTATTTGATTGATTGAAAATTGAATTAGAAATGAACTGAATTTGGGATTTTTTTTTTGTAAATAAAGGAATCCACTAATGGCGTTTGCAAGTGGGAGCAAAGAGACAGCTACTTTGGGAGTCAAAGTTGCTGAAGGATTAGGGAATTTGCCCAAGGTTTTTTTGACTTCTTCCCATGGAAGGTACTTTTATTTTATTTTTTTGGTTCAATATGTGCTGAATCTGATGCATTTCTTGCACATAGAGAAATGCAAATCATATACTACCTCGTAAATATCGATTTTGACTTTACGAGCTTTTTCTTGGCAAAATTGGTTCATAAAACTTGATTTACTAGGCTGTGGATTGTTTTTTTTTTTAGATTAGGATTTGTGTGTTTATCAAAGGCGACATTCATGTTTAAGGATCTAGGTGGTGTTACACTTCTTAGGGAAAATTTAGGAAACAGTAAATTAGAAATCGAATATCAACAGAATACAAACTCAGGTGTGTATGGTGTTGTCAAGGGTCTCAGCATTGGCATCAGTGTGATGATTATGATTTTCAAAAGTGTGTGCTTGATATTGCGTTAATAATGAAAGATGAACATCCTGGTTTACAAGTTGTCATTGATGAAAAGAGCTGGAACACAAAACATATAAATGACAATATGCTTGCCTTCCAATGATTTTATGGCGTAGTAAGTATTGCTTGTTCAGGACCCTTTGTGACTTGGAACAGCAGCTTGATATAAATGAGTTTTCACATGGCAAACAAACTAGTTTGTGTAGCAAAAAATTTCTTAGATTCCCATCATTACATTGATCAGGCCAAATTGCACATTTGTGAACCAAATTCATACAACCAACTTAATGAATTTCGTTGTCTTGTTCTTCATTGTACCACATTTGGTGGTATAGATTCACTCTATCTTTAATCTGTAAACAAGGCAAGGATCACAAGAGTGTCATGTGGCAAGTTTTTGCAAGTATCAAAATTGCATTGAAGCTTTTCAGGATGAGGCTTTAATTCACAACCTAAACTGTGACTTGTAAAATGTACGTGACTGAACATCTTCCTTTTTCAGTGAGGCTGAGCTATATTTATACGGAGGCTGCGTCACTTCTTGGAAAGTTGGGAGCAAAGATCTCCTTTTTGTTCGACCAGATGCCGTTTTCAATGGGCAGAAACCTATCAGGTCAAACCCTTCCAGTCTTAAATGTGAACTTGTACTTCCGTCTCTTCTAACACTTTACTAGTTTCAAAATCCATAATGGATGTTATTTTCTTATTAATGAGAACTGGGAAAGCCATCTGTTGAAGGTGATGTTGCAGATTCATTGGTGGAGTTCTTATAACAAAATAATATAATTTTTCAGTAATTGTTGGATTCAAATTTTGGATCTGTAATGACGTAAAAGACTTGGGATTATACCAGCTTACTGACTGCATGTTTTATAAAACAGTGGTGGTGTACCTCATTGTTTCCCACAGTTTGGACCTGGCCCAATGCAGCAGGTACACACTCTTTTTTCCCTGTCAGTTGCCTCCAGATATCTCTTACTATTTTGAATCTTAAATGTTTATGTACGACAGATCAACAGCACTGTGGTTGAGAAAGAACCCTTATAAACAGGCCTCACTCATGTCTCCATCAATAAAAAGTCAATTTGAAAAATATATTCTGGATATCCTGCAGCATAATTCTCTCAGATAATCTAGATAACATTACTGAAACTATCCATGGTTCCTCTTGCCATATAGAGGGGATCTGAGGGTTCCAGTTTTGCTAATTATAGACCTTATGGCGAAGAATGACAACTGTACTATCCTGTTTAAGTATATTAGGAATCAATAATGAGTTTATTTGATAATGTCAGTAATTGATACTCAGTGCCTCAAAATTGATCAAGTGTTTATGATGCTTATATGGTTAACAGCATGGATTTGCGAGGAATTCAAACTGGTCCATTGTTGATTCACAAAATGTGGAAGGAAATCCTGTTATTACTCTAGAGCTAAAAGATAGTCCGTACAGTCGCTCTATGTGGGACTTCAGTTTTCATGCATTATACAAGGTATGTATTGTTCTCTGTTACTTACACACACTGACTACACACTCACACACAAACAAAGAAGGTAAGGGTCTCGTGTTTCTATATATTGACTGCATCTTGCTAATTTTGTTAGGTTTCTTTAATATTCTCTTATTCTAGATGCAATATATGGTTAAAGTTGCTTTCTCTCGTTTGCAGATCACTCTCGATAAGAAAAGCCTGTCAACGGAGTTAAAAATTACAAATACTGACAAAACAACATTTTCATTCACCACTGCTATGCATACATACTTTAGTGTAAGTTTTACCGTTCTATGTCTGGAAGACACTATCTCAAGTTAAATGTGCTGCTTGAAGGTTTTGCTTATAAACTTGGTAGCACATCTGAATTTTGTTTGTCTGCTGATGACTCAAGATCAGCTAATCAATTAATCCAAAATTCAAGGACATATAGTGTCTGGTAAAGAGTTGTGCTTGTTATGGATTCCTGAAATAAAGTACTTACAAAGTTCAGCATTGGGAACTTATACAACATTTACAAAATCAAAATGGACTTGAGGAGTTTTGATTTCTGCACCATTTCTTGGTGTTAGTTCCATTTCCTTTCAAATATCTAGAAGTTGACACGTTTCTGTCATCCAGGCTTCTGCAGCTGCAGCGTCAGTGAAAGGTTTAAAAGGTTGCAAGACACTCAACAAAGACCCAGATCCTAAAAACCCAGTGGAGGGTAAAGAGGAAAGGTCTGTATCAGAAAGTAGACTATTTTATATTTCTTGCCCTTGCCAATAATATTGTTTGCGAAAGGATTCTCTATTTATATTTATTTTCACATAAGGGACTGAAAGAACCCTTGTACTTTTTCTTTTTTCTTTTTTCTTTTTCCTTCAAGACGTTCTCATATCATCTTTGTTCTGCACTACTCAGAGATGTTGTCACCTTTCCCGGATTTGTAGACTGTGTTTATCTTGAAGCCCCTAGTGAATTATCATTGGATAATGGTCTGGGTGATATTATATCCATCAAGAACACAAAGTAAGCTGATTGAAAACTTCAGTTAATATTTTATTCTGCTCATCTATACATCTTCACTTGACAGTATCCACCTTGGTTGTCCAGTTGGTCAGATGCTGTTCTGTGGAATCCATATCTGACTATGGAAGCATGCTACAAAGATTTTGTTTGCGTTGAAAATGCCAAGGTAATAAGAGATTAAGAGAATCAAATATTGCTTTCCAAGTAAACCAGCTACTATAAATGAAACTTGAAAAAGTTAATTTATTGTTTATCCCTTCTACTGATGTTGCAGATTGGCAAAGTTGAGCTAGAACCTGAGCAATCTTGGATTGCTACACAACAACTAACCGTTGGCTGAAGTGTGGTTGAGTATGCTTTGTTTTACTTTCAACATTGCCAGCCTTCCACACCGTGCACTCGGGCTGCTACAGGAATACACTTCTGCTAGACCTAATAACAAGTTTTATTAGCCTGATGTATCTTGATTAAAGACACTGTTCATATATCAAGTTTTTCAGCGCCGATGTTTGCTATGCAGTTATCTTTGTCCCCGACCCGAGCTCTGAACAAAACATTAGTCTTAGAAAATAATATTGGCTCTGTTGTAATGTGTTTTCGAGGTTTTTCTTCTCAGGTACACAAGCAGAAATTGTGAAATTGTATAATTGGAGAAGCAGATGAGCTTCCCTTTAAAATGATCACAGCATTGCGTACAGGTTCAACAAAGTGTCTACTTAGATGATAATTGAAAAGAAAATACATTTAAGTAAATTTTTGCCAGACTGAGTTGGAATGACACACACACACACACACAAAAGAATCTATTTTTCATTGTTGAAAAGCTAGTCAACGCAACACAATCAAAATAACTCAACTAACTCAGGTATGCATTTCAATAGAAAATGTAGATGCATATATAGATGGATCTTAGAATTTATCTAGATAGCAGCAAAAAGCCTCGAGTCAAAGCTCAATCGAAAAAGAATTAAACGAAATCTCACTCACTAATCAAGATCATTATCTAAACTAAGCCCTCTTTTCTTTCAAAATTCACTCTCAAGAAGACAACATTGCAATGAAACACACCAGAATTATGATAAACCCTACTGCCCAAACCCAGTACACCCATTTCTTCCCCTTCTTCATCTGCTTAGCATAGAAAAGACTGTTAGTACCCCCGCTAACAAAACTCGCTGCGTTTGCCACATTATGTTCAATATCATCAATCTTCTCTCCTTGCGCGTCAACCAAAACAGCCATATCGAGGAAAACCTGATGAAGCTTATTCAAACTCCTCTGTATATCCACCACTGCTTCATGCCTCTCTTTATTCTCCAAAACCAGTTCTGTTTTCCCTTCAAATACTTCGATTTTCCCACCCCCAGTAAACATCTTTTCGATCACTTCCTCATCAGCCACCTCGCCAGTCGCGTTATAGTACCTTCTCCTCAGATACTCCTTATGATCCGAAACAATTCTCTCTCTCAATACTTGAAAATCACTCATCATGTCCCTAAGCTTGATTCTCAGCCCATTAGTAACTGAAATTCTGGTTCGATCAACAGTACTGCCTTCTTTATAATGGAATGATATTCTTCGATTGGCGAGATTCGATTTGTCCAGTGTCTCGAGCCGAGCCTTGACAATTTTGGCTTTACGGAGGACGGACACCATGTCTGAGTCCATTTGGTCCCTTAGCCCGCGAAGAACTTTGGCACTGTGAGTGGATTTGGTCTCTTCATTCAGGTTTTGAAGATCAAAGAGGAGATTAGTAATGTCTTCCATCTCAGTCTTTAGGGCCTCCACTTCTTGGAAGAATTGAGTGAGATTGGCTTCATCTGCTTGGCTTAATTGTTGACCCTTTTCTATATCTGTCTCCGTTTGAAGATCAACCTGGGCCTGTTTCTTCAAATCCACATAACTTAGAAACGAATTTGTCATTAGATCATTCATTTTGCATCAAATTTGCAAAACCCGCCTGCAAAAATACCAAGATAGATAAATAATTACACACACACACACACACTTAAACACACACAGTAACACAGGGACAAAAATAAAAAGATTACAGTATTAGTATGTAATCTGTACGAGTTATATCAGAAGTAAGTAACCTTAGTTAGTAACCTTAGGCCTTCGATGTGAATTTACTTCAAGAAGTCCTTGAATTTGAGTAGAAATCACCGCGACCAAATCTGAATCAAACAGAGGCAAAGTTCATGAACACAATTCAAGAAACAGGGGTTGAATTAATCACAAAAGAAACTTAAAGCGACCATGCAATGTCTCAAGAAACCAATTTCTACTTCAAAAAGTTGGATTATTTAACACGAACATGATTCAGATTATAGAAAAAAACATAAATTTGGAAGTGGGTTTGGATCGAACCTTAAAGAATTCAAAGAGCGTTCCTCTTTCAAAGTGAACTCTCTCTCTCTCTCTGTGTGTGTGTGTGTGTGTGTGTGTGTGTGTGGGAGGGAGGGAGGGTTTTGGAGACGAATGATCAGAGCCAATTCAAAAGAGTTCGAAATTCAAATGAGAAGGAACCTTTAAAAAGGAAGTTAAATCACAGAGGAGAAATCGCGATCGTTTGTTTCAAATATATTGTGGAAATAGCCTAGCCGTTGTGTATTCTTTGAAATTAAGTCGGTTATTGTTATCCACTTTTAAAACTCTTCAAGGCGGTTATCAAAAAATTCCCCTAAATCCCCCATTATAGTTACTTGAATTTTTTATCTTTAACTTCAACTGCATTTCTAAGTTAAACATTCATACTTAATTTGAATAAATTAAAAATGGTATGTAGTCCTATACTTGATTTTGTTTGGAAATATCATCAAGTAAAGAAAATCAAAAAGTAATGTGTCCGTGTTGATGAATTAACAAATTTAGAACGGACAACGAGCTCCAACCACACTCGATAGGCTAAATTGGGACTTTATTTGGAAAGATTCTTATACTGACGATCGACTATTCCTTTCTTTTGAAACTATTTGGAAAGATTTATATACTCACGATCAACCTTTTCTTTCTTTGTCTAAAGTTTTAATTGATATCATTCAGTTTTTATGAGAGAGTTGTAAGAAACCTAAAACCCGTTTAAAAGAGTTGGGAATAACCGACCAAATTATTAATTGTTAATGTTGATTGTGAAATGTGGACGTACTTTGGATGGTCCTAAATTTCTATTTAGGTATTTTATAGGCCTATTTGATTTAGCTGATGAGAAATGACTTATAACTAATAACTTATAGTTGATAACTTATGACTAATAACTTATGACTCATCACTTATGACTCATAAACTAATGTTGTTTAATTTAACTTTTTAAAGTGCTGATGAGTTGTTTTCACTTAATATGACTGTTTGATTGATAAGCTAAAAAAATGTTGAATTAAAATATAAGACTAAAATACAATCATCATTAAATATTCGTTGCATCATTATTATTATTTATTTATTATTATTTATTATTAATATTAATATTATTTATTTATTATTAATATATTTTTATTTTTATTATTATCATTATTCACTATTATTTATTTATTATTATATTTATTACAATTATTATGTATTACTATTATTTATTAATATTTATATTTATTATTATAAATGATTATTAATATTATTATTATTATTATTATTATTATTATTATTATTATTATTTATAATACTTATGAGTATTATTTATTCTTATTATTATTTGTTATTAATATTATATTTATTATTATTATTTACTATTATTTTTATCATTAAATATTAATATTATTAAACATATCAATTATGTTTTAAGCTAAAAAAAGTTCATTATTAAAAACTACATACAATAAAAGATGCAATGAATTGCAATTTCTTGAAATTTGGTTCAAGCAAGTAAATTTATACATGGTCAAAGTTTAATCAAGTAAATAGTAAAGAGGGCACTCTTCTAGAACGAAGGAAGTATATCTTCATGAAGTCTCGATCAAAAGGTGGGTGGGGGGGGGGAGAAGAAATACAAGAAGATGGGAAAATTACTCGGAGATATTTTGGAAATAATGATGCTCAGTCAAATACATTTGATTACAGAAGCCAATTAAAGTGAAATACATGAAGATGTGTGTTTCAACATTGTGAAAATTCAAGACTGTCTTTTAGATACTCTTGAGCTAATTTAAGTTTGTTTAGTTATCTATGGGAGCACAACTTTCTATTGACAAGAAGCAAATTGAAAAACAACTGTTATTATCACTGCTGGTTCTCAAGCTGCTCTGCCTCCAGCCTTCTTAAAGTTGTTGAACTCAACTTCTCGTCACTAGACTCTTCGGAGACAAGATTCACAACCTCAACCTGGGCAATTTCCAAAAGTGTTATTGATCATTCTCCCATAGACATGAAAGCGCGTCAACTCCCTACAATGTTGCACATGCAAAAAGGCAATGTATGTAAAACCAACCTTTAGTTCCGACAGGCCTCTCTCAGCTCTCTTCCTGTTGACAGATAGCCCACCAGGTAAGGTCTCCTTACTGCCAAAAAAAAAAAAGCTGAATCAGCTAGCTATTCAAAACAACTGAAAGACATTCAAAACTTTGAAAAAGATTTGTTAAACTAGTTGAAATGGAAAAGGTTGACAATACTTTAAAATTGGCGGCAGAACCAACTGAAATGAAAAAGCACCAACATGCCAATGTACATTTACAAGGAAAAGGTATTAGATATTAGAATGTAATTCCAGAGAATCCTTCCTAGAAGCACACAGGTATGCAGAGACTAACACATACACACACACAACCGGAACTAGAAAGATATTACAAGCAGAATAGATAAGAGAAGTTCTTAGTCGAGGAGCTAACCTAACAACAATAGCCTCCAAATCCTTATCAATGATTGAAGGACCATAAGGATCTGTTATAGGCTCAACTTGCACTATCAGCTCGGGCTTGATTGACTGGGAAAATCAAATGCAGGAACATAAGCACATAAAAATCACCACAATGCAAAGAGGGGAAAAAGCCCTTTCATGCAAAAGATTTGGCAAAGAAGAGAATTTGTCATTTTATATTTTGTTTTTTGTTTTTGTTTTTTTTAATGGTTGTATTTTATTTGCTTATTTCTTTCTCTCCCCTGGAAAGAGCCGTTGGCCTTTTAGAGACACACTAGATGAAATACTGGGTTTGAAGATCCAAGTGATGAACCCTCCTCACAGTCTTCACTTGCAGCAAGGGGATTTCCTGTTCTCTTTTTATATTTTTCCTTTTTTAGAATTAACACTCAGAGCCACACAATCCTTCCTTTATTTCAATAGACAGCTGAGTTCGGGCAGCATTCAGCACAATACAACCATACTGCAAGTGGACGCACAGAAGAGAATGAAGGAGATGCAAACTACTTCAAAATTCAAACCCAAGAACCCACCAATCCTTAAGTATGGTTATGTCTCCCTAGTTGTTGCAATGTGGTATGGGAAACCATTTCCCATAATGCTGAACACTGCATATCACTTATCACCTAAATAGAAAATACAAAAGTGAAACATAGAGCATTCTCTTTCTTATCTAATTACCTTAATGTAGTCTTTAACTGTTTTCTGTCTTTCTTCAATAGGCTTTATTAAATCAGCATACTGCAACAACAAGTACAGCATCATATCATTGAACAGTTCTATCTATGGTGAGGAGGAAGATTAGTATAAGATAGAAATGGTGAAAAACAAAGTGTATGCATTTAGCACAAATACGAGAGAAAACAAGAAATCTGGCATATGATAGGACATTGTCTTTCTACTTCTATAATTAGGGGTTTACTGGACGAAGATTAAAATGAGTTCTTATGACCAAGGAGATCTGACTTTGAAACATTTGGTATCCCAAGAGACTACACAACTAAAATACTGACTCCAATATCAGCGACAAACTTTAGAATTCTTGAAAATACCTACTAAATCAATTGTCGAAGACGAAGAGCAGTATGGTTTAGTTTTCGTTTTCTGCCAACTTAAACAAACCAAATCAATCTAGCAGTTTTCTTTGTATTTCAAAGTAAACAGAAAAGACAGAAAATAACTTTGTAAATCCCTCCCCCTCAATTTTTGGATAACAAATTGATACTATGAATTATGGAGGTTTCGATTTTTCAAAACTACGCTGCCATATTATACTTATAATAGTGATTTAAGTCCTAAAACTAACTAAATTCTTATATTCATTCAAAAAATTGTCAAGTTGATTTCTACATATTCCAGCATTGTACCCCATGTTGTTTGGACATGTACGTCACTTGAAATTGCTACTACCAAACACCACCTCCTTTCCCTTCTCTTTCTTCCCACCTAGCTAGATAGGATTGCTTCATTAATGGTGACATGTATGTCTAGCTATCACAAAACCAAACCCCTCCAACAATGAACCAACCACAAATCCATATCCTTAATTGCGTGACTTACCTTCTTAGGTTCAAATATCTAAACCACCATTAATACTCACTCCTTCAACCTAATCTAATTACACACTTGCCTTAGCTTCATTAATTTTCAAGAAATCTAAAACCTTAATTTGCCAAATAATGGAGTATCATCAAAATCAAAACTTTACAAAGTGGGTATAATAATACCTGTTTCTTTGTCAACATAGGGCCATCACAAACACCAACCACAATCCGTTCCCTCGCCAACTCCGCCGCCGCCTTCATTAACAGAAACAGAGTGTTTGTTGATTTCTGTTTTTGTGTGTGTGTGTGTGTGTGAGAGAGAGAGAGAGAGAGAGAGAGAGAGAGAGAGAGGAGGGTTGAGCAGGCTAACCTTGAGGAAGAGGCGATGGCCGTCGTGTAAGCGATCGAAGGTGCCACCAAGAACGACGGCTGAGTAGGAATTAGGGGGTGATATTATTGAAGAGGAATCTATGTCTCTACTTGCTACGGCCGAATTCTCCAATATTGCCATTTTCCCCCTTATCTCCTCCTAATTCCTATTCAAAGGACAATCTAACTGAGTGTAAGGAAGGGAGACAGTCTGACTATGGGAGAAATTGATTTGATTGAAAGAAATGAATGAATCTTCGGATATTTGTTAGGTTAGGTTTGGTGGTTTTCCCTTTTGGGTAGATTCCCAAAAGATGCATTGAACCTAGACAAGTTCAATTAGTACTGCTACTCTAATAACTATGTACTTATCCTACAAGTCATGAATTCTCCCCTACCAAGAATGGGAAGATCGTGAGGGTCATTCTAAGGCGAGACCAAGACAATTTCGTTGGGGGGTGAGACCCTGAATCGCTAAGAAAAAAAAAAAAAAAGGCGTTTTTTCTTTTTTTTTTAGTAATCCGTAGTTTTACCCGCCTAAACTTCGTGGATCCGTCTTAATTTCACCCTATCATCACCCTCACGATCTTCTCATTACTGACAATAGGTATTTGACTTTTTCACACTCGAACTCATAACCTCCAAAATAAGTACATAGTTCTTAAGGTGTTAGTATCAATTGAGCTAGACTAAATCAGTCAATGGATCGGATTCGGATTAAATATGCCAAATCCAAATTTGATTTGTTAAGAGATTATCGGATTCAAATCGAATCAGATTATCTCTTGAATATTTCAAAGCTCAATCCATATCCTAAGTTTTCAGATTCGAATCGAATTCAGATTTTACTCGACCCTCATAAAATATTGAATAAAAATAATATCAAGGTATCTTTTATTCAATTAAAGGTCAAACAAACATGAAAAAATTGAACAAAAAAATTGCGAATCGGTACCTTTTGTGGAATATTCAACAGTTTAAGTTCACTATATTTGTTTTCAATCGTTTAAGTCTCTTTTAAATGAAAATTTGATTATTTGTTCCAAAACTGCCAACGTATCAACATATGATGGTTTTAAGTGTATTTTGTGCATTGTCATTTGTGTAAATGTGCATCGTCAATATATTTTTTATTTTTGTGTTAAAAATGTGCATCGTGTGCATCGTCAAGTATAAAATGTGTATCGTTAATATTTTTTTGTGATTTTGTGTAAGAAATGTATATTGTCGAGTATAATTTTGTGCATCGTCAAGTATAATTTTGTGTATCGTCCAGTATAATTTTGTGTATCGTCACGTATAATTTTGTGCATCGTCAAGTATAACAGTATTATTTCAATTTTTTGTGGTAAGAAATATGCATCGTCAAGTATAAATGTTCATCATCAATGTATAACATTTTTGTCAATGATGCTCTCTATTATATATCAGAAGGGTGTCTTTCCTAGAATCTTTATATAGTCATCCCTGAAACTACTCCCTCCGTCCTGGATAAATGTTCTTACTTTTTATTTTGAGATGTCCCAACTAATGCTTCAAAAGACTTTTAATCTATGTACTCTCTACCATTCTTCCTAATATACCCTTAAAGCTTCATTTAATATAACAAATCCAAAAAAACTCAATTTTTTAAAATAGTTGAACTCGGGTATTATGGTCAAAACACATTTTACAACACATCATTAATTATATTTCTTAATTCTTGTGTTTTATCTACTAGAAATATTTATCCAAAACAAAAAAAATAATACTCTTTATTTGGTCAACTAGAGACTGCATACTTAACATGTATACTTCGTGGCAAGGGAACCAAAGGGCCAAAAGGGACCATGGCCCCTACGGCCTTCTAAAATTTTTCTGCTATAGCAATGCACATGAGTTTCATAGTTTGACTAGTTATTGAGCCCTTACTTTATATAGATTTAATTTAATTTTGAGATTAATTGATACATTTTAAAAATATTTTTAAAAAAATTATCATTATTTAATATCGACGTTTATTGACTTAATGTCTGACAAAAGTTAAGTGTTGTCAATATATGCAAATTAGTGGTCGTTTAATATATTATTTTTATTTCAAAATAAGTAATTTTTTATTGGTTGTTAATATATGTATTTTCGTTTGTAATCATTTTTTTATTTTTAAGTATCCTTTAATGATATGAAATTGTTGGGTTTCTTTTTTTTTTTTTCCATCTTGCACTTAATAAAAATATTTTAGACTTATATTTGAAGATTTTTAATAAAATTAAAAATAAAATAATTACTTTGGGACATATTGAAGAAAGATAATTTTTTTCTGAGCAAAGGAGAATTGTTTAAGGATTGAATATAATTATATTTTTAAAATAATTTTTGAAGATTATTCAATGATTAGAAAATGTTTAGTTGAATACTATATTTACATGTTTTTTATACAATGTCAGTGTGAAAAAAGAAATTTATACAAATATCAACAACAAAAGAAAGCATTAATATTGAGTGAAATGATTTAAAAATTTTATTTATGTATCATATATTATAGACATTATTTAAAACGTATTAAATAAGAATATGAGACTCATAATTCGAGGTGGAGAGACTCGGTTCAGAATTAATGCGCAAAAGAGAAAGACCGAGTTAATGGTCTCTTTTTTTTTGCGCGAATTAGAGAACTTGGCTATGCCAAAGCCTGGCCTAGCTAGAAAGGCTTGGGAGATTTGGCAATTCCCCAATTTCCTTCTCCCTTAGTGGCAAATCTAGAACGAGGCTTTTCTTCCCCCCCCCCCCCCCCCGGCGGCATTAGAAGCCGATTTTCACACTTTCAAGTAAAGGAAGATGAATCTGCGACAGAGAAGCAGAGATTTCGGCGCCTTGGGAGGACTGCCCTAAGCCTTGAAGACTCAAATCCCATTTGAAATTCGCAGATGCATACAAATGACTTGGTCTATAATTGGTTAAGTTAGTTTAAGGTGTATATTTATAATTAAAATAGTATATGTTCAAATCTCATTAACAACAATAGGTATTAGATAATGATTTAGAAATAAAAAGTCATCTCACCTCAAAATTCAAGCTTACTTGGAGGCGCGCGCGCACACACACACACACACACACATATATATATATATATATATATATATTATTATTATTATTTGGGAAAAAAATTGTAGTATGGTCCCCGCTAGGGTTAATAAAGGCAAAATTCATATATGGCTTATTTGTTTCCTTCCATGTAAAAGGAATAGGAAAAGTCATTCTTTGAAAGTAATCTCAAACATTGGCTAGTTGATTAAAATGCAAGCAACCCAAATCCAATTACTCTCTTTAGTCTTTTCTCACAGTCCTTGCGTAGTGGCGTCCCTTAAAGAGTCTTTGATTTTGATTTTTTAAAATTTTGTGGAAGAATTGTTCAAGCATTTGGTTAATCACTACTCAAACAGTTGAATTGGTATTATAAATTATGTATTTTTAAATAATTTATTCGCATATTATTATTTTTTTTACTATTTTAGTTGGTGGAATTTGAAAAAAGGTGATTCAATTCAAGGACGATTGAAAAAATTGAACTCAATCAAAGTGGTATTTGATTCAAATTTCAAAGGCTTCATAATTATTGAGCATTGAGTTAATTATTGATGAATTTCGTGTTATGAAAGAATGTCAAGCACTTCTTTGAAGAATCTATGTTTCTAGAAATCAATTTTCTCGTGGATTTTTGATACTTATTGTCACGTACTAAATTGTAGCAAATTGTAAATTTGAAATTTAAAATTATACCTATTTTTATCTAAACAAATTTTATTATATTAAAGTTTTGACTTTGAAAAAGTAGATTTATGATTTATCTTCAATGTATTAATTCATTTTTTTAGAGTATATACGACCACTGCAAAGATAAAATTTTAGCTTCGCCACTGTGTATACTGTTTTATTCCTCACACCTGCATAACAAGTATATTTATTAGATTCGATATTGCATCGTCAAATATAAAATGTGTATCGTCAATGTAATTTTTGTGAATTTGTATTAAAAAATGTAAATCGTCAAGTATAATTTTATACATTGTCAAGTATAATTTTGTGCATAGTCAAGTATAACAATACTAAAAAATTATGTGCATCATAATGAACAATATGTGTATCGATTGTTCATCGTGATGAAATACTTTTGTGCATCGTAATGAACAATATATGCATCAGGAGGCACAACATTTTTTATTGCGACGCACATTTTGAATCCAAAACAAAATGGTGTATTCACGTTTTCAATGAACGCGATTCATCAAAATAATACAATACAATGCATCAAAAATAACAAAAGTTTGCAATACGATGCATAAAAATTGTACACCATGATAAAAAAAACCCAAGAAACGGTGTTTTATATTCAGTTTTTTATGCAAATTTGTAACCCTACAAACGATATTCAGGAACATTTATACTCAACTTTTGAAACCCTAAAATGTATTCAGCAACTTGTTACTTCGTTTTTGTTAGTTCTTGTGGTTGTTACCTTCTTTCCGGTCCTCTTTTGTAGTTGAGAAAACATTTTTTCTTTATTTGATAGTAACTCATGATAATATTTTCAAAAGTTTTTGCAAAATTTTTGAAGGGTTTTAAGAATTTTTGTTTTGTTTGAAGAGGATTTTTTTTTTGCTATATGTTTTGAAGTGAAAGGAGTTAGTTTTTTTTTCTAGTCGATGCACAATTTTTGGTACATCGCAAGTGAAAAAGGTAATTTGTGCATTGTCTTTATTTTGCGATGCACAGTGTGGGCATTCGTGTTTTTATGTGCATCGTGTTGTGTTGCGATGCATCGTTTTTTACTTTTGCGATGCATAGCGTGCAATATTCCGTATTTTTAAAGGGTATAGATGATATTTAACAAAAAAAGTATTATTTTTTGGTTAAAAATAATTATAGTGAACTTTAGCGATTAAAAACTGTCTAAAAGAGACCGGCCCGAATTTTGCCCAAAAAATTATGTTCCCAACTTAGACATACTTAAATGACAATATTATTAAGATATTATAGTGCGTGAAAGAATTTATATTTAGTTGAAATAGTAATTATGAATTACTAAAAATTTAGCATAAGTAACTTTTATAAGTATAATATTACTATATGTTTATATCGGATCGGATCGAGCTGTTAACGAATCGGAACACCCTTAATCCAAATTTAATTTATTAAACTATAGGGCTATTGGACTCAAATCACAATCAGATAATCGAATTGAAAACTCAATCTATATCCTGAACATAACATCAAATTTGAATCAAAATTCAATTCATTGACTGCTTAACATCTGCATAGGCATCATCAATTTCGACCATACTTCTCACCGCACGTTCAAGTTTAAGATTGACTCGCCAAGAGTTGGCAGGGCTCTCTAGTCTCTAGCTACGACTGCTCAGCTATGGTTAGTTATAACAATTATCTAAGGCACTAAATGATGTATCTAGATATGCTAAGCAATGCACTTATATAATATTTTTTTTAAAATATGACGAAAATGCTTTTTATTATTATTAAATATAATTAAGATTAGAGTTCATATTATTAATATTAATGACTATTTTACAATATATTTTTTTAATTTATTTTATTTAATTAAGAAATTTTTTACAAAAAAATAAAGTCGGCTCGGCTATATAACAAAATGCCGATTCGTCTATATCCTTCTTCCAGTCTCGATCGCTCTCCTTCCTTTCCTTTTGTCTCTCTCACAAACAAACATACTATATATTTGCATCCCCCTTTTTAATTTGCACTCAACGAAAATGGCATTTTCATATCTCCACATATATATTCTTCATGTAGATAGATAATAATAAAAGCATATCCCCACATTAGGATATAGCCGGCCCAACTATATTCAAAGAGAAATTACTGGTCGGTCTACTTTTTAAAAAAAATTTTCTCTCCAGTCCACCCTTTTTTTTAAACCGCTAAAAGGTACTTTGAGAATTTTCTTCTTAAAATGCCCTCAACAACATCGTTGCTTCAGATTTGAGGTTCGAATTGTTGTACAAATGATTTCATGTTGTTAATATAGTCTTCCCTCATGTTTAGGTATCAATTTCCATGCATAGAACACGAATTTGATCACAATTTGATCAAATTCGAATTTTTTGAGTTATCTCATTTTTCTTTGTTCTTGGGCTGTTTTGGCCACTTTAATCTATATTTTAAGCTTCGAATTTGTTTAAAATCAATCTCATATTGTTATCCTAACTTAGTACTACATTTGTAAATAATTTTTCTACCAAAAAATACTATTTTTGAGATCAAAATCGAGCTTGACAGTGTGCTGTCCGAAAACAAAAGAAGATGTTCTTGAACTAATTTTGAGACTTTAATCAATGATTTGAGTTTGAATTTTGTATAATATCAATATCATACTGTTATAGGAAGTCAATACCATTTTTATATGTAAATTTTCCAACCAAAAATAACCATTTTGATTGATTTTGATATTATATTAAATTGGACATCGCGATGCTTAAAATTGGGCATCGCGATGCCTTTAATTCGCCAATCGCAGTATGCTGCGATGATCGCGATGCACCAATTGTTGCATCGCGATGCCCCAATTTGTAAAAGTGGTGCATCGCGATGTCAAAGTGGTGCATCACGATGCCAAAGTGGTGCATCGTGATGCCAAAGTAGTGCAACGCAATGCCAAAGTAATGCATCGTGATGCCAAAGTAGTGCATCGTGCTTTGGTTGCTCATCACGATGCTTTGGTTCCCTAAAGCGCGCTGCGATGATCATGATGCACCAATTGGTGCATCGCGATGCCCCAATTTGTAAAAGTGGTGCATCGCGATGCCTTGGTTGCTCATCGTGATACCTTGGTTTCTCATCGCGATGTCTTGGTTACTCATCACGATGCCTTGGGTTACTGAAGCGTGCGTGTTTTTATTTCATTAATGGCATAATCGTCTTTTCGCCCCAAAAATGCCTTTTTTCGGTTTTTAAAAAAGATGAGTGGACTGGAGCGATTACAAATGTTTAAAAAGGGACCGGCCTGTAATTCACCCTATATTCAATAGTGCCGGCCCGATTCTCTCTCAAATATCAAAAAAAAAAATTTTAAATAAAATTGTCTTGATCCTATTTCTTTTTTTTTTTACTATATTTATTATATTATATTATTTGTATTCAAAATATAAATGATACTACACACGTTAATTCAATACGTGTCTAATTTTTTTTTATGTTACATTATTGTTTACAGGATGTTCATATCGTTTATGATGACACGGAACAGTTCCATAATGTGTCTCATATTTTTGCGACTGATCACATGTTTGATAGTCGAGAAAAAGTGAAAGATTGGATTAGAGCAATAGGAAAACAAAATAATATGTATTTCAAGAATTAAAGGCAGAAAACATTTATCTTTAATTTAATGGTTTAGAAAACTCATTTTTACATTGATCTAATAAAATGTTTATGTGATGTCTTACAGAGTGGAGAGTGCACATGCACAGTTAAAGAGTTGGTTATCCATGTTAGCAAACAGTTTGGATCACTTAGTCCAACAGTTTGGATCACTTGATCAATATACTTCTTAACGAAAAGTTAAGATACATTTTAATGAAACGTAACGATATGTCTTAAAGAAATATAACCACACGTCTCAACAGAACATAACGTTACGTCTTAAAGAAACTTAGCGATACCTCTTAACGAAATAAAGCGATACTTAACGAGACGTAATGATAGGTCTTAACGAAACATAACGATACATCTTTGTGCAACATAACGATACGTCTTAAAGAAACACAACGATACGTGTTAACGAAACATAACGATACGTCTTTCTGAAACATAACAATACGTTTTAACGAAACATAATGATTCATCTTAACCGAAACATCTTACCAAAACATAATGATACTTTTTAACGAAACGTAACGATACGTTTTAACGAAACATAACAATACGTTTGAATGAAACATAACGTTATGTCTTAATGAAACATAACAATATTTCTTAACTAAATGTAACGATATGTCTTAACGAAACATAACGATACGTATTATCAAAACATAATAATACGTCATAACGGAATATAACAATACGTCTTAATGAAATATAACGATATGTCTTAACGAAACATAACTGTACGTCTTAACAAAATGTAACCATACGTCTTAACAAAATGTAACCATACGTCTTAACGAAAAAAAAAACGATACTTCTTAACGAAACATAATGATACTTCTTAACGAAATATAACGATACGGCTTAACGAAACATAACGATACATCTTAATGAAACTTAACAATACTTCTTAACAATACATAACATAACGATACGTCTTAACGAAATGCAACGATACATCTTAACGAAACATTACGAGGGAATTGTCAGATTGGGAGCACGTCTAGAGGACATACTCCACTGGGCCAAAGAGTGACCCAATGTCCATCTCGGGTCGAGGTCGAGGTCTTTCTTCGTCGATGCATAGTACGGGTAATTCATTTCCATTCGCACATGTTGGTCACTTAAGTCTTGCGTGACATATTTGTCACTACAGTCTCGCGTCAAAGGAAGTGCACCGCCAACTGAACAGATAGACTTCGGTTGGGTTTATGAAAATCACTTCATAGCATTATATATGTCTAACTTCACTCCCATGCCAAAGATTAAAAGCGATTGGGAACTCATTTGTTACAATGACATTTGCAATTTGTTATAATGACATTTAGCACTTTCCTATCTTGTGTAATATTACAATGATATTTACAATTTGAAATTTCCAACACTTAAATTTGACATGTTATAAACAAAAAATATCTTACATGAATTAAATTTGACATGTTAAAATTAATACATCAAAATAAAAACATTATACATAAAGCTTACATCCAAAATAGTATTTGCAACATAAGAACATAATACATATATTCGTCCCAAAGTTAAAGTCGACAACATGTTCATCTATATAAATCTCTCACTTTAATACATAAGTCATCAAGTGTCTTCCAAAATACAATCTCGTCCGTTTGCTCCCGCCTTTCGGGATCTAGTAGCTGCAATTGCTTAGAGTAAAACACCTAATCTAACAAAATTGATTTGAAAACTAACTATAAATTAATTCAAAAAAATTAATAATTAATTCTAAATAACAATAACAATTAATGTAGCATATATATAAAATTTACGCAAAAAAAAAAAAAGTTTAATCTAACAAAAACATAACATTTAAAAAGTTAATAATCAATAACGTAGAGTATAAAAAGTGGACCAAAGGAACATCATTTTAATTACAGGAAATTGCTGGCCGGTCCACTTTCTGAAACTTTTTTTCTCTTCAGTCTACCCTTTTTTTTTTAACCGCTAAAATGCACTTTGAGAATTTTCTTCCTAAAATACCTTCAACAATATCGTTGCTTCATATTTGAGATTCGAATTGATGTATAAATGATTTCATGTTGTTAATATAGTCTTTTCTCATGTTTGGGTATCAATTTTCATGCATAAAGCACGAATTTGATCAAATTCAAATTTTTTGAGTTCATCTCATTTTTCTTTGTTCTTGGGCTGTTTTGGCCACTTTAATCTTTGTTTTAAACTTCGAATTTGTTTAAAATCAATCCCATATTGTTATCCTAACTTAGTACTACATTTGTACACAATTTTTCTATCAAAAAAATACTATTTTCGAGATCAAAATTGAGCTTGACAGTGTGCTGTCCGAAAAGAGAGGAAGATGTTCTTGGACTGATTTTGGGACTTTAATCAATGATTTGAGTTTGAATTTTGTATAACATCAACACCATACCGTTATAGAAAGTCAATACCATGTTTGAATGTAAATTTCCTAACCAAAAAACAACCATTTTGATCGATTTTGATATTATATTAAATTGGACATCGGGATGTCTTAAATTGGGCATCGGGATGCCTTAAATTGGGCATCGAGATGCCTTTAATTCATCAATCGCAGTATGCTGGGCAACACAACGGGGCCCCCGAAAGGTAAACAAAAATCAAGTTCCCTCCATCGGTTAAAATTCAAACCGTGCCTTGGTTGCTCATCGCGATGCCTTGGTTACTCATCGCGCTTTGTTGCTCATCGCGCTTTATTGCTCATCGCGATGCCTAGGTTACTCATCGCGATGCCATTGTTGCTCATCACGATGCCTTGGTTGCTCATCACAATGATTAACCCATGCGATGCCTTGGATTACTCATCACGATGCCTTGGGTTACTGATGCGCGCGTGTTTTTCTTTCATTAATGGCATAATCGTCTTTTCGCCTCAAAAATATTTTTTTTTGGTTTTAAAAAAAGATGACTGAACTGGAGCGATTACAAATGTTTAAAAAGGAACCGGCCCGTAATTCACCCTTTTAATTAACCAATTACAAATTAACAATGTTTAAAAAATAAATAAAAAAACAAGGCTAATCCGGCATTTTAAAAAAGAGCCGGCCAATTCTATTAAATAAGGCCGATCCGACATTATTTAATAAAGCCGGCCCAATTTTTTAAAAATGCCGGCCCGACTATAGAGGGAGGGAGAGAGCTCTTGAGTTGTTGAGGGAGGGATAGAGCCGCCTGTGTAGGTTGAGAGATTAGTGTAAGTTGTGTTTTTTTAAAAAAAATAGAATGAAAGGTATTTTAGTAAATGTGGTATAAATGGGTGCAATACTTAGCATAAATGGGTACTATGTTAGTATCCCTATAACAATTAATAAATAATTTATAATAGTAAAATGTAAGAAAAAAAAAAAACAAAACCTTACTATTTTTTAATCGGAAGTTAAAATTACATCTGGAGACACTTTTGTGCTTGCTAATGTTTTTATATTTGGCGCTATTATTCCCTGCCGCACCCATTCTCTCTGTGTTCATCCAACTTTTATTTTTGCAACTATCGCTTCCACACCCACTCTATATTTGTGAGCTATCGCTCCCCAGTCCCCACCCATTCCATGTGATGATCATCACCTCAGTTCCTAAATTATTGTTGTTTCTGACTATATTTAATCAAACAAAATATTTTTCAAATATAAATTTAGTATTTATTTTTTACAAAGTTATAAAATATGTAATTCCTAATACTTTTAAAATACTATGAATTACGTGTTAATAAAAAAATATATGTCAAATTCACATTTAAAAAAGGTCTTATTTGACAAAAAAAAAAAAAAAAGGTCAAACATGACAATAATTTAAGAACAAAAATAGTATTACTTGTACACAATTTCTTACTACATTTTACTTTGGAATGCAACTAAACAAGGAAGGGCCTATCCCTCGTTGAATTCCACAACATAAGAAGAATGTGCCACAGTTGGTTAGTACACGGAGCGGAGCGGGGCGGGCGGGGCGGGGGGGGGGCACTTTACTTATCATGCTTTACCACTCAAAAAATTGGAAAAGAAGAAGAATATGGAGTATTGAACTTGATTTTGATAGATATAGATACTGAATTTTGCATGTGTATTTAATGCTTTATCCTATTAACTGCATGTGCAGCATAAATAAGACTTGACTGACTCACTTTAAATCCTAGAAGAATCAAAGCAAGAAGACCCACCAACAAATATATATTTCATTATTAAAAGTAAAGCTTACCGAAATTTAGTTTATCAAATTATTGCCATAATCCAGAAACTTGTAGAATTAAATTCAATACGATTAACAAAAACATCTTGTCAAATGCTATGTTGACAATCACCTTTAGCCGTCACATTATTACTACACGGAATGCTCTAAATGAATAATATTCTAAACTGAGGCTTTCGGTTCAGTTGAGGTGATCGAACATTTCTCAAACAGAGCTCTACACTAAATTACAGAGGAGATTTCAAAACATAAATGTTTTTGTCAATGATTTCGCTAGCTAGCTGTAGAGTAGTAATAAAATTTTCTCTCTCTCTTGAACAAGACACCCAAAAATTAATGTCCTAGATGAGTTTTTGCTCAGCTCTGTCTTGTCTTTATGCTGCTCCAATGAGTTCAAAGTAAACTGACACATCCACATACAAGTTTGGGTATGGCATGGCCTAAGTTTGCTTCACCATTGCAAAACACTCTTTCAAGAAATTCTGAAGCTGCGAGGAGTACTTATCTGGAAAAGTCCGGTAATGGTCTACATGAGGGGATATGCCAAAGTTTAAGGACTGGACTTTTCTCCCCATTCTTCTCTGCCTCTCGATGAATGTCTCGATTGACTGAAATGGAATGACCTTGTCGTCTGTACTATACAGGTAAAGCTGAGGACATGGAGGCTGCTCCTTGGAGAGGGTAGAGATGATCTTGGCCAATCTCCTGTAAAACAATCAATCTCAAATTGAAATTAATATTTTGTCATTCAGAATATAGGAAAGTAAAGTATGCAAGGAAAGTTGAGGGGTGCGAAGAATGCTTACTGATTTACGTAAGGCAAGTTGAGAATATACGAAAAGAACTTCTCAAATGCTACCAGAAGAAAGACCTCCATGATAAGAGGTCCCTTCTCTCCGGTAATGGGCACAGGTATTCCACCTTCCACTTTGTTTCCTTGTCCAGTTGAGACTGAAGAATATGCTGCAGAGCTACGCTTCTTCAGCAATGCAGCAGTGAATCCAGCTGCCCATACCTAGCAAGAATCAAGAGGGAATCATAATCAGTCTCGCTTTTTCATCCTTGTAATAACAGTAACTCGTTTCAGAAAAAAGTTAAAACGACTACTCCCTAATTTTGTACATGTCTATTCTAGCTACAGAGTTTCTGTTAAAATGGCACTGAACTTTCTTCTGCTTCCAAATGCTATAGAACACCTCAAAAGGGAAATATACATGCATTTCTGCATATGAAAACAAATATCCATGTTGTGGGTCGTATGTTGATAGAGCTGAGGTTAGCATTTTGTTCATTTAGGTTAGAATAAATTAGGTATAATCGTGAAAGAAATACGTGGTAAGATTTACTGAAATAAAAAAAAAAATTAAAAGAGCAATCACAAACAAGGTTGTGAATATTGAGATAGACATGACTTGTTACTTATATCTTCTACTGTGTCTAAGTTTAAGATGATAAGCCTCATAACACTACAGCTGAACCAAGGAGATGGCCACAAAGGTGAAAAAAGTTACTCTTTATTAGCATTTTCCAGATCTCAACCACACATTAGCAATTCCTTTAGATTCAAAAATAAAACTGGTAAAACTAATCATCTTTTATTAGGTAATACAAACTGAAAATAGTGATAGAATCCAGGTGCTAAACTGTTGATTTTCTACAGGGATATGTATAATTGTATATCTCACAAACTGAAAATAGTGATGGTGGGAAATAACAGCCCAACATATAAAGAGATGAGGGGCTACAAGGGATTTAAGTTTTCTTGCTTACAATCTAAAAAAAGGAAATGCACCCTTGTACTGCGAGATGCTAATCTAAAGAAAGTTATGTCACTGTCTAGATCTCACACTGCAAAACTCATTATTCTTTCAAGGGGTCGTTTGGTAGAAAAGTCAGGATAACATTAATTAATACTATATAACATATATTATTTTAACCGAGATTATTTTATCTCAGTTATAGAGTTATCTTATGTTTGGCGATGGAATAGATTAATAGTCCACTAGTTATCTAATTTGATGTTTGGCAGCCCAAATTAATTTCAGTATTACGCTATATTTTCCAAAAACATCCTTATAAATTAGGTTGATTAAATGATGACTCGAGCCTATCTCACTTAGGTTTTTTTCTTCAAGCTACTGATGTCTACATTTTTATAAATAATATATTTAATTCCATTGTTTAATGCAACATCAATATTTTTTTTAAATTAGATAAACCTAGCTATTTATAATTATTATAAAGTATATAAAAATAATAAAATTACATATTTATAAATTTTAACGTTCTTTTTAATCTCAACCTAGAAAAAGATACTACTATATTAGTTTGTTTAAATAAAAAAATAGAATATGTTTATGTATGTGCATATGTATTAATTTATACATATTATAGTAATATAAAAATTAAGAAAAAAATCATATCAATATAATAAGTAGGCTATTGAAAGAGAAAAATAAGAAGTGTGGAAATGTGGGGTGAGGTTGCGTGGGTGGGTGAGGGGAGCGGGGAGGAAGGAGAAGGGAAGAGGGAGGTGGGAGGGTGAGTGAGAGAGGGAGGGAAGGTAAAAAAAAAACTGGGTGCGTTGGGGAGCCGGGAGGCTGGGAGAGAGATGGAGGGAAGGTAAGAAAAAATTGGCTGGGTGGGGGAGCGGGGGAGGAGGGAGGAAGGAGGAGGGAGGGAAGGTAAAATAAAAGTTTCGGTTCAGTGAAAAATGAGAGAATATATATATATATATATATATATATATATATTCATTATTTGCAAGTTTATGTAAGGGCAATTTAAGAATGAAAAATAGTCTCAGTTTTTGTTTATCCGGGATTAAATTATAACATGGAGAATGAGAGATTATTTAATCCCGGATAAGGGAGTTATCCAGGTAATTCGGATATTTTTATCCTTGATCAAAAAAGCTACCAAACGAGGAATATGGATAATTTAGTAATATCCTCCTATTTATCCCACTACCAAACGACCAATCAATGTACATAGTGAGTACAAATCAGAAGCTCAAATAAGTCCTTAGCTATGATGGTATATGAATAATTGTATATCTTATCTAGTGACATTCTTACCCTCATCACATTATGAGAAATCTTAAAATAGAAGTTGAAAGAAGAGTCATGCCAACGTTATGTCTTTCTTTCATGGAAAAATATTAACAGTTTTCAATGAGCAGGAAAACCATATCCCCTCCAGAAGCTTGAATTATGTTGCCATCATTTCTAGAGTTTGATAAGTATAATGATGGCAATTGATTCTCCTGTCTGTTATTTAACTTACCCGAAAGAATAAGTGCCAGTGGCAAGCAGTCATGCATTCACATAATGGAGGATCCTACCTTTCAAACAGTACCATAAAGACTTTGGGAACTCTTGACGAAAAGGGGACATAGGCATAAAAGGTTAGAAAAAAGTTCCGTCTTAAGCATACTTCTTTTTTTTTATATTTTCACTAAGGAGTTAGAACAATGCAAATCCATCTCTTCCATATAGAGTCTCCCAATCTATTATGATAAACAAAAGATCAAGTAGTAGTAGCTACAGGCTACAGCTAGGTGAAACAAATAGAACAAATAACCTTACATATTTTGACCATGCACAAATATAACCAGACATCTTATGAACAAATTATAGTACATGCATAAAACTCCAAACAAGAACAACCTCATAAATTTAGAAATAAAATCTATGTACCTTAGGATTTATTTCTGGATCACCTCCTGAATCAACAACACATCCTTTAATCTTATCAAGTAGATCGTGTCTGCCTAGCAGTTTGTCAAGAATGGCACCATAACTGCAGAGAAAAAAAACCAAAAAGAAAGCCTCTGAGAATATAGCAACGTAACATGCCAAGCTTGCGTAAGTATTGTCTAGACTCTTGCACTTTATTGGTCCTACAAAAGTGCAAGAGAAAGTAAAAGAAGACATAACAACAGTCATGATGGCAAGTTCTAGTGTTTCATTATTAGTTACTATAATAAAACCAAGTATGATAGAACATTGTCAAAACTCATTTTCTAATAATTATCTTGTCCTTTTCCTTTCCTAAAATTTTCCTAGAGCCAAACACAGCTGCAACAATCAATGAAATCTCTTTAAAGTAGTGACTCAACATTCCCCACTTTCCTGGACTGAGTTTGTAAAGGAAGTCAAGCTACTTAAGCTACCTTAGTTAGAGTTCGACTGGAGTGTGAGTGCTTTCAAGCTAAACAAGCCAAACTTGAGCCCAAGTTTAAGCTCTATAGTTTTATTGAGGTCAGCTCATGCTCCCTCAATAGATTCAGAAGAATCCTTTTACTACGTTAAGTGATCAAACTATTTGAGCTCTGCTAAGTAAGAAACCAACTGCTCGAGCTCGACTTAAGATTGGATTGGTGCTTGGTCGTGACAGCTCGAATAGGAAATGTGCCGAATTCTACTTCATTTCAAGCTCATCTAAAAGAGTGAGCCGAACCTGAGCAAGCCAACCTCGACTTGGTTTGGGTCACAAAACATTCTAAGCATATTCATGAGCAATAATCAAATGAGCAAAGACATGAACAAAAATTTACTAGAATTTGAAACTACAAAGAAGTATAATTGATCAAAAGCATAAAAGTGAGGAAGTTCTATCAATTAACCTACGCAAGCCAACCAGTATTGCTGAAGGTATGGAACAGGAGGAAGCGTTCCCTTCCATCATTTTCCGACTCCGACAACCACAATGCAAGCTCCTTTGTCAACTCCGATATCCGCTCCTCCAATTTCTTCCCCAAGTCGAACGAAATCACGTCTTTCACCGAAGCAACAAATGTAACGGCATGAATACCCCTAGCATTATAAAAATCGGCGTACCTTCTCAAGTGTTTCGGCTTCGATCCAAGCCAACCTAGCAACACGACCGTCACAATTGGCCCCTTATCCCCCACAATACCTACATCGCCGCCGTTAACGTCGTCTGGGGAAAACTTCCATTCGAAGGGCTTGTCTTTGGGGCCGGAAAGAATACGGGCGAACCGGTCGGTTGAGATTGAGTAACGCAAATTGTGTGACGAGAAGAGAGACTGGAAAAGCCCTAACGGGTTACGATTTGGCGGGAAAATCAAGGTGCGGTGGTGGTTGGAAATGGAGAGGCGAGGTAGGGGAGTGTGGAGAGAGCGGAAAGGGAGTGAGGGTTTGGGGGAGAGGGTGAGAGGGTGAGATTTGAGGAGGAGGGAATTGGAGAAGTGGCGATTGGTGGAATTGAGGATTCGGACTGAAGCTTCCATTGGAATTTGAATTTGGAAATGGTGGAACGGGAATCTCAGGCACTGTGGATGTTTGTTTGCAGGGATTAACAACGGGCTAACATAACGACGGCACTGGATTTGCCAGTCAAATGGTTGCCGGAGATTACGAAGTTCTGTCTCCTTTTTTACGAGTCTTAATTCTCAATTTTATTGCTCAAACTGTCCAAAAAGTTCGATGAGCTCGTCCAACAATATTTTTTTTACAAATTAATAATTATATTTTACAAAAAATTTGTCAATTTGGCCACCTAAAATAACTACTAGTAGTTTTATTTGACGAAAATATTTGAAAAGACTGAAATGCCCATTAGCTATGTTCAGCTCCTCCCCTGAACATCTCCTCCGAGCTCTTCTTCATTTCCAGGTGAACACAAATGGAACCACTGTGTTAATTTCAAATTGGGTAAATACACTAAGCACCTCAATTATTTTCTCAAGATCCAACTGCTCCCCAAACCCACCTCTAATTAATCCCCGTATTCCACCCAAAATCTTCATCCCTTTCCCAACACAACATCCCATCCAATCATAATTCACCACCTTCTGCCTTTCTCTCTGTCTCTGTTCCCATGTTTTTCTCTATAGATGCACAGAGGAAGGTAGCCAAGCCAAGGTAGTCAAGAACCCCGCTTCCGGCTTTGAGATCGTCTTTCTACCGGGTCATTCACCCACCTTGTTCTGTCTTCGATGTCTTCCCTCGATACCAGATCGATACCAACTCCTTGTTGATTAGTGAAAAGGCAGAAAGAAAGAAAAAGAAAGTTTTATGTAAGATTTAAGAGGGAAGCCTTGGGATTGCTCCTGTGAGATGGCTAGAACACTCCAGCGAGCTTCAAAAAGAGGAGAATTCTCTCATGGTCTTCCCATCTCCTTGAACGAGATTTCGTCTTCTTCCACGCACAAGCATTACATTTGCGTCCATGGATTTGGACGAATCCTGTCTGGGTTCTTAGTTGGGTAGTGATTTTGGGGGTTTTGAGGCCCGGCGATCTCGTCAAAGTTCGCCGTGAAGGCTAGCGCCATGGCTGGGTTTTGCTCGCGGGTTTGGTTCCTGTTTTGAGTCTTCACACCTTGGAACTTGATAGGGCACAATTTATGATGATACTTAGGGCAATTTTGGGTTTACAAACAAAAATTTAAGCTTTCTTAATAGCAAATCAAATGAAGCGACTAATGTGGTACCTTTTGTAAAGTATAGTTATTAATCTGTGAAAAAAAAATTGTAAGGAGAGCTATTGGACCTTTTTCAACAGTAGAGTGATAAAATTAAAAATTAAGTTTTTTTGAATTTTCTTATGGGCCGTCAATATTTAGGTAGATTACAATTACCTCCCCTGTGATTTAGTTAATTCCATACCTTCCCTATTCTGTTGGGTTAAGTTTCTTCAAATTTTCATATGTGTATCCATTCTATCTATTAGTAGGACACTCTCACCTCTTTTGGCTATAGGTCCAACTACCTTTTGGCATTGGCAAGTAGCAATAATGCAATATGATGTTTAATCCACTTTAAAGTAAAAATAAGGGGAATATTCACATATGGCCTAATCAAATACCCAAACTTCTTATATGGCTTAACTTACTCCAAAACATCTTTAATGAATTTTTTTTTATTTGAAAATCCCAAAATACCCTCTTTTTCGAACGACTCAAGGCGTAGTTTAAACGACTTAAGGGTATTTCAAATGACTCAAGGGTCGTTCGAACAAATCGTTTAAACAATTCACATAGTCGTTTAAGCAATTCATGGGTTCGTTTAAATGATTCATGGGGTCGTTTAAGCAAAACATGGGTTCGTTTAAACGATTCATAGGGTTGTTTAAACGATTCATGGGATCGTTTAAACGATTCAAGGGTATTTCATGGTAGTAGAGAGATGGAGAGACAAAGATAGGGCTTCCATGACAGTAGAGACATAGAGAGAGATGACATACCAGATCCATGGCAACAGTAAGAGGAGAAAGTCGAGGGAGATGATGTGGTCAGAGATGGAGGAAGAGGGCGATGATGTGGCTGGAGATTGGTGGGGGAGGCGCTGTGGTCGGAGAAGAGGGGGAGACGTGGAATTTGAGAAGGAGAGAGAGAGAGAGAGAGAGAGAGAGAGACCGTGAGACTGATTTAGGTTTTGATGGCCTTTGGGGGTATTTAAGGATGTTTGTATTAAGTTTTAGTCAAATGCCATATAAATTGTTTTATCGTGTCAAAAGGTTGGTACTTGATATATACCACTAAAAATAACCTAAACTCATGGGTTAGGTGCTTTTGGGATGAGCAAGATAAGCCTCAAAGAAAAAGCAAGTATAAATCATCACGTGTGAAACGAGTTAATTAATATATTCTTGTATAGTACACTTATAATATATGTATATTTGAATAATTAAAAAAAATTATTTACCGTAATCGAACCGAACTTAATAATTAAAAATACTTATACTTTTGAGTTGAATCTTATAGTATAAGTAAAAAACTTTAAACGTAGTGTATTTCATGTATAAAACTCCAGTATATATAAAATGGGAGAGACTATTTTCACTACAATTTTTGATAATCCACTACATTAATAATTATTACATTAAACAAATATATGTTTGGACAAAACTACCCTTAATTACTTGCCCATTTTAAGTTGACTAACAAAGTAACTTTTCTAGTTACCTTTTTATATTATTTTCAAACTAATTCAAAACATAATCTTTAATTAGCGTTCACATGAACGACATAATTATTCTTTTTCTATTTTTTATTTAAAATATTTAATTCATTAAGCTCATGGCTATAGTCATGTTGCATAATAGAAAAACTACTATCATAAGGATATTTTTTGTCAACAAAACTTTGAATAACATGTGATCTTTGCTTATTGAAATAAAAAATTCACTTAGATTAAAATAATATTGTAAAAATTAATTCAATACTAAAATCATATTGTGATATAGTATCGTATGGTTTTAATAACTTTTGCCTACCTATAACAATTGATTCTAAATTTTAATTTTTGAATTGATTGAACCCAATAATCAATTCAATACCTATCATATTGCTATTATTGAGTTATAATTTTTTTAAATTATATAATTTTATTTTAGTAATAAAATATCACATATTTTCTATAATTTTGTTAGATAAATGCTTTTATGATTTTTTTTATAATGAAACAAGAAACGAGTCATAAGCATAATTGAAAAAATCTATTAATTAAAAGTAAATACAAATATATATAAAAAAAAAAAGCATAACAACCTTTTTTGTTGATATGTTAGGAATCAAAAGGTAATTTGAAAATAAGAAATATATTACTCAACTTCAAATGGGAAGTAATTAATTAAGGGGTAGTTTTGTACAAATATGTATTTATTTAATGTAATAATTAATAATACAGTGGATTAGCAAAATTTGTAGCGGAAATAGCCTCTCTCATACAAAATTTTGATATAATTTCATTATTTCAATTATTTGATTTATGTAAATCTTTTGCAAATTGATCAAATAAGATATTTGACATAAAAATATCAATTATTAAGTCCAAGAAATATTATTTGTTAATGTCCATACTTTGTGAATAAACACACAAGAGTATATATGCTTAATTAAACTTTTATTTGCTACTATCTCATAGTTATTTTGAAATAAATAGGTAATAATATGAAGGGTTAACTCCATCATTGGTCCCCCGAAGTTTGGGCTTGTACATCAATAGTCCCCAATCTTAGAGTTGTCTCACCACTAACCAAAGTATCCAATTTTCGCACATCGTTGGTCCCCGAGATGGACGGCGTTAGAGTTGGGACTGTTAAGTGGGCATGTGCTCACTCACATGATATTTTTGGAGGGCAAAGCTGTCTTTTCATCTTCTCTTTCGTCAATCTTCTTTAACCTCCTTCAACACTAGCGATCTCTTCCTCCACAGTAACACTAAGAAGTAACATCATCAGTTCCGTCTCTATCGTAGCTCACTCATCATCGCTGCCGTCGACATCGCTTTCATAATTAATATCCGTTCCATCGTGATCCTCATCCCAATCGGTATTGCTCAGATTGTAATTTGAGTCCGGAGGTGGCAATGGATTAGGTTGCGGAGTGATGTTTTATTAGATCGAATAATTTTCATTAGCATTTCATGCTTTGTTTTTAGGCGCCTGCGTTCTTGATTGGATTGCCACATTAGCATTTCATGCTTTGATTTTCTCTATGTTGGGTTGTAGGTCCACTTAAGGCGATTAACAAAGGCTAGGGGGGGTGAATAGCCTTATAAAAACTTTGGCAGCAAAAAAATAGATTTTAAAGAATCACTCAGCTAATCAAAGTGAATGATCGGCTGATGACTAAGGCCTATGAACAGTATTGAAGATATGATTGAAGTAATGAGACCAAGGCCGACTAAAACTTTAAGTAATACGATGCTTAAGGCTTTGGTCAGTTTGATCAAGAAGTGAAACAGTAATGGACATAGGATGTAGAGTGGTTCACAGTATGAAAACTGCTATGTCCACTACCAAGTTGGTCAAACTTGGATTTTTAAAGTGCACTAATATATTAATAATCCTAAGTGATCACTAATGGATCAGTGTACAACAAGGACCTGTGAAATATGGAGATTGAGTGTTACAAGGAACAAATCAATCTTGTGTGTTACAATCAATGATCTCTCAAAAACTAAGTAGTTGAGAAAGATTCAAATAATGATTGAACTAAGAGTAAATACAAAGAATGAGAAATAGCAATAAATAATCTAAGTATTTTTCTCTTGAATGAAGCTTTAGAAATCTTGAGAGTATTGAATGATTTAGAATTTCTTTTCCACTTCAATGTTGTTATCTCTCAATGCTCCTTCAACTTTAAATACTCAGAGATGGAGAAGTTGCCATTGGACACAATGGATACAGGTTGACGTTGCAATAAATGTTCTGATGAAAAGCAGGTCAAACGAGATGAACAACTCTTTCTTGAGCTTTGCGATATCTCAGAAGATGTAGGTTAAGATCTGTCTTTTCATTCTGAAATAAGACAAAGATAGCTTATAAAGGAAAGTATGTCAGGATACATTAAATGCAAAGCAAAAAGTAAGTTTGAAAAAGTACGCCAAGTCCTAACACAGATTTTAAAATAACTAAGGTAGCTTATCATGGAAGCTTCCATTTTCAGATCAGTAGCTCTTAAAGAGATAAGAAGAGAACATAATCAGCTTGACCGATTTTAAAAAAAGAAGATTAGTCATCAATCATCTTAGGGTGGCTGACCAAGTGATCAGTCAAACAGTAAAAGGACTTGGCTGAATACAAAGTAATTTCTAAATTACTTGGAATGTTTTAAGTAAATTAATGGAAGGATCAACAAGCTCCTCCTATTTGCTTAAAGCCATTCACATTAAAGCAGAAGTAAAGATAAGCAAATAATATGTAAGTCTACAGTGATAGAAAGATGTTACCTCAGATGTATGTCTTTATAACATCTTGTAAATAATGTAGTTTGGCAGAGAACAAAAACATATATACAGGATAACATAAATAGGATAAACAATGACTGGAATTTAAAAAAAGTTAAAACAAGAGAGAGAATCAGTCACTGAGTTCCACGTGATCAGTCCCGGCGGTCGTAGAAAAAGAAGGATCATAGTTGAATATTCAGTTACTTCCTCAGCTCAGCATTTTCTTGTTTGAGAGCCTCGATGATCTCCTTCTGCGTTGTCTCCTCCTGAAAGGCTTTAAGCGAAGCCTCTTCAGAGTTCCGAATGTGATCAGCAGCCTCCCGTTCAGCAGTAGCAATTTGCTCCTAATCATCAGCATCAGGAGCATTTGGGTGTCCTACAGCAATAGCGCTGCAGACTTCACTATATACTTCTCCGTGAATATCTGGAATAGCTAACCGCAACTGATGTCGAAGTTCATCATGAGATCGAACTAAGGCACACGAAGAGAGATATTCATCTGCATCTATTGATATTTGAGCGCATCCAGTTCACCCATACAACTGAATAGAGACGTTATGGAGCTGTTCAGTATGGTGAAGGTCTCAGCAAGTCTAAGTTGTGCATCCCTAAGTTCATTGAAGCCTGCAAAAGACATGGAGGGTGCTGAAGTAAAATGACCAGCAATATTTGCCTCTGGTCAGCAGCAGCTTCAGGAGTTGCATCAGCAGGGGTAGCTTCAGTTCTTTGTTCAGCGATGAATTCAGTATCTGCAGAAGATGGTGCATTCTTGTCGGCAGCAATAGTAGTCTCTTCAGTTTCTTCCTCAACCTCTTTCAGCAAATGTGATTTTCTTATTCTGCCTCTTATGAGGGTTACGAAGGATCTCATTAACAAGAGCATCTTTCTTTTGTCGTTTCAGAACAACGGGAGGGAGAGGGGCAACATCAACTTCTATTCCCTCAACATTATCAGCATCAGCTAGGAGTTCATCAAAAGTAAACAAATCTTCTCCAGATAACATAGCAGTCACCTCTGATGGCATAGGAGCAACTGAGGGCAAAAGAGGACATGCTAAAATTTGGGGAAGTCTTGGTTCAGTAGATTGGGGGTAAGTATCAGCTGAACGGTTGAGTTATCAGCTAGCTAATGAGATGGTGTTTGGGAAAGATGTATCGAAGGGAGAGATAAAATTATAGGAACAAAGGTGACGGATAGAGGAGTTGGAGAGTAAGTTTGAGAAATAGGATCGATATCCATATCAGTTGTAATGATGTTATCCTTATTGTTATCTTCATTCACATCAACAGCAACCCCTTCAAAAGAGTGAAGCTCCTTATTAACAGTAGGAGAGGGTTCAGTTGATGTCTCAATATCTGTTTCTTCATTATCACCATTCAGTCCTAGTTCAGTAAGGACTCTATTGATGGCATCATTCACTGAATCAGTTCTTGACATAGTTTCAGCTTGTGTCACAGCTTCAGCATGTTCAGCAGATGACTGTCCACCAGTTGGAGAACTAACATGGTCAGCATCAGTAGGTAAAGATTTAGTACAGACCTCAGCATGTGTTTCAGTAGTTGGCTGAATTTCAGCGGTTGCTGATGCAAGAGCTTCAGCTTCCCTCTGATCTCTTCTCCTCTGAGCAAGAAGGCCATACTCCCTCTTGGCTAAGTTGATTTTTTTCCATGCTTGATCCAGGGCAGCATCTCTTACCAATATCAATTCGTCAGTCATCTCAATAGGAACCCATTCTTGATTCACTTCATCATCTTCAGGTCTGGCTTCACGTCTAACTGGGTAAGGGTCATGGATTGGAAGATTAAAGTAGTTGCCAAACAAGGTTTAGAAGCTGAAGACCATTTCATCTTAAAGGAATCGATCGCAGGCACAGTAGATTTGGTTCCATTCTAAACCTAGGGGTTCAAAGTATTTTTCATAATTTAGCTCAATGTCCCTCCTGGTGTGGTTAAAAATGGTAGGATAGAGAACATGTTTCTTTCGTGAGAAGTTAGAGTCAGTTCTTAGGTATTTAGAGAGAGGGGGACTTTTGATTTGTTCCTTCAGCTCTTCGTGAAAACTGAGAAAGGCTTGAATAAAGAATGGAAGATGATCAATAGGAAAAACCCAGTTTGGAGGAGGAGTTCTAGAGTTAGAACGGTTGTTGTTATAATGGAAGTGGAAAGTTGGGTTTCTGATTGGCTTGAAGAATTTTTAGGGTTTATTAGCCAAGGAGTGAGGAATGAGATCATCAACTGGTGGAGGAGGAGGAGGTGCTGAAGGATTCAAAGAAGAACTTGAAGTAAAAGGTATAAAGATTTGGGGATTAAGAGATGGGTGACGGACCGTTCCTTCGGTAGGGGCATTTGATCTGATTAGAGTATTAACACCAGCAGTCCTCCTTGTGCTCCTCCTGACTAGCTGAACTCCTTCAGTTGGCTGAATATCGACAGCTGCTGGCTGACTCCTTGTCCGCCTTTGAGCTTGTTGACTAAACCTAGCCAAATCTGCAGGAAGAGATGGCACTTAGAATGACATCATTGCCAAATTTCCGTAGAGAAGCAGTAGGGATTCCGTCCTGGTCCCTTATCAGTTGAGCCAGTTGGGGAATAGACTCCAAGAAATGCGATATAATGAGGTGGTGAGTATGTTTTGCTGGTCTTCCCCTCTGCAAATTATTGTGGTATTTAGTGATATTCTCATTGATAGAATCCACCAACACACCTGCCCAGTTCAATTTATGTCCTTCAACTAAGGCAGCCATCAGATGCCACTGAATCTTCGTTAATTTATCATGGCCTTCAGATTTAATGATGAGACATTTGTCGAGGAGAGTGGATAAAGCATAGTGAATTGGCCTGAACTTGTATTTGTTCATATAGAAGCCCGTGTCCACTGCAACATCACCTCGCATTCAAGTCCACCAAGCCTTCCAGACCTGCTCAAGAACATCGACACTTCCCTCAACATCTTAAGTTTAGGAAAGCTCCTCCCAAAGTGCTGGAATCCATTATAACCTGGACATTTCTGATCATGCCGGTCAGAGAGTGAGAGGTATTTGGTATGGGAGTCATAGTGTTGAAGAAATCATTTATAAGATCAGTATGGTAGAGAGTGATAGGAAATGAGAGGATAGGTAAAAGCCTTGAGGCTATACACATGGCGATGAGCTCTTGGCCAATGGTGGAGGCCTGAAGAGATGAAAGGTCAATAAGGCAACCTGGAAGTTGATCCGCCATTGTAAAAGAGAAAGATGAAGGTAAGAGGGCGTGTTAGAAGAAGGATATGAGGGCAGAAGGTTTAAGGGTTTGGGAGATTCGAAAGCGTAAAGATGTAAAGGGTTAAGGGTTTGGATTTATATAAGATTTGGATAATAAGTATGAAAGGACTGACAGAGTGTACCCTTATAAAGTGGGAACATGGGCCGAATTTAATGTTACTTAAGTAGTGGTGTCGTGGGAAACTAAAACGTCCCATTGATGTCAGTACTTTTTAGGTGAAATGGAAGACTTTTTGAATATGTTTGGTACCATTTTCAAAGAAGAGGATAGAGAAGTAAGGCTACTAAAATTTAAGGCGGAAGAGACTAATCAGTAGGTGACTGAACAGTTGCTGAAAAGTTCGAAGCTAAATTTTGTGTTTAGTTGGATGTGAGTGACTGAACATTTAGGAGGTCAGTCGGAGAGGGGTTAACTGAACAAATATTATGTATGTGACTGAATTTTAAGTCGCTTGACTGAATGAGATGATGTGTTGGCGACTGAATCCAGTACATAAAATCAGTCGCTACAGGTTGACTGAATTAAAGAAAGAGTTTGAATTTTGCATGAGGAGGGCGAGTGGTGCAATATTCAACTTAAAAATTAACTGAAATACTTAAAACAATCAAACTTGTTAGAAATACCTGTCACTTATAAGATAAGCATTCCTAATTCACCTCTAAGAAAGGAAAATCTTGTTGAGTCTAAAGCTTTTGTAAATATATCAGCTAATTGTAAATCAGTGGTTATATATTCAAGTTGTATGTTACCTTTCTCCACGTGATCTTTTAAAAAGTGATACCATATGTCAATATGGTTGGTCTTGGAATGTATGACAGGGTTCTGATATACAGATATAACTGACATATTGTCACAGAATATTGGACATTTCTCCATCTTGAGCTCATAATCAATTAATTGTTGTTTTATCCAAAGTACTTGAGCACAGCAGCTTCCAGCAGCAATATATTCAGCTTCAGTTGTAGAGGTTGAGATTGAGGCTTGCTTCTTGCTAGCCCACGAGATTAGTCTGTTACCTAAGAACTGACAAGTACTACTGGTACTCTTCCTTTCTACTCTACAAGCTGCAAAGTCAGTATCTGAGTATCTAATTAAATTAAAGGAAAAATCTTTGGGATACCAAATACCAAGCTTTTTCGTGCTGATGAGATATCGAATTATTCTTTTAACTGCTGTCTGATGTGACTCCTTGGGATTTGCTTAGAAACGAGCACAGACATATACAGTAAATATAATATCTGGTCTAGAGGCAGTTAGATATTACAATGAACCAATCATACCTCTGTATTCAGTCATGTCGACTGATTTACCTTTCTCATCTTTATCTAGATGACAAGTAGTGGCCATAGGAGTGTCAAATGGTTTAGCATCTTGAAGTTTAAACTTCTTGATCAGCTCCTTGGTATACTTAGCTTGACTGATGAAGATTCCTTCAGAAGTTTGCTTGACTTGTAAGCCTAGAAAGTATGTCAGTTCTCCTATCAGACTCATCTTGATCTTACTTTTCATTAATTTCTCAAATATTTTGCATAAGATATCATTAGTAGATCCAAAAATAATATCATCAACATAAATTTAAACTAACAATGAGTTACATTTATGTTTCATTATGAAGAGAGTTGTATCAATTTTACCTCTTCGAATCCCTTTTTGAGAAGAAATTTGGATAAGGTTTCATACTAAGCTCTTGGTGCTTGTTTGAGGCCGTAGAGAGCTTTCTTCAATTTGTATACATAGTTCATATGCGAGTGAGTAAGTAAACCCGGGGGTTGCATTACGTATACTTGCTCTTGTAGATCACCGTTTAGGAACGCACTCTTAACATCCATTTGGTAGACCTTGAAGTCCCTGAAAGATGCATAAGCTAAGAAGAGTCTAATGGCATCAAGTCTTGTAATAGGGGCAAATGTTTCATCATAATCAATTCCTTCCTCCTGTCTGTAGCCTTGGGCCACCAATCTAGCTTTGTTCCTGGTGACATTTCCTTCTCCATCCATCTTATTTCTAAACAACTATTTGGTTCCAATGACCTGTTGATCAGTAGGTCTAGGAACTAAGCTTCATACTTGACAACGCTCAAAATGATTCAACTCCTCCTGCATTGCTTCTACCCAGTTTGGATCTTTAAGGGCTTCATCAATCTTCTTTGGCTCAGTCGATGAGACAAAGGCTGTTGAGTAAAGACACTCATTTCTTGAACTGCTTCTGGTTCTGACTCCAGCAAAAGGATCACCAATAATATTCTCAATTGGATGGTGTCTGGCCTCTCTAATTTCTTGAGGCGGGTCAACTGATGTATTGGAGGATTTGTGAGGTAAGTTAGGTGTGAATTCAGTAAGAGGAATATCAGTAGGTTGATTGTCAGGCAGAGTTATTTGAAGTGGGATGACTGAAGGGGGTTCAGCTGGCTGATCTCTTTGAGTATTGGCTGGAATAGTTAGAGTATCAGTAGATGATTGATGATTTGATGTTTGAGGGACGGTTGTTAGAGGAATGGCTGACCAGGGGTTGGTTGAAGAGTTGTTAGCTGAACCTATACTTGAGTTACCTATCTTAAGATTATCAAAGTTGTTAGTACAATCTTGACTCATCAGACTCAATTAAATTTATTTCATTGAAAGAAACATGTACAGATTCAATGATAATTGAAGTTTTCTTAACATAAACTCTAGAGGCCTTACTGATTTTGGAATATTCGACGAAAATTCCTTCATTAGCTTTCTCATCGAATTTACCTCTGTGATCATTGCCGTTGTAATGAATGTAACACTTGCATCCAAAAATTTTGAAAAAAGGCAATGTTAGGAGTCTTTCCTTTCCATAGTTCATACGGAGTCTTTCCATGGAATTTGTTGACTAGGGATCGATTCTGTGTAAAGTAAGCTGAGTTTACTGCTTTATCCCAAAAGTACTTTGGCAGCTTCGCTTCAGCTAACATTGTCTTCCCAGCTTCTATCAGTGTCATATTTTTCCTTTCAGCTACACCATTCTGCTAAGGAGTCTTGATGGCTGAGAAGTTGTGACCAATCCTGTGATCGTTATAGTAGACATCCATGCCTTGATTTTTGAACTCCGTTCCATTGTCTGATCGTACACTGACTATTTCATACTCTTTTTGAGTTTGCAAATTTCTGAACAGTGCAGTCAGTATCCCGAACGTCTCATCTTTGGAAATCATCATCTCTACCCATGTGTATCTAGAGAAGTCATCTAACACCACTAATGTGTACCTATTTCTTCCTAAACTTGCAGGAGTAACAGGACCAAAGAGGTCCATGTGCAACAATTGAAGTATACGTGTGGTTGAAAGACAAGATTTTGGTTTAAACGAAGATTTTGTCAACTTACTAAGGGCACATGCTCAATATTTTTTATCATGAGGAAAATTTAGGGAAGATAAGTCGCTTACTAAGTTTCCTTTGGAAAGTTTTGACAAATGTTTAAAATTTAAGTGGGAGAGCTTTTTGTGCCAGAGCCAAGATGTTTCTGAAGAATTTTTAGCAACTAAGCATACTTGAGAAATGTTATTAATAGAGAATAAATCAATAGCAAAAACATTTCTCTTTCTTGACCCTATAAGCATGATTTCATTAATTGAGATATTTTTGACAAAGCAGTGAGTGAAAGTAAAAATACATGTCATACCTTTGTCACAAAATTGTGATATGCTAAGCAGGTTATGCTTCAGCCTATCCACCTATGATACTTTATCAATTCTGACTGATCCTCTAATGATTGAGCCATACCCAATGGTTTTCCCTTTAAAATTATCTCCGAAGATGACTGAGGGTCCTTTAGCTTTAACTATGTCAGATAGGAGGTTGGCTGATCCAGTTATATGTCTTGAACATCCACTATCCAAGATCAATTCATCTAAGGATTGATTAGCAGCTACAAAACATACCTGACATAGAAGATTACATCATGGTACCCTTTAATTATTTTGGTCGAATGGTTAGTATCCTTAGGTAACCATACCTGCCTAACTTTTGGCAGGTTAATCCTTTTAGAAAAGGGTAAATCTGAATAGGCATTCATGAGCCAAATGTCCTGAGCAGAAACAAGTATGACACTTGTGTTGACCACTTGGTTTAGTCACTTTTGGTTTAGACCTTAGCGCTGCTGGGACCCACTTAGTAGATTTGGGAGACACAAACTTGAGGGGTTTAAGATTACTCCCTATCAGTTTCTTGTTAGCACCTTTAAGATCAGCTTGTTTAGTGTCGGCTGACTGATGTCTCAGTTGAACGCTAGGCTTCTTGGTAACCTTAGCGTTGGCTGATTGATTTTTATAAGTCGGCTGAACATTAGACAACACTGCTGATCTTTGCTTCTCAGAAGGTGTGTAATCAATTGACTGATGTTAGTAGAATTTAACCATCCTATATATTTTCCTGTTTGAATCTCAACCTTTTAAGCTAATTCTTAGGATATGCATGTTGAACACTTCCATGTGTGTTTTTGAGAAAATTTTGTTTAATATAATTTTTTAGCAGGACTTTTGGTCCATTGTTCGACTGTCTGGTCTCAGTCTCAACTTTCTCCTTTTCTTTGCTGTTGTTGGGCGAGTAGCCAAGGCCATTTTGATTAGCATTGTCTCTTTGCTGACTAATAATAGTGGCAACAGCGGCTTTGGAATTAGAGTAAGTATCAACAACATTGGTTAGTTGTTGATTCCTTTCTACCATGTCAGAGATTGGGAAAATGAGACTTTAGCTTGAATTTTAAAATTTTCATTTATGCTCTTAAGTCTCAGCATTTCAGCTTGCTGATCTTTGTAAAGTTCACTAACTTTATGGAGCTCAATGTTTTCAGCTTTTAGTCTTCTCAGTTCAGCTGTCTGAGATATATGGATATTTGTGAGAGTTTTAAACTTGGAATACATAAGTTACATTTGAATTTCCAATTCAGTTTGACACTCATCAGTTGTTGTCTCTTCCTTTTCAGGTGGAGTAGTAACAGGTTTTACAACACGAGAGGGTTTTTCAATCCTCTTCTCGATTGGCTTGTTCAAGATAACTTGACCATAGAATCCATTTCCTATTTGACGAACCACGAGTTAACAAGGTTTGATACTTTTGGTCAGCTTAGGGTTCTTTATAGGACAGTCTGAAGTAACAATTTCAAACTTATTTAGGCAAACTGGGCTTGGTAGATCACTGTCTGAATCATAAATAGCTGATTCAGCAACAAGACAAAGATTAACTTCTTGTGCGTAATCAGCTGATTCATCTTTTGAATCCGTCTCAATCCAAGTGGCAAGGTTGAGAATTTCATCTTCAGGTACCATACCCTTTTGGTTTACAAATTTTCTAGGAGCTCTTTTAAAATACTCATTTTTAGTGGAAGGACAAGCTGAAGCAAAGTGGCCTGGCTTTCTACAGTTAAAGCATAGTGATTTTTCGTGATCAGCTTTGGCTTCAGTTTGTTTAAAATTTGTACCCCTTTGAAAATTTGTGGAAGTAGATTTTTGAAGGTTCTTTTTGAAAGATTGTATTTATTAAACTGTCTAGCAAAAGCAGCAAATTCATCTTCATCAGAGTCATCAGTTGACTGGAATGAAGTAGAAATAACATTTGGCTTTTCTTCTTGGGCAGCTAAAGAGATACCTCTAAAAATTTTCTCAAGTTCTTGATTTTTAAGAACTTCCTTTTCATAAATTTTGAGACTGGCGACAAGATTACGTATGTGAGTAGTGTTCAAGTCTCTAGCTTCCTTAACAGCAGTGATTTTCACATGCCATCCACTTCCCAAACTACTAAGAAAACGCATATTAAGATCTTTCATAGTATATGCCTTTCCCAAGGCAACACAAGCATTACTTACCTCACAGAATTTGTCGTAGGCGCGCAGTTCTTAATGACTCTTTTGGATCGTTCTTGAAGGCTTCAAATTCTTGTATGTAGTCATATAGCTTGTTGTCCTTGGCGATCTGGTCACCGCTAATGTATTGTGTTAAGGCCTCCCAGATCTCTTGAGAAGTGGTGCAGTCGTGAATTTGCTTGTAGACATTGTTGTCTAATGAGCTGAATAGTATGTGCACGACTTTGGTATCTAAGGCATCAATAGCCTTATCTTCTTCAGACTATTCAGCTTTGGGTTTCAACACATATTCTTCGACTGGGGTAATTATTAGATTTTCTGTATCATCTGCATCATCAGATTGTTCAACAGTCGTCTTAGTATTGATTTTTATAGGATAGATGGGACCATCTAAGACATATTCCATCAGTCTTTTATCTATACTGTTCATGTATCTAGCTATTCTTTCTTTCCAAATATCAAAATTGTCCTCATTAAACATGGGGACTTGAGCCATATTAAGAGTTAGAAAAGCTTTGTTAATAGTCATGGATTTGAACTTTCAAGTGGTAAAACTTGGAAAAATGTTTTTTTAAAAAGTTAGGCTCTACTACCAATTGTAGGTCCACTTAAGGTGATTAACAAAGGCTAGAGGGGGGGTGAATAGCCTTATAAAAACTTTGGCAATGGAAAAATAGATTTTAAGGAATCAGTCAGCTAATCAAAGTGAGTGATCGACTAATGACTAAGGCTTATGAACAGTATTGAAGATATGATTGAAGTAATGAGATTAAGGTTGACTGAAGCTTTAAGTAATATGATGCTTAAGGCTTTGGTCAGTTTGATCAACATGCGAAACTGTAATGGACATAGGATGTAGAGTGGTTCACAGTATGAAAACTGCTACGTCCACTACCAAGTTGGTCAAACTTGAATTTTTGAAGTGCACTAATATATTAATAATCCTAAGTGATCACTAATGGATCAGTGTACAACAAGGACCTGTGAAATATGAAGATTGAATGTTACAAGGAACAAATCAATCTCGTGTGTTACAATCAATGATCTCTTAAAAACTAAGTAGTTGGGAGAGATTCAAACAATGATTGAATTAAAAGTAAATACAAAGAATGAGAAATAGCAATAAATAATCTAAGTATTTTTCTCTTGAATGAAGCTTTAGAAATCTTAAGAGTATTGAATGATTTAGAATTTCTTTTCCACTTCAATGTTGTTATCTCTCAATGCTCCTTCGACTTTAAATACTCAGAGATTGAGAAGTTGCCGTTGGACACAATGGATAAAGGTTGATGTTGCAATAAATGTTCTGATGAAAAGTAGGTCAAACGAGATGAACAACTCTTTCTTGAGCTTTGCGATATCTCAGAAGAGGTAGGTTAAGATCTGTCTTTTCATTCTAAAATAAGACAAAGATAGCTTAGAAAGGAAAGTGTGTCCGGATACATTAAATGCAAAGCAAAAAGTAAGTTTGAAAAAGTAAGCCAAGTCCTGACATTAAAATAACTAAGGTAGCTTATCATGGAAGCTTCCGTTTTCGGATCAGTAGCTCTTAAAGAGATAAGAAAAGAACATAATCTGCTTGACCAATTTAAAAAAAAAAAAAGAAGATTAGTCATCAGTCATCTTAGGGTGGCTGACCAAGTGATCAGTCAAACAGTAAAAGGACTTGGCTGAATACAAAGTAATTTCTACATTACTTGGAATGGTTTTAAGTAAATTAATGGAAGGATCAACATGGGTGCTGCTATTAATTAGATAATTGGCTATGGGCTCTATTTAATTTACATCATTTTAAGTTCTTATCCCTGTTTTATCCTTCTATTAAACCATATATGTAGTAAGATTTTATGCAACTGCAAGTGTTAGTAAATTCAATCGAGCTGTCTACAAACAACGAGCCACTCGTGAACATGCGCTCTGTTTAATTTTTGACCCCATTTCTTTCTTTTTCTCTCTCTCTCTCTCTCTATAAGAGTTATTGGAGGCCATCATTTCTTGAATATTTCCTTATACTAGTAGAGTTCTACATGTGGGTTGTTGCTCCATTCTTGTCACAGAGCTTTTTGGGTACTTTAAATTTTAGGGGCTTTCTCAATTTCATGGATATTTGAAGGATTTGGGATCTGGGATTTTCGGCAGATTTGAGTTTGGGCCAATAGGGATTTTTTTAGAGAGAGAAAGCTCTGGCTGAAGGAGCAAAGCTAGATTTGTAGGCGATTAAGAATGCTATTGTGTCGGAGATGGAGGATTTTGATGAGAGAGAAGGATACAAAATTGAATTGTGGGCTTTCAATTTTGGTTTTGAATTAAAAAAATCGACATAACCCATTAATCAATACCCATCGTGATCCTACTTAAACTTTATTTGGTCATAAACTTTATTTTGTACTATAATTTTCTGATGAGTTTTAGGTTTGGCCGTTGCTGGAGAAGAAGAAGAGAATGCGTTTTGGGTTTGGCCGTTGCCGGAGAAGAAGAAGAGAATGAGAATACTCCGTTTGGGTATGGTCCCCCTTACTTTTGATAATATTACACGTGGCCCCCTTGCCTTTAATACTATTGCACAAACATTACAAATAAAGTATTTCATTTGAATGAAATTGACTTCTTTGCCCTCCTAAAATATCACGTGAGTGAGCACATGCCCACTTAATGATCCCAACCCTAACGCCGAACATCTCGAGGACCAATGGTGTGCGAAAACTGGATACTTTTGTTAAGCACATGCCCACTTAATGATCCCAACCCTAACGCCGAACATCTCGAGGATCAATGGTGTGCGAAAACTGGATACTTTTGTTAGTGGTGAGACAACTCTAAGATTGTGGACTATTGGTGTACAAGCCCAAACTTTGGGGACAAATAATGGAGTTAACCCTATTATGAAAAGAGAGTTGCTATTTGAACCCACACTTTTGCTTAGTACACCCACCAACATAATTTACAAAAATGCCATTATAAATTTAGACTTAAATACCCTTATTGTTACTAAGTACATCCACCCCTTTTTTATTTAATTTCAATAATGCTTACAACCCCAAGATTTTAAGTACACCTAAATGAACGTCATTTTCTTCCTCGGGTTCATTGTCTTCTTCTTCCAACTTCCATCCTACTTCAAACCCTAAATTTGCTTAATCCATAACCAATTAAGAAAGGGACCAATTATGTAAGTATTTCATCTCATTTCATGTCTTTAATTGCAATTTTCTTCAATTTTTCGAGTTTTTATTGTCGTGTTGCAATGGAAGTGGAACACTATAGGACATCGGACGCCCGAACAATAGGCAAACAATGCACCAACCGAAATTCTTTGAATATCGGACAAGGTCATATCACTTTAACATATGTTCGGTATGGTACCGAACGCTTGAATGTTGCTAAAGGGTGCCGAAGACATGTGTTTGAGGTTTCATTGACCGATGTTTGTTTATTTGCTAATTAAGTCTTGTTATTGTAATTGTGAACAGATTCGAATACGACTCGGAAAAGTGTGATTCCCCGAAGAAAATCGATCATTCTATCAAGCGAAGTTGAAAACAATGTTGAAGACATTGCCATGGATTTCAACAAGATTAGAGCATGAATTGTTTTCAAACTCGTGAGCTTATGCCAAGCCCGCATATAAAAGGAGATGGCATTGTCATTCAATAGATCTCAACAACTCCACTTCAACATAATCTCAAGTGATGAAAAAAACGTATGGCCATTACCGTGAAAAGAAAAAGGTTCGACTATCATCCATTAAAGCTTCATTGAGCAACACTAGCTCATAGCTCACGAAATTGTCTTATTGATATCAATTGTCCCACACTTTCATTGACTAAATTTTTGTAATGAATCAATTAGAGATTCAATGTGGTGTGCATAATCATCCAAGTGGAATACTTAGAAGGCCACTCATATCTTGACCACTTTGGTTGAGGAGTAGTAGTTATTTATCAGTGTCAACAATAGTAAACCGAAAGACATTTTGTTTGGTTTAAAACAAAAATTTGAACAGAATAAGTCCACAATCAAGACGATCTACAATGCTCGTACGAAGATCTTGACGTGTGAAGATCGCCATTCTCAACTTGTTTCAATTGAACAAGACTTATATGCAAAATTTTAAAACCTAGTGAAGTAAGATCTTTGAATCTTTGCTCACCCGACGAGCATTGATTTATTGAAGTGTTTTCCTATAAGGTCATCTTTTGGATTGTACTTACAAGACAAATAGGTACAAGTTACCTTTGTTGGAGATTGTTGGTGTGACATCGACACATATGACTTTCTCTATTGCGTAGTGTATTTGGAGTCCGAGAAGGAAGACAACTATACGTGGGCATGCACAATATTGAAGTCCTTGATGCATCGATCTGAGCTACCCAGTGTAATTGTTACTAATAGAGAAAAGGGTTTGATGAATGCAATTGAGCACACTTTTCCCTCTTCAAGACATTTTCTTTGTCGGTGGCATATTAATAAGAATGTCTTGGCAAATTGCAAGAAAATTTTCCGAAAAAAGGAGATGTGGGATTCGTTTATTGCAGCTTGGAATGTTTTAGTGGTTGCAGACACTGAGGTCGAGTTTGATCAGTTCCTCAGCAGCCTGCAATCAAACTTCAAAGCATATCCATCTGCTTTGAAGTATGTCATCGAAAATTGGGTAGTGCCGTACAAGGAGAGATTTGTTTCTTGTTGGACAAATACCGTCGTCCATTTTGACAACACCACAAACGGTATATTCACTTCAATGTATATTGATTTCTATATGTCTTAGATAAAGATGTGCTTTGAACCAATGGATTTCGATTTCGGGGTGGAGAGCCATCATGCGGCGTTGAAAAGACGGCTCGGATCTAGCCGGGTAACTTCGATACTTGTTGGCAACAGATTCACACTCTCATTGAGACGTCACACAATGCAATAAAGCAATCATTTGAGAAGAGCAAGAATGTAGTTCAACATAAATACAAATCAATTGTATTTATGTCTGCGAGGTATGGTGTCAATACATGCATTGAACAAGATCTATGAAGAAATGAGTGGAATCGGTGAAGATCCTGTAGACCCTCGTTGTGTGGTTGTTCATTGAGAAAGACTTGTGGATTGCCATGTCGTCATGAGATTTCCGAGTATGTGAGATCGAACACACCAATTCCCCTTGAAAAGGTTGATTCATTTTGGAGAAAATTAGATATGATACCACCTAAGGGAGATGAGGTTGTTGGTGTGAGGGAGGAACTAGAAGTGAAAATGACTCATTGCGTTGACGAGTTTGTAAAAACTTTAGAGACGCCCGCACGGAGGATAGACTTTTAATGTTGAAACAATTGATGGAAGCCTCGAATCCAAAGAACAACACCATTGGTGATACCTAGACCTCAGTCCAAACTCGTGGTCGTCCCAAGATTGCAAAGACTAGGATGTCCAAATCAACAAAACGGGATCCTAGCGCATTTGAGTATGTCGAGGCCATTGATCAAGGTAGTTGTTCGCCGGCTGAAGAACAACTCGTTACCTACGAGGTTGGTCCATCATCTAAACGTCCTACATTCACGACCACGAAGACAAAGATTCCGGTAAATACTTTTAATTTTTTATATTTAATTAATTAGTCATATTTAATATTACTTTTCATAAAGTATATTGACGTCAATTTATCTTTTTTCAATAGGTTGTCCGCCGAACCACCCGAGCTGCAACTTCGACTGGTTATATTCATCTACTACCGGCAAAATTTAAAGATTTTATTGAAGACACTAAGAATGTTCTTGGTGATGGGCATTGCGGTTTTTGCGCAATAGCTGAATTAGTTGGATATAAAGAATAGGATTGGGGTAGGGTTCGAGGTGACCTCCATCGTGAGTTGTCGAGCCACTTAGACTTCTACGCACAGGTTTTCAACAAACATGGCATGGTTGATAAGGTATTGAAAAGTCTCGACTACTACGAGGTGACTGCACCGAAGAAATATTGGTTTTGTAACCCATATATGGGTTACTTGGTTGCATCATTCTATAATGTTGCCTTCGTTAGTTTAGATAAGAGAATGTCAATCATGTACCTCCCTTTGAGAACCGAACCCCATCCAATCCAAAATTGATATGTAGGTTGCGTGAACAGAGACCATTATATCCAGTACGCAAACATCTATTTATATAATGTGTAATTTATATTAAAACAACACTTTATATTGCCCTAAATGACATATATGTATTTCTATTGAAGGTGTTCTTGCGCGAAGGTGCCCCATTGCCTCCGGTGACAACATACTGGGAAACGAATCGGTTACAATGTGCAGCTCCTTGGAAGGATATTTTTAAAGTTCAATTAGATATGTACGATGTTGAAACGATTGATGGAAGAAACAGTCGCACTACGGATAGTAAAGATACTATCGTTGATGTAAACTAAACATTGTTGATGTAAACTAAACTTTGTTGTTGAATGTTTTTAGGCTAGTTTATATCGTAGTTGATTGTAGTTTGATGTAAACTAAACTGTTGATGGTAGATTCGATGGAAATAGTAATGTTTTATGTCAATTTTTTTTTTTTTTTTTTTTTTTTTTTAGTTTGGCAAGAACTTGTTTTTGGATTGATGTTCAGATAGTTAAACAAAAAAAATTCAAATAAAACACACTGTTCGGTAAGCAACCACCGAACAACTCTTAAGAGGTTCGGTGGGGGTACCGAACAAGTCTTATTTGGTTCGGTGGGGGTACCGAACAGTTCTTCAACTGTTCGGTTGATGGCTACCGAACAGTATGTAAACTTGCAATTTTTTTAAAAAAAATTTACACCAATCACAAAACATAAAGTATCATAATGCTATGGTTATATTGTCCAAACCAAGCATACTTAACATTCATTAAAATGACTGTTGATGGTAGTTTCGATGGAAATAGTTATGTTTGATGTCAATAGACCCTCTGTTTATTTTTTAGTTTGGCAAGAACTTGTTTTTGGATTGATGTTCAGATAGTTAAGGAAAAAAAATTCAAACTAAACACACTGTTCGGTAAGCAACCACCGAACAACTCTTAAGCAGTTCGGTGGGGTAACCGAACAAGTCTTATTTGGTTCAGTGGGGGTACCGAACAGTTCTTAAACAGTTCGGTTGATGGCTACCGAACAGTATGTAAACTTGCAATTTTTTTTTAAAAAAATTTATTCCAATCACAAAACATAAAGTATCATAATGCTATGGTTATATTGTCCAAACCAATCATACTTAACATTCATTAAAATGACGCTAACATAATATAACATAAAAATTTACATCAATTATCATAACAAGTTACATCAATTCTCATAACAATTGACATCAAAAGTTACATCAAAAGTTACATCAAATAGTTACATCATTAGTTACATCAAAAGTTTCTTTGTCAAATGTTAATCAATTTCGTCGTCTCCTACGACGAGTCCCGATAGATGTACCCGCCTCGTCACGTCCGAAGTAGATGGACCCGCCTCGTCTCGCCCTCCGGTAGAAGGTCCCGAGATCTGGACCTCCCACTATCATATAAGTCCTGTCCAATACTTCCGCCAATTCATCCGTTGTCATCCCCCGATCCCCTAACCTCCATCTCTGCACGGGAGGTTGTACTAAATTCCGTACAGACGTAATCATCTCCCATACGTCAGGTACTCGAGCGGGAGATGTCACGGTAACGGGGACCGTCTCGGGGTTTTGCACCAACGGATGTGAATGTGCGTTGTACCACTGCATATAGTCAGGGGCACACTCCCATGGTAGTTGAGCAATATTGCCAAGACGATCAGCAGATAGGACGTGACTATCCCAAACAATAAAGTATGGTACAAGGGGCAGGAGGGTAGACAAACTCTTCTTTTCCCATCTGACATGGACATCAACAGCGATCGGTGTACATGGAATCGTCTGTACATAACCGAATTGTCTAAGAACTCGGTCCGGATGGTATGGTTCCACAACATTGCACGCCACTAAACATCCATGATATAACGAGACGGCGGGAAATGGATGTAACTCCCTAAAAAGACCCGTATAGGGCATCCAAATTACCTACAATAACCACAGAAAATTAATTTAACATACATGTGTTATAAAATAAAAAGAAAACTAAATTAAATAACACTCACATCATTGGGCTTAAGGACGTCAAGACGCTCCCGGTATTGGACCAATTTTTGCATCGAGGCACCAACTTTTCCTTGTGGTAACCACCTCATTGCAAGTGGGTATTGTAACACCCCGAATCCTCATACGTGTGATTTGTTTATGTTATGCGTGATTTACACGTTAGACTCGTTGTAGTAGCACGTTAGTTGAATTATGTTTAGTTCATGATTTCCGTTTCATACTTGTAAGAATCGTTAGATTGATTATGCCTTAATATGCGATCCACGATACCGTTAAGATGTGTTATAAGTGTTGTATAATCACACCTAAGAGTGGCCAAGTGATTAAACCTAGGAAATGGAGTGAAAAGATGCGGAACTGGACCGTGCTGGTGTTGCACGGCCGTGCGCCTTTCCTTGGCACGGCCGTGCGTATAGAGGACAGAGATTCCAGAACGTTTTGCACGGCCGCGTGCCTTCCCTTGACACGGCCGTGCAAGAGTGACACGGCCGTGCACACTCCCTTGACACGGCCGTGCAAGGACGGACACTCTGTTCGCCCGATTTTCGTTATTTCTCGGTTTTTAACATTTTTAAGTGGTTTAAAATGCTCAAACAAGCCCGGGATTGGACCAAACACTTACCCATGGTATTAATAACAAAACCTAACCCTTTTCTCCCTCATTATTCTCTTCCAAACCAGATTTTTAGAGAGAGAGATAGAAGAGAGAGAGAAGAGAGAGTAGAGGAAGAAATCACGATATCTTGAGCGTTTGAAGTCGGATCGACGATCCGTCTTCGCCATAGCGTAGAGGGCAACGAGGAGAACGATTCTAACCAAAAGGATCGTCTGATCTATTGAGTAATCACCACCCATCTCTTCTCCCACGTTTTAGAAAGAAAAAGTGAAGTCTTGAGAGAGAGGAAGCTTGATTCGGACGTGGATTGAGCTCGGGATCGACGTTTGGGCTCTGTAGCGGCATAGAGTTCGCGGAGGAATACATTTCCACCATAAGCCCTTTATTTCGTGGTGGATTTGCGGTGAAGGTAAGGAACTATAATGCTTTGTGTGTTTTACGAGTTGAATTGGAAGAGTAAAGCATGTAGGATGCGTTAGCAATGATATACGTGACTTTTGTTAGGAGACATATATATATATATATATATATAATTGTCCCTACGAATGATGTTAGGTCATATCTCGTTGCTTGCTTGATTTAATTTCGGAATAAAGGAAGAGTTGACGAATTATCGTTGAGTTCGTAGACTTCGAATAATAGAGACTCGTAGAGCTTGATGTTGTTGCTATCATTGTTGTTGTAACACCCCGAATCCTCGTATGCATGTTTTACTATGTTATGCGTGAATTATGTGTTAAACTTGTTTTATTAACATGCTAGTTAAATTATACGTTACTTTATATGTTGTATGATCACACCTAGGAGTGCCCAAGTGTTCAAACCAATGAGATAGAGTGAAAATATAAGTATGCTGGACAGAATGTTTGGCACGGCCGTGTGCCTTTATTTGGCACGGCCGTGCAAGAGTGTCAAATTTGCCCAGAAAGTTTGGCACGGCCGTGCAGCCTTCCTTGGCACGGCCGTGCGAGAGTGGCACGGCCGTGCGACTTTCTTGATGCGGCCGTGCAAGTCGAGCTGTTTTAAAAATCAAAATTTTAGAATTTACTTTTGTACCCTTAAATTACACCACATGTGTGGCTCTCCTTGGGCCACGTCACTACCCTTTTCCCCATCTAATTTTGGTCTCTAAATGGGTGGAGAGACTTCATTTCTCTCCACTCTTCCCTCCATTCTCCATAGAAGCTTGTGTGTGTGTATGTGTGTAGAGATATAGTGAGATTGGTGTGTGTGCTTGGGTTCCCGGAGATCCAACCGTCCGATCGACGATCCGAGGCCGTCATTGTGTTGGTGTTGAACTAGGGAACAACTTGAGTGGCTTCGATCTTACTTTAGTTGTGTTGATTTTCGTCACAAGGTAAGTTACTAAACCCCCTTTGTATGCTTAAGCTTCAAAGTGTGTTAAATCATCAATATTGTTGTATAACTTACTTTATATGTTGTTTTTATGTATAAATCTCTAGGTTGAGATGAGTACATTATACTTGGGCTATGAGTATGTATAGAATGATGTTAATGGGCAAAGGTTGGCATATAAATGTAAAGATTTGAACAAATAAAGAACTTGAGACTTGAAAATGGGTGGTCCTTGCATATAGCATCGGAACCCTAATTTGGTGAACTTTAGTAATGACTTCGAGAAGTCAATTTTAAGGAAGACTATGACTCCCCGAATATTATGTTAGATTACTACGAGGTATAGAGTTCGATTGATCGAGACTCTAGTCCTCCGTACCTTTGATACTGTCAAAATGGAGACTTGTGAATAGCCCTAATGCGTTGAGTCGAATGCTTACAAATTGTTAAATAATGATGAGTGGTAAAAATGGAATAATCTACTTGTCATTTGTCAAGTCCACTGCTTTTGAACTTGAAGGTTAATTGCATTGATAAATAAGAATATCTATTGGTGCATTGTGTAAGTCCAGCTGGCGTCGTCTGTTGAGTAAGGTAGGACGGCCTATGGTCTTCACAAATTAACGTTTGTGATCGCCATAAGTCGCCGTACCGGAGTTGCACACACCCCTCTTCTGTTGGCCATAGTTGAGAAGTAGCCCCATTGTTGTAGCAATACGCATGACTTTGGCTTGCTATGTTGAACTCGACGGGATTGTGTCGGGGACGTCGATACTACACACACGAGTATCGAGGCACTGTTGTTTGATTGTGTATTGCAGGAGCGACACAAAATTGAAGAAAGTGATATGACATCCTTCTCTAACATGGTTAATTATGAGAACCCATGAGTTGAATAAATCGTGTATTGGTAAGCTGATAAATGATTTGGTTGTGGTATATGAATGTTAATACCATGTGATAGTTGTTGCTTGAATATCTTGCCATGTCATGTAGTTGCATTAGTGACTTACTGTGTCATTACGACTCACTCCGTGTGTGTTTATTTGTTTTCCTTAGATCCGAGCCAGGCAGGAAGTTCGCGGTGAGGCCGATTAGTCCTATCGCGTAGCTCGCAGGTGGACCTTCGTTCGGGTTGGTCCTGGAACTCTTTTGTGGATAGTTAGACAATTCTTTTGGTGAGGACGACTGGTTAAGTAAAGTCATGTAGACTTTACTTGGGTAGTATTAATACTTTGTTTGTACCTCTTATTCTTTTGGTAGCCGACACGTGTATGTCGAGCTCGTACACTCTTTTACATGTTAACTTAGTTGTTTTCCCAAGCGTGTTATGGCTTGTGGTTCTTGCGTAGCTGTTTCCGGCATGTTGTGGCCGAGGTGATTAATGTTGCTTGTGCCTTATTTAGTTGGGTTCCGGCAGTAACGCCGCCGATGATCGAACTTATCTTACCAAAGTTTTTGTTATTGTGGTTTTGTGGTGCGTACGGATTGTTGCGTCACGCGCTTTTATTATTGGTTATCGTTTATTGTGTATTGTTTTGGCGCGTCGACCTCGAGATTTCGTATTGGAATTCGGGTCGGGGCGTCACAGTTAGTATCAGAGCAATAGTTTTGCTATCGCCAGGATAGGTTCCTTGGCCTAGGTGGGTATGGTTTATTGTTGAGAATTTTAACGTCGAGTGATGTGTGTAGGTCATCATGGTGCGGACTAGGTTCGGAGCGAGTACCAGTCGGGTCGGTACTAGTGCCGGCGAGAATGATGAGAGAGATGATGGCGTGAATCGACCCCCTGACGTTCCCCCTGAGCCGAATCAAGAGAACCCGAACGCAAACATAGCAGTTATGATGGGACGAATGATGGAGCTTATGAACCAAATGACGGAACGCTTGAATGGGAGAGCACCACCTACACCGGAGGTTGAAGCTCCACAACCCGAAGTTGAGGTACCACAACCTGAGGTGCGGCCTAGAAATTATGCTACAACATTGGAGCGTTTCTTGAAGATGAAACCACGCACTTTCCTTGGGGAGCCGGATGCCGCGAAAGCTGAATTGTGGATTGAACATATCATCAAAATATTTGCAGCCTTGGGTTGCAACGATGACGAAAGTTAACTTAGCCGTGTTCAAGCTTGAGGAGCGGCGAGCAGGTGGCAAGTATTGCAAGGAGTTGGGAATTGCGGGAGAACCCCGGTTGGCCGAATTTCTTGAGGGAATTCAAGGCGCAGTATATTCCGGAGGTGGTTCGCGAAAGAAGAGAGAGGGAATTTTATGACCTGGAGCAGGGTAGCATGACGGTGGCACAATACTCGGCCAAGTTCACGGAATTGGCTCGGTATTGTAGCCACTTGGTTCCCACGAAGCAAAGAAGGCCCGAAATTCATCAAAGGCACGAAGACGAATACGAAACAACTGTTGTCCCTACAGCTTGCTGACTATCGAAGTGCAGTGGATAGGGCTTATGGAATTGAAAATGACATAAAGAGCATCGGGAAGAAACTTGAACAACCCTCCACAGCATCGCAGAACCGGGGACGAGGGCAAGGTTCGGGTCGATACAACTGGGAAACAATAACCGCCGGAAATCGGGGAGGGTAATCGATAGGCAACAGGGCAACAATCCGGAGGGAGGAGTAATAGCACGCATTATGCGAGTCCACGGGTACTCCACAAGCTTGTAGTATATGTTCAAAACCGGGACACTCGAAAGATAGATGTTGGAACAAAGTGGCCGGGCAATGCTACAACTGTAAGGAAATAGGGCACATTAAGAGGAACTGCCCCAAGTTGAAGGATAGTCAAGCGGGGAGCGCGAGTATACAGACAAGTGGGACGAAGAGAGACAGTGATGGTAGACCTAAAGTTCAAGGTCGTGTCTTTGCGCTCGACCAACAAGGAGTGCCTGGGTCTACATCCGTGATAGGAGGTAGTCTTTCTGTTTTTGGTAGTAGAGCACGAGTTCTTATAGATCCTGGCTCATCGCATTCATATGTTGCATCCAATTTTGTGAAAAATTTGTGTGTATTGCCCCAATCATTACCTTTTGTGCTTGAGGTGTCTACCCCGTTGGGGGAGCACATGTTAGCTTCGGAAGTATACCGAGCTTGTGACATACTGATAGGTGATCACACTTTGCATGCTGACTTGGTTGTGCTGCCCATACGTGATTTTGATGTCATACTTGGCATGGATTGGTTGTGTAATTATCATGCTTTAGTAGATTGCCATAGTAAGAAAGTTACTTTCGCTATGCCGGGTATTCCCGAGTTTGTATTTGTGGGTGATGCTGTCAAGAGTAGTATACATGTTATTTCTGCTTTGAAAGCTAGAAAGTTATTATCACGTGGGTGTACGGGCTATTTGGCGTGTGTGGTTGATAAGAGTATTTCGACACCGAAGTTAGAGAAAGTTCCGGTAGTTTGTGAATTCCCGGATGTGTTTTCAATCGATTATGATATGCCTCCCGATAGGGAAGTAGAGTTTTGTATTGAGCTATTACCGGGGACTACTCCTATTTCTAAGGCCCCTTATAGAATGGCACCCGCGGAATTGAAAGAATTGAAGGAGCAGTTACAGGAACTTCTTGATAGGGAGTTCATTAGACCAAGTGTGTCACCTTGTGGTGCACCAGTTTTATTTGTGAGGAAGAAGGATGGTACTCTGAGGTTGTGCATCGATTACAGACAGTTGAATCAGGTGACAATCAAGAACAAGTACCCTTTACCACACATCGATGATTTATTCGACCAGTTGCAAGGGTCGGTTGTGTATTCCAAGCTGGACTTGAGGAGTGGGTATCATCAGTTGAAAGTTCGAGCGGAGGACATTCCCAAAACTGCCTTTCGCACGAGGTATGGGCATTATGAGTTTGTGGTTATGCCGTTTGGGTTGACAAACGCACCGGCGGTATTTATGGATTTGATGAATCGCGTGATTCATCAATATCTGGATTGTTTCGTGGTGGTCTTTATTGATGACATACTTGTTTACTCTAAGTCACGGGAAGAACATGAACAACACCTGAGGGTGGTATTATCGATTCTTCGGGAGAAACGGTTGTATGCTAAGTTTAGCAAGTGTGCTTTCTGGTTAGAGAAGGTGTCATTTTTGGGTCATGTGGTTTCGAAAGATGGGATAGCGGTTGACCCATCCAAAGTGGAAGCAGTGACAAAGTGGAAAACACCGAGTACAGTTACCGAGGTTCGTAGTTTCTTGGGTTTGGCGGGGTACTACCGGAGATTCATTGAGGGATTTTCCAAGATTGCTACACCCCTAACGAATTTAACGAAGAAAACGACACCGTTTGCGTGGAATGAGAAATGTGAGGCTAGTTTTCAAGAATTGAAAAGACGCTTGACGACATCTCCTATTTTGACGTTGCCTAGTGGAGGTGACAACTTTGTGGTGTATAGTGACGCCTCGAAGGAAGGCTTGGGTTGTGTGCTGATGCAGAATGGGAAGGTTATCGCTTATGCTTCGAAGAAATTGACAGCTTCCGAACAGAATTATCCTACTCATGACTTAGAGTTGGCAGCAATTATGTTTGCGTTGCATAAGTGGAAACATTATCTATATGGAGCAAAGTTTGAGGTCTTCACGGATCATAAGAGTTTGAGGTACCTCTTTTCGCAAAAGGAGTTGAACATGAGACAGCGTAGATGGATGGAGAAATTGAAGGACCATGACTGTACGATCCTTTACCATCCCGGGAAAGCGAATGTAGTAGCGGATGCATTGAGTAGAAAGACATATGTCTCTTGCTTAATGGTTCGAGAATGGAAGATGTTGGAGGATTTGCGAGATTGGAATCCTTTCGAGACCGAGCGTGGAGTAATCTTCGCAAATATTCGAGCCACACCAGTTTTGTTGCAACAGATCAAAGAGGCTCAAGTTGACGACCCAGAAATTGTTAAGATAATTAGTAAGTTGGGCGAGGGAAAAACACCTGACTTTGCAATGAACAGTGACAAAATCCTTACATTTCGGGGAAGAGTTTGTATTCCTTCGAATGGGGTGGTTAAACGACAAGTCCTTGATGAAGCTCACAAGGCAAAGTATACTATACATCCGGGGAGTACCAAAATGTATAGGGATTTGAAGAAGCAGTTTTGGTGGAGTGGAATGAAACGAGAAATTGCGGAGTATGTTTCGAGATGCTTGACCTGTCAACAGGTGAAGGCCGAGCATCAGAGGCCAGCGGGTTTGTTGCAACCACTTGAGATCCCTGAGTGGAAGTGGGAGCACATCACGATGGATTTTGTGACAGGATTGCCCCGTACTCGTCGAGGATTTGATGCCGTTTGGGTTATTGTGGATAGGTTGACGAAATCGGCACACTTTATTCCTATTGCGATAACATATTCCTTGAGTCAGTTAGCGGCATTGTATGTTCAGGAGATAGTGAGGTTGCATGGGGTTCCGGTGAGTATTGTGTCAGACCGAGATCCGAGGTTTACTTCGAGGTTTTGGCAGGCATTACAAGAGGCTATGGGAACGAAATTGAACTTTAGTACCGCATTTCACCCTCAGTCAGATGGGCAATCGGAAAGATTAATTCAAGTACTTGAGGATATGTTGCGTGCGTGCACGGTAGACTTTAAGGGAAGTTGGGATACTCATCTACCTTTAGCGGAGTTTGCCTATAACAATAGTTTTCAGGCGAGTATTGGGATGGCGCCGTACGAGGCCTTGTATGGTCGGAAGTGTAGATCGCCGATTTGTTGGGATGAAGTTGGCGAAGCAAAAATTTGGGGTTCGGAGTTAGTGCAACAGTCGGTTGAGAGTGTGAAGATCATTCGGGATAGACTGCTTACGGCACAGAGTCGACAGAAAAGCTATGCCGATAATCGGAGACGAGATCTCGAGTTTCAGGTAGGAGATTATGTGTTTCTTAAAGTATCGCCGCGTAGGGGTACTAAGAGGTTCGGCAAGAAGGGTAAGTTATCACCGAGATATATCGGGCCGTTCGAGATTCTCGAGAGAGTTGGGACATTAGCATATAGAATTGCGTTACCGCCTTCGTTGTCGGAAATCCATAACGTATTCCACGTGTCTATGCTTCGAAAGTACATGAAGGATGATTCGCATGTGCTAGAATATGAGGAGATCACTTTTGAACCCGACCTATCATATGTCGAGCAACCGGTAAAGATTCTTGACACTAAGGAACAAACCTTGCGGACTAAACGGATCCCACTAGTTAAAGTACTTTGGAGGAATCACGATATTGAGGAAGCCACTTGGGAGACCGAGGCCGATATGCGTGAGAAATACCCTCACCTTTTCGATATACTTGGTAAGGAATTTAGGGACTAAATTCTTTTTAGGAGGAGAGGGTGTAACACCCCAAATCCTCGTATGCATGTTTTACTATGTTATGCGTGAATTATGTGTTAAACTTGTTTTATTAACATGCTAGTTAAATTATACGTTACTTTATATGTTGTATGATCACACCTAGGAGTGCCCAAGTGTTCAAACCAATGAGATAGAGTGAAAATATAAGTATGCTGGACAGAATGTTTGGCACGGCCGTGTGCCTTTCTTTGGCACGGCCGTGCAAACGAGGTCAAACCACTCCAGAGAGTTTGGCACGGCCGTGTGCCTTTATTTGGCACGGCCGTGCAAGAGTGTCAAATTTGCCCAGAAAGTTTGGCACGGCCGTGCAGCCTTCCTTGGCACGGCCGTGCAAGAGTGGCACGGCCGTGCGACTTTCTTGACGCGGCCGTGCAAGTCGAGCTGTTTTAAAAATCAGAATTTTGGAATTTACTTTTGTACCCTTAAATTACACCACATGTGTGGCTCTCCTTGGGCCACGTCACTACCCTTTTCCCCATCTAATTTTGGTCTCTAAATGGGTGGAGAGACTTCATTTCTCTCCACTCTTCCCTCCATTCTCCATAGAAGCTTGTGTGTGTGTGTGTGTGTGTGTAGAGATATAGTGAGATTGGTGTGTGTGCTTGGGTTCCCGGAGATCCAACCGTCCGATCGACGATCCGAGGCCGTCATTGTGTTGGTGTCGAACTAGGGAACAACTTGAGTGGCTTCGATCTTACTTTAGTTGTGTTGATTTTCGTCACAAGGTAAGTTACTAAACCCCCTTTGTATGCTTAAGCTTCAAAGTGTGTTAAATCATCAATATTGTTGTATAACTTACTTTATATGTTATTTTTATGTATAAATCTCTAGGTTGAGATGAGTACATTATACTTGGGCTATGAGTATGTATAGAATGATGTTAATGGGCAAAGGTTGGCATATAAATGTAAAGATTTGAACAAATAAAGAACTTGAGACTTGAAAATGGGTGGTCCTTGCATATAGCATTGGAACCCTAATTTGGTGAACTTTAGTAATGACTTCGAGAAGTCAATTTTAAGGAAGACTATGACTCCCCGAATATTATGTTAGATTACTACGAGGTATAGAGTTCGATTGATCGAGACTCTAGTCCTCCGTACCTTTGATACTGTCAAAATGGAGACTTGTGAATAGCCCTAATGCGTTGAGTCGAATGCTTACAAATTGTTAAATAATGATGAGTGGTAAAAATGGAATAATCTACTTGTCATTTGTCAAGTCCACTACTTTTGAACTTGAAGGTTAATTGCATTGATAAATAAGAATATCTATTGGTGCATTGTGTAAGTCCAGCTGGCGTCGTCTGTTGAGTAAGGTAGGACGACCTATGGTCTTCACAAATTAACGTTTGTGATCGCCATAAGTCGCCGTACCGGAGTTCCACACACCCCTCTTCTGTTGGCCATAGTTGAGAAGTAGCCCCATTGTTGTAGCAATACGCATGACTTTGGCTTGCTATGTTGAACTCGACGGGATTGTGTCGGGGACGTCGATACTACACACACGAGTGTCGAGGCACTGTTGTTTGATTGTGTATTGCAGGAGCGACACAAAATTGAAGAAAGTGATATGACATCCTTCTCTAACATGGTTAATTATGAGAACCCATGAGTTGAATAAATCGTGTATTGGTAAGCTGATAAATGATTTGGTTGTGGTATATGAATGTTAATACCATGTGATAGTTGTTGCTTGAATATCTTGCCATGTCATGTAGTTGCATTAGTGACTTACTGTGTCATTACGACTCACTCCGTGTGTGTTTATTTGTTTTCCTTAGATCCGAGCCAGCAGAAGTTCGCGGTGAGGCCGATTAGTCCTATCGCGTAGCTCGCAGGTGGACCTTTGTTCGGGTTGGTCCTGGAACTCTTTTGTGGATAGTTAGACAATTCTTTTGGTGAGGACGACTGGTTAAGTAAAGTCATGTAGACTTTACTTGGGTAGTATTAATACTTCGTTTGTACCTCTTATTCTTTTGGTAGCCGACACGTGTATGTCGAGCTCGTACACTCTTTTACATGTTAACTTAGTTGTGTTCCCAAGCGTGTTATGGCTTGTGGTTCTTGCGTAGTTGTTTCCGGCATGTTGTGGCCGAGGTGATTAATGTTGCTTGTGCCTTATTTAGTTGGGTTTCGGCAGTAACGCCGCCGATGATCGAACTTATCTTACCAAAGTTTTTGTTATTGTGGTTTTGTGGTGCGTACGGATTGTTGCGTCACGCGCTTTTATTATTGGTTATCGTTTATTGTGTATTGTTTTGGCGTGTCGACCTCGAGATTTCGTATTGGAATTCGGGTCGGGGCGTCACAGTTGTAGTTGTCACGTTGTTCCGGTTGTCCTGATAATCATTATGTCGAGTAATAGAAACTCATTGAGGTTAAATTATACTTGTGTATTATTAGTTGGGTTCCGGCCGTAATGTCGCCGAAGACTTGGTTAATTTAATTGTTCCTTACTATGTTATTCTTAAGTCTGACTGTATCGAATCATTGAAGTTTTGTTGTTTACGCATTAGCGGAAACCTTATGAAATCGTTCCGAGTAGTAGACTCTTCGTGCATTGAGTATTACAATTGATATGAGTTTGTAGGGACGATACTATGACTTGTCCCGACATTTTAAATATTGGTAACGACTCTAACGGAGTCGATATGAGATAGTATGATTGTACTTAAATACTGTACGAACTATATACTAGTTGTGACTGACTCTGGCGGAGTCGAATAGGACGTAATCAATAGACGTCGATTATTGTTGTAATTTCACTAATGGGTATAGTTGACTCCACGGAGTCAAGTAACGGGTAGTATTAATCCCTACATGACATATATTAGTTCCCTACCATGGGGGGGGGATGATAAAGTGATGGGTTTATAAGTTAGTAGGACTTTGACTTCGATTGACTTGGTTAGACATCAGTTGACCACAAGTTACGCTGAATAGTTGAGCTATGTTCTTGTATAAACAAGTATTGATGGTATATAGTTGCCTCTTTATTAGAGCATCCCGAGTGACTAAAAGGTATCATATAGATCCTAGGTCAAGTATAAATAAGTACGAGTAGACTTATCTTATGGAGGTTATGAGTTGCGTGCATGTGAGAAACATGTTACCTTATTTTGGGATTAGGATGAATAGCCTATCCTTGTGTTATATAGGTTCCACATTGTGGACATTGTTTGATAGTTGATTATAAGGTATAAATACCTTACATTGGGGTTCATGTATGTGTCTAGCTACCACGGACACTGTTTGGTGATTGAGTTGTACAATGGGCCTACTTTGCCTATTGCCTTGTTTTGTCTATTTGTTCAATGATTATGGATGTGTTGTGATTGTTCTAGTATGAAATAGGACAATCATCCTACTTTGATGATTGATCGTAGGACAATCATCCTACTTTGATGATTGATTGTGTGCATAGTATTTACAAGCACATTGAGTTGATTTGATATATGATTCAAAGAACACATGATGATTTGTTGAGAATGACAAGTGAATATCTACTTGTGCATTGCATTAAGTCCAGCTGGCATTGTTTGACTAATCAAGGTGGGACGACCTATAGTCTTCACGAATTTGTTTCGTGATTGCTATAAGTCGCCGTACCGGTTGCACACACCCCTCACTGTTGGCCGGTGAGATGTATTGTTGTAGCAATACGCGCGACTTTGGTTTGCTAGTTAGAACTCAATGTGTTATTCGGGGACGTCGATACTACGTACACGGGTATCGAGGCACATATGTTTTCTCGTGTATTGCAGGAGCAATGCGAAGTTGGAAGAAAGAGAAATAATATCCTTCATAATGTGGTTTAATTAAGTTGCACTTATGTGAACACCAAAGTGCTAAGTAAATTATGTGACTTGTATATTTTCAATATAATACATGATCATTATGGTATATAAATGTTATTACCATGTTATTCCTAGTGTTGAGCATCATGCCATGTCATCTAGTTGCATGTGATAGTTGTCGATTGTTGGTCAAGTTAGAATAGTCCCTTGACTTGCGGTTTGTGGCTAAAATGTTAGGTAAGCGGAAGTGCTACTTAGACTAGCTACATGTAGAGTTTGGTTTCTTGTTGCATTCATACTCATAGCATGCAATACATTATAGTGGCTTACGGGGTCTTTTAGACTCACTCTTCTTGTGTTAACTCTTTTAGATTGCAATCGAAGGACGACGTAGTACGATCGGTGAGACTTGCGGGTGCTGCAAATTGATCTTTGGGTAGTTGCTCTCCGGAGCCTGCGTATAATTATGTTTCTTAATTTCTTAGTTCAGTGAGAACGATGGTTGATGTAAAGTTATGTAAACTTTACTTATGGGTAGCATTGTTCTGTAACTCCTTTAATGTTATATTCTTTTGGAGCCGACACTCGATGTCGAGCCGTTTATTATTGTAGTTTCCTCGAGCATGTTAGCTCGCGAGTATTTAGTGTTGTTATTTCTCCGGCTCAGTAGTTAGCCGTCGAGGTCTATCGTTGGGGTTTCTATTAGTATTGTTCTTCGGCTTGTTTTGGCCATAGAGATTTTATAGTTATTATTTAGTTATTCGAGTTTTTAAAACTCTGTTTTCATTAGTTGTGGTTTTCCACTGCATGGTTTTGGTTTTTGAGCTCGTGTAGCTCGTTCACTTCGGTGGACTTTAGTTGTTTCATTTAGTTTGGCGCACCGAGTTGGGGTTTAATACCGAATCCCGAACTCGGGGCGTCACAATTGATATCAGAGCTTAAGTTAGCTATTCGCCAGGATAGGGTCCTCGGTTTAGGTGGTTTGGGCATTGGGTTGAGTGATTAACGTCGAGTGCTTGAGTATAAGTGTTGGGTTGATGTTGGTAAATTTTTGGAGTTAGTCCATATAGGACTGGGATAGTTGAGTTCTTACGCTCATGAGAGCGGGGACAAATGATTTGTAGTTCGTTAATTTCTCCTAAGGAGATTTGTGACTGTGTGTTGAGACCTCGTTAGAAGGTTGACGACTAGTATGGCTCACTTGGGAAGTTTAGTAGTGCGATTTTACCAACTTCGGTGGTTTTGTTCATCGTAAAGATGTATAGTCGGGACGCTTCAAGGAAACGTCTTAGGCTTGTGAATAGTAATCATTAGAGAGGATACATATGGGAGACCTAAGATTTTGAGTCACGAGTCCACTAGCGATTAATGTTGACCGTTGAGTTATAATAGTACGAGGATATGAGTCCGCGCTTACTTAGACTATTCTTGCATATCACGTCATGGAATGCGAAACTTGTACATACTAGAAATGCATGTTACAATTTAAGTACATTTGCTTGTATTTGACACTTATGTGCATGAGACCAATTTTGAAGGGCATATCTGTAATCACTTACCCCTAACGCCCTGCGACGGAAGCTTTTGAAGCCACTTCAGAAGGGCCCCTGATTTGATTGTCAAGAGATATTCGTCGAGACTAAGTTGATAGCATGTTAGATAGAAATTGCCTAACCCCATAACAAATGGAATGGACAAGTAAATGGAATTAATGTGCTTGATTATGTTTGCGCATCTTGTGTGGATAGGGTATCGTTCATTATGTAACGGTTGGATATGTATTGATGTTGTATGAGTCATCGTGCTCGGTTGAACATGAATTGTTGTAAGCTTGTGATTTGCTGTTTACGACTAGTAGTTTGTCACGTGCGTAGTATGTAAGTTTGAATTTGGAAGTTTTGAGTTTGAGTTAGCCACCCCGGTGGATGAGCATGAAATGTTTACCTTGTATGACGTGTTATAGACTGAGTTTGGTATGATAATTCAGTCGAAGTTTATTTGGTGTACATATGAACAGATTGTGTAACCTTATGTGTGTGCCGATTGGCACAGTGAGATGGTTTATGTCAGAACCCTACGTGCGTGTTAAACGTCTGGGGTTGAGAATTGAGAAATCTCCCTTGGTAAGCATGCCTTTAGTCGAATTGCCTAATGTGTTTCACTTTCCTTCAGGGATCTAATGTCTCTATTCCATACCATAACAGGATGGCACGAACTAAGAGGACTGCAAGGATGTCAGTCATGCACCCGATCGTATTTCAACTCAGACACTCATTGCGAGAACTGAGAGAACTTGAGGACCAATTGAATGTGGCCCTCGCCGAAACACCCCGGGTCGAACACGTGACCCTACCAAATCCTCTCGCATCGACTCAAGACTCCAACGGAGCGAGTCAAGGTTAGAATATGAGATTCTGTGAACGAATCCTGTAAGAGTTGCGACTATCGTGACTTATTGCATTGTTTATTTGTTTCCTAGTTATTGGACTACCACGGGTACTCCGATTAAGGACTCGTTCGTTAAAATATTATTTTTGTGTAGATGCCTTGAAATGGTAGTCACTGAGAGCACAATGTCCTCTATGTTTTGTGTAACCTGTATGATATCCAACATTAGTATGCGATAATACCGATCCATACTGCCGGACATGTTTAGATTTTTGAACTCTTACTACTGTTTATGTTGACTTTGGGATACACCGAACTCAGAGTTTACAACACGAGCATGTTAGCTTGTGGTTTCATTGACCTCATTATTTCATCGGCTTGTGTTATAGCCTGTAACGTCGTTATTCATGGTAAAGTCCGTATGACTCGCGTGACTTTTGTTGTGGAACCGTTGGTTTGAAATTGTTCTTTTGAGAATGAGAATGACGTCGAATAATCTTGTGTGCCTAAGGGTCGTATGAGCCCGAACCTAGTTAATCGCGGAATCCTCCGTGACTATTTGTTGAAAATGAGTTTGCGCCGTGGAAGCGTAACGTTGAGATGTATATGAGATGAATTAGTATGACTCTATAAGATGTGTTTTAATTGTGAACTTGATTGGGGACAGTAATTAGACTCGCGATGGAACCTCGAGAACGATTATGTCTCGAAATTATACCTAACCGTTAAGCACCTCGTGTACGAATGTTACTGGAGATTGATGACCTCTAGGCTGGACCAACTCGCCTTTTTCATTAGGCTTTCACTTACTATCCACATTGGTCTGATTAAGTAGGCTATGGCACAGCCTTGTGGTGATGTATGTATGCCCCCATGAATATACAATCCCTGAATTCGCGAACGAATTCCTTTAAGGAGGAGAGGATGTAACACCCCGAATCCTCATACGTGTGATTTGTTTATGTTATGCGTGATTTACACGTTAGACTCGTTGTAGTAGCACGTTAGTTGAATTATGTTTAGTTCATGATTTCCGTTTCATACTTGTAAGAATCGTTAGATTGATTATGCCTTAATATGCGATCCACGATACCGTTAAGATGTGTTATAAGTGTTGTATAATCACACCTAAGAGTGGCCAAGTGATTAAACCTAGGAAATGGAGTGAAAAGATGCGGAACTGGACCGTGCTGGTGTTGCACGGTCGTGCGCCTTTCCTTGGCACGGCCGTGCGTATAGAGGACAGAGATTCCAGAACGTTTTGCACAGCCGCGTGCCTTCCCTTGACACGGCCGTGCAAGAGTGACACGGCCGTGCACACTCCCTTGACACGGCCGTGCAAGGATGGACACTCTGTTCGTCCGGTTTTCGTTATTTCTCGGTTTTTAACATTTTTAAGTGGTTTAAAATGCTCAAACAAGCCCGGGATTGGACCAAACACTTACCCATGGTATTAATAACAAAACCCAACCCTTTTCTCCCTCATTATTCTCTTCCAAACCAGATTTTTAGAGAGAGAGATAGAAGAGAGAGAGAAGAGAGAGTAGAGGAAGAAATCACGATATCTTGAGCGTTTGAAGTCGGATCGACGATCCGTCTTCGCCATAGCGTAGAGGGCAACGAGGAGAATGATTCTAACCAAAAGGATCGTCCGATCTATTGAGTAATCACCACCCATCTCTTCTCCCACGTTTTAGAAAGAAAAAGTGAAGTCTTGAGAGAGAGGAAGCTTGATTCGGACGTGGATTGAGCTCGGGATTGACGTTTGGGCTCCGTAGCAGCGTAGAGTTCGCGGAGGAATACATTTCCACCATAAGCCCTTTATTTCGTGGTGGATTTGCGGTGAAGGTAAGTAACTATAATGCTTTGTGAGTTTTACGAGTTGAATTGGAAGAGTAAAGCATGTAGGATGCGTTAGCAATGATATACGTGACTTTTTTTGGGAGACATATATATATATATATAATTGTCCCTACGAATGATGTTAGGTCATATCTCGTTGCTTGCTTGATTTAATTTCGGAATAAAGGAAGAGTTGACGAATTATCGTTGAGTTCGTAGACTTCGAATAATAGAGACTCGTAGAGCTTGATGTTGTTGCTATCATTGTTGTAGTTGTCACGTTGTTCCGGTTGTCCTGATAATCATTATGTCAAGTAATAGAAACTCATTGAGGTTAAAGTATACTTGTGTGATATTAGTTGGGTTCTGGCCGTAATGTCGCCGAAGACTTGGTTAATTTAATTGTTCCTTACTATGTTATTCTTAAGTCTGACTGTATCGAATCATTGAAGTTTTGTTGTTTACGCATTAGCGGAAACCTTATGAAATCGTTCCGAGTAGTAGACTCTTCGTGCATTGAGTATTGCAATTGATATGAGTTTGTAGGGACGATACTATGACTTGTCCCGACATTTTAAATATTGGTAACGACTCTAGCGGAGTCGATATGAGATAGTATGATTGTACTTAAATACTGTACGAACTATATACTAGTTGTGACTGACTCTGGCGGAGTCGAATAGGACGTAATCAATAGACGTCGATTATTGTTGTAATTTCACTAATGGGTATAGTTGACTCCACGGAGTCAAGTAACGGGTAGTATTAATCCCTATATGACATATATTAGTTCCCTACCATGGGGGGGGGATGATAAAGTGATGGGTTTATAAGTTAGTAGGACTTTGACTTCGATTGACTTGGTTAGACATCAGTTGACCACAAGTTACGCTGAATAGTTGAGCTATGTTCTTGTATAAACAAGTATTGATGGTATATAGTTGCCTCTTTATTAGAGCATCCCGAGTGACTAAAAGGTATCATATAGATCCTAGGTCAAGTATAAATAAGTACGAGTAGACTTATCTTATGGAGGTTATGAGTTGCGTGCATGTGAGAAACATGTTACCTTATTTTGGGATTAGGATGAATAGCCTATCCTTGTGTTATATAGGTTCCACATTGTGGACATTGTTTGATAGTTGATTATAAGGTATAAATACCTTACATTGGGGTTCATGTATGTGTCTAGCTACCACAGACACTGTTTGGTGATTGAGTTGTACAATGGGCCTACTTTGCCTATTGCCTTGTTTTGTCTATTTGTTCAATGATTATGGATGTGTTGTGATTGTTCTAGTATGAAATAGGACAATCATCCTACTTTGATGATTGATCGTAGGACAATCATCCTACTTTGATGATTGATTGTGTGCATAGTATTTACAAGCACATTGAGTTGATTTGATATATGATTCAAAGAACACATGATGATTTGTTGAGAATGACAAGTGAATATCTACTTGTGCATTGCATTAAGTCCAGCTGGCATTGTTTGACTAATCAAGGTGGGACGACCTATAGTCTTCACGAATTTGTTTCGTGATTGCTATAAGTCGCCGTACCGGTTGCACACACCCCTCACCTGTTGGCCGCAGGTGAGATGTAGCCCCACTGTTGTAGCAATACGCGCGACTTTGGTTTGCTAGTTAGAACTCGATGTGTTATTCGGGGACGTCGATACTACGTACACGGGTATCGAGGCACATATGTTTTCTCGTGTATTGCAGGAGCAATGCGAAGTTGGAAGAAAGAGAAATAATATCCTTCATAATGTGGTTTAATTAAGTTGCACTTATGTGAACACCAAAGTGCTAAGTAAATTATGTGACTTGTATATTTTCAATATGATACATGATCATTATGGTATATAAATGTTATTACCATGTTATTCCTAGTGTTGAGCATCATGCCATGTCATCTAGTTGCATGTGATAGTTGTCGATTGTTGGTCAAGTTAGAATAGTCCCTTGACTTGCCGGTTTGTGGCTAAAATGTTAGGTAAGCCGGAAGTGCTACTTAGACTAGCTACATGTAGAGTTTGGTTTACTGTTGCATTCATACTCATAGCATGCAATACATTATAGTGGCTTACGGGGTCTTTTAGACTCACTCTTCTTGTGTTAACTCTTTTAGATTGCAATCGAAGGACGACGTAGTACGATCGGTGAGACTTGCGGGTGCTGCAAATTGATCTTTGGGTAGTTGCTCTCCGAGCTGTGTATAATTATGTTTCTTAATTTCTTAGTTCGGTGAACGATGGTTGATGTAAAGTTATGTAAACTTTACTTATGGGTAGCATTGTTCTGTAACTCCTTTAATGTTATATTCTTTTGGAGCCGACACTCGATGTCGAGCCGTTTATTATTGTAGTTTCCTCGAGCATGTTAGCTCGCGAGTATTTAGTGTTGTTATTTCTCCGGCTCAGTAGTTAGCCGTCGAGGTCTATCGTTGGGGTTTCTATTAGTATTGTTCTTCGGCTTGTTTTGGCCATAGAGATTTTATAGTTATTATTTAGTTATTCGAGTTTTTAAAACTCTGTTTTCATTAGTTGTGGTTTTCCACTGCATGGTTTTGGTTTTTGAGCTCGTGTAGCTCGTTCACTTCGGTGGACTTTAGTTGTTTCATTTAGTTTGGCGCACCGAGTTGGGGTTTAATACCGAATCCCGAACTCGGGGCGTCACAGGTATTGAGCCCTGTAATTTGATCGATATGGAGGCCTAAAAGCAGAAAAATGCTCGTATATCCAAGCCTACATGCAATAAAACAGTTTCGATCAAATATACTATGGTTCCATAACATATGACTTTCTCTAATGTTTGAATGTAATGAACTGAAAATACAAGTATGTTACCTCCAATAGCGTCGAATATCCCGCCATCTGCTTTGTCTCAGCTCGAGACGCTTGCCCTAACTGTCTATACAAGTACGCAAGAGTTGCAGCCCCCCAGGCATACGAATCCACCCTGGTCAGGTCATCCAGAAACTCTAAATAGTTCGTGTTCACCCGTGTCCCACTCTTGTCAGCGAAAAGAGTGCAACCAATAGTGTACCACAAATATGCTCTGGCTGACCGAGCACAGGCAAAAGGATCATCAGAGGTACCCTCTTCCTGGAATCTCTCACGAAGCCACTCTAATTTGATCGATGGCCCCCTAGCACCATGCATCCCAACGAGCACTTCAGAGAGATGCACTCCTAAAATAGTCGCAACCTCCTGAGGTGTTGGTGGCACACTCCGCCTAGATAACAGTGGTTGCCCAGACACATTCAGTCCTGTCAGACAATACACATCATCAAGTGTAATTGTCATCTCTCCAAAGGGCATGTGGAAGGTATTGGTCTCTGGATGCCACCGTTCCACAAATGCCGAGACAAGGACTTTATCCACTTCTGCATAAGAGCATTTGGATGACACATTGAGGCCCGAGCTATTGACAAAATCCTTCATTACTTGACTACAGTTATTCCGAATCGACCACTCTTCCTGTTTGGTTGTGTGATTTAAGCACTTCAACAATGGTCGCTCTTCCCATTCCATATACATGCCGCTACATGGTCATTGAAGGTCGTGAGTGCAATGGAACTTGTGGCCCTCCAGAAACGGGACAAATGCCTCTTCTTCTTCATCCTCATCCTCATCCTCAACAGGGCCTCCTCTTTCATACTCATGTTGTTCCTGTTGTTGCTGTTGTAGAAGAAATTGTTGTTGTTGTTGCTGTTGTAGAAGTAGTTGTTGTTGCTACTGTAGTTGTTGTTGTCGCAGTAGTTCTTGTACATGTTCTTCTTGTTGTTGAGCTTCTTGTTGTTGTCTTTGTCTATGAGCCCTAGCTGAAACCGTAGGTCTTCTTCGCTGATATGTATTGATGTCTGCACATATTAAATTTGTATTAATGATCAACAAAGGAAAAAAAAAAAATCAATAACACACTGTTGGTAGCCATGCCGGACAAGTCAAGCTGTTCGGTACCCATGCGGACAGCTCTCTTCTGTTCGGTACCCATGCGGACAGCTCAGTTCTGTCGGTACCCATGCTTGGACAGCTCAAGGCCTGTTCGGTACCCATGCCGAACTACACCTTCTGTCAGGCAATCCGGTGCCGAACGGCCCTCGAAAAATGCAATTTTTACTACAAAACTTCCTTTAAATTGTATTTTTTTCAACATAAATATGCAAAAAAATGGAATGTAACTATGACCTAACAAAAATTAAACACATATATTCAAAAATATATAGCATTTTAACCTAGAATATAAAGACGAGATTCACACCTCTATTGTCTTCCATTGTTGCTGTTGAAGTTGAAGTTGAAGAAATGTTGTTGTTGTGTGCTTGTTGCCGTGCTTTTGCTGTTGTTTGCGATTGTTTGCGGTTGCCGTGGGTTGATGTTGCCGTTGTTTGCGATTGCCGTTTGTATGCGTGGGGTGTGAGCGGGTCTTTCAAACAAGGGTATAAGGGTGTTGGGTGTGGGGTGTACTTAGCAAACAAGGGTATAAGGGTGTAGGGTGTGGGGTTTACTTAGCAATATTTTCAATATTTTGGGATAAATATTATGAAGGGTATAATATGTAATTAGGGTGGAGTGTACTTAGTTTTTTGAGGGATTGAAAATAATTGGGGGGTGTACTTAGTAAATGGGTGTACTAAGTAATTTTGTGGGTTCAAATAGCAATCCTCTTATGAAAATTAGCTTTGAAATTGTAAAAATGCGAAAATATTTAAATATTAAAATTAGAAACGATAAAAATATAAAAATATCCGATATATTTTTGTCCTCTATATTTCAATGATATTCATCCTGTACCTAAACAAACATATAGAAATATTTGTTCCCTTGACATATTTTTAGGCCAAATTTTTTGACATAAATTTAAAAAAAAAATAAAAAATCATAGGAGTATTATAATTATACATTTTCTTCGACTAACTATTTTCCGTTCGGTATTTAACTAACTATGGAAACAACATCTAACGAGTACAGTACCATAAGGGACAAAAAGGCTCAAAAGCCTTTGAAATTTCCCGGGAAAAGAAACTTGGATTGAAGTCGGCCACAACTTTACAGCCATCTCCAACCACACAAAACGCAGTAAACAGATCTTTTCATTCTAACACGAATTTTCAACATCTCAATTCTCTCACTGTCCCTAAATCTCTTCGATTACTTAAAGCCCCTATTATAGGGTTTTAAGTAAATTAATTCGATCAATCGATGTCGGCGTCTTCTTCATTCGCCACTCTGCCGCATAGAGCAAGAACCCAATTCTTCAATCCAATCGGCCATAAGTTTTTACCGCCTGCCGCAGCTCTTCATCGTCATAGTAAGCTCTCTTTTCTTCTACGAAGAAGAAGTCGATTAGCTTACGATTAATTTCTCTCCTCATTTCTCTGTTACTCTCTCTTGAAGGAAGCAGATGCAGAGTAAATAGGAGAGATTTCGCTATGAAAGGAATTGTTGCTGCCGGAGCTTCCGTGATGCCCTCTTCTTTAGTATCTGAACCAACTCAAGGTCGGTTTCAGCTGTAATTTTGATTATTTATATGCTCAATTTACTGTGCTAGGTAGCTTCTGATGTGAGCTTTATCGGATTTGCTTACATTTTTGTTTGTTGGAGTTTATTTTTTAAGTGAGTAGGTAACACAATTTGAAAACTAGTGGTGTATTTATATAATTGCTGAAGTAGCTATTTAATATTTTTCAATTTAAGGGATAATTCATGAACATGATATGCTTATTGTTTCACTTTGGTTGGTATGGCTTCGGGGTATCACATCAGTTCTGAGAAACTCTACCAGCAAAATGATGGATAGTTCACATAATATCTGCATTTTTTATTTATCTGATATTCTTAATGCTCATATACATGCCAAAGCTTCTAAAATTATCCTCATTTTTCGTAGTGTCACACCATGAGCCCATCATATTTATATCGATGTCATTACATGCTTCATTAATTGAACATTTGGGTGATTCTTTGGATGATGTTTTTGCAATTCTTAAGTTACCAACTCATCTAAAACCTTAAGTTATTAGATAGAGGCCCAACAATGTATATCAAGCTTAACAGCAATGATGGATCTTAACTGAATTTTGCCTGATAATTTGTAACAGGTTTGGAAAGATTACCATTCAAGCCTGAGGGCTATAATTATTGGACATGGAGAGGTCACAAAATACACTATGTAGTAGAAGGAGAAGGTTTCCCAATTGTTCTTATTCATGGTTTTGGTGCTTCTGCATTTCACTGGAGGTCTCTCTCTCTCTCTCTTTGTGTGTGTGCGTGTGGATATACCAATTTTTGTTTTGATGAATCTTTTACACTCTCTTGCATTGGTTTATGAGTGCAACCTTTTTGTTTCAGTGCTAATTTGACCTTTTTACAAATTGTTAATTTAATTATTTACTTCTTCTGGAATTCATAGATGAAATCTGAGTGGCCATTTATTCTCTGAGAATTTTAATGTGCTTTTTCATGTAAAACGTTATCCCTTACTGATTATGCTTCCTTACATTCTCTCTTACACTTCAATGGCTGCAAGATGAAGTGATGAATGCCTGATTGAATTTGTAGTTAGTGCAAGTGCTTATAATCTAGGGTGTATGTCAGTGATGAAATGGTACAAGTCTTCTCATGTAGCACTTACAAGGAAGTCCATTTGCTTCTCAATTTCTATAGGTACAACATACCTGAATTGGCTAAAAAGTACAAGGTTTATGCCGTCGACTTGATTGGATTTGGCTGGAGTGAGAAGGCACTTATTGAGTATGATGCGCTTGTATGGAGAGATCAGGTTGCAGATTTCTTAAAGGAGATAGTGAAAGAACCAACAATCCTAGTTGGAAATAGGTAATTTGTTGCTAATTAATAGTCTTTCATTTTGTTCATGCATGTAACCAGGAAGTATATCACTCCGTCTATATCTTGGATTCCAGCTCCATGTTACAGTTAATTTCATCATTTTCTTCTTGTTTGGAATATGGATTCAGCTACATTAGGGATTTTTTACAGAAATTTAATATTTTGGGCTACGTGAACATCAATAGGTCCAAATTCGGGAATCAGTTCTTTCAACAATGTATGTAATACTGAGCTTCTTTGTGTCCTCTTGACCTAATTATCATCTGGAAGTAAGAAAAAGCTGAATGTTTTTTTGGATCCTTGGAGACTTCAGTCAAGAATTAATGAGCACATCTTCTTTAAGATTAGGGTGTAGTTGTACATTGCTCTGTTATATCTTATGGAGCTGTTTTCCAGTCTCCAAAGTTCATCATTTGTATTATTCTTTACTAATGGATGAACAATGTGTGCTCTTATGTACTTGCAAATGCCTTTATCTTGTGCAATGGTGTTGAGAGTGGAATGTAGTCCAATGTAGGTGTCTTAGCTGATACTCCAGAAAGTCTTTCTCATTCGAGTGTGGTTCATGCCAACTTGCCAAGTGGGAAGCACAAAATTTGTATTCCATTTTGCCTCTCATCTAGACATTCTCCCTGAAGTCAATGGTTATTTCTGGTCTAATGCTTGCACCTACTATTACAAGATGCCTTCGTATAATATATCCATAGGGATGAGGTCTTGTTTGTTGTTATTGCAAGCTGTCCAAAAAGCTCAAGTAGCTGGTGTGCCAGCTTATTAATTATATATTTCAACAAAGCCGAATGAGCCCCCCACCCCCCGGACGTCTAATGCATACTATGTAATGTTAGCTATGTACTTCTGGAATAAGTAAGACCTGCTTGTATACCATGTTGCAAAACTATGACTGCGGCTCCTGCCTAAGAGCATTGCCATGCACCATGCGACTGCTCTGCTGCTTTCAGTTGAGTTAGCATGGTCATGTAGTTTTGAGCTTTTGGTGCCATGACCAGATCTTAAAATCCAGCCTCACTCCATGTTTCTACTTTCAGGTCATTCCCCCAAAAACTTGATTGTTAATGTACTCATCACCTTCCATTCATTAACTATAATCAAAATGGAAGGAAGATTGTCTGTTGTCTAAAGTGCTCAAAATCAAGTCCATTTGTCACTCCTTCAATGTTATATTTATGAAATACTTTTGAGATGGTATTTAAATTGACAAACAAGTGATTGATGCAATTTATTCAGCCTTGGAGGATTTACTGCTTTGGTGGCGGCAGAAGCTTCGCCAGAGCAAGTTGTTGGAGTTGTATTATTGAACTCTGCAGGACAATTTGGAGATGTAGATGATACGGCTGGAGTGTCTGAAGAATCTGTCTTGCAGAAGTTCATTTTAAAGCCACTGAAGGAAATTTTTCAGCGTGTTGTTCTTGGTTTTTTGTTCTGGCAAGCCAAGCAACCTGCTCGTATTGAATCTGTCTTGAAAAGTGTAAGTCAAGTCACTTCAAATCGAATCTTTTTCTTCGTCGGTTATACTCCCTCCAAAAATAGTTCCTCTTTCCTCTTTGGTTTGTCCCAAAAAAATAGTCTCATTTCTAAAGATAGTAATAATTTTTGTGCATTTTCAAGAAGGTACAAGCAAGTAAAGCTACGATCTTAAAAAGTTTGACTTGTCAAACAAGACTATTTTTTTGGGACAAAGGGTGTATATTGATTCAGTACAAGGTTAAGGATGCTAGATATTGTTGCCGCAAGCACAATTAGACATGTTCATTAGTCTCAGTATGTACTGGGATGAGAGATACTGTTTGACATTTTTCAGACCTAAGTGAAAAATTCTTGTGTTGTTACAAAATTGGTTCATCCTTGCTTCAAGTGTCAGACACAGCAGTTACATAGCGATAAGTTAGCTAACAGTCTTGGTGACTCAATACACTGTAGGTCCAACCAGTTGTGATTTTGATAAGTTTTTTCCATTATGGAGATTGTAGAGGTTCATTATTTTACTACATTTCCGTTGGTGTTCAATCCCAAAATTTATTAGCATATAAATTGCAATTTAACCGCTAGGAGAAGATATATGCACTCATGCAATGGTATCTCACTGATATGAACTGCTTCATTGTCTATTTCAGGTATATAAGAATACTTCCAACGTCGATGACTATCTCGTGGAATCAATTACAAGGCCGGCAGCTGATGCAAATGCAGGAGAAGTCTATTACAGGTACTAATATATTGATGTTATCACGTGTTTTGAGTGATGAGCTCTTACATTTGTTTCTAGTGGAGCTTTAAAGATTGAGTTAGAACCGTCTTCTCTCAACTCTCTAATTTATTTCCCCAGTATATCTAAATGTTGCAATCTTCCAATTGCCGAGGTCCTTCTGTCCTGTGTATGCCTTCAAACCATGACCCAAATGATGAAAAAGAAAAAGGATTCTTTGTTGGGCCGAGTATAGATTCGAATAATATATGTATATGTGTTCGCTTCAGTTTATTCATTGGGTCTGATCTGTAATGGCGGGAACTAGGATTTATCACCGTATCTTTCTGGTCTTCAAGTTTCAGCTCTGAATTTTTGCTCTCTCTGCCTGTGGATGTAGCCTACTCACATTGCGGGGTGAACAACATAAAATTGTGTGAATTTTTCTTTGCATTTATCTATATTCATCGTTGGTCAGAACACCTAATTTTTGGCTCTCGGGATCATTTTTGCTATCATTGGCAACGACTAAATGTCTAAATATATTTGCTCTGTTTTTTCATTATCTTCATTTTGTTCTGTAGGCTAATGACGCGATTCATGTTGAATCAAAGAAAGTACACACTTGACAGCGTCTTGAGCAAACTCTCTTGCCCATTGTTGTTACTCTGGGGTGACTTAGACCCTTGGGTGGGTCCTGCAAAGGCTCTTCGAATCAAAGAATTCTATCCGAACACGTCGATTGTAAACCTACAGGCCGGGCATTGCCCCCATGATGAAGTTCCAGAACTGGTCAACAAGGCTTTAATTGAGTGGTTATCAACTTTGCCATCTGCATCCTCCCTCCAAACAGTCTGAACCAGTTTTCCCAGTATCAGTTAGCCACACTGCTCACATTTACATTGACTACTCTGTAATTATTCTCTATATTCGTTGTTCATTGAAATTGACATATACGAAAGGGTTAAGGAAATGCATTGAAAATTTGTTCTCCTCTTGTTTAATTACAGAATTGCTATGTGACATTGCCAAATGGGCCATCGTGGAACCGTACATTGTGAGGAGTGTATAGTTTCTGCACATAGCTCATTTATCGTAATGTTTGCTTTGGATCACATGCCAGAATTTGGTACTCCATCCGTCTCAAAATAAACTTTCCTTTTTAGTATTTTGAAAAAAATTTAAAAATTAATTTTAGGTCATTTTGGTTGTGCATACACATGATTCCCTTGGCGTACATGCTATAGCATTGTAAGTGACATTGGAATATGACAGATAGCAAACTTTAATAACTTCATAGAAAAAAGAATACTTTTTTTGGAACGATTTTTTCAAAAAAGACCACTCAATTTGGGAAGGAAGGAGTATTAATTGAAAGCCATCAGTGGATTAGGGATTCATGTATGCCTAACTCCAATGCATCACTATGCTGTATACAAATTCGAGTTAATGACAAAATTAATCATTAAACTTTGCTTAAGGCGTCCAGTATACTATTTAAATCACTAAAAACAATTATTTAAATCAGTGTCAAACTTTTCAAAAACATTTATACAAAATAACTTTTATTTTTTTACAAACTCACATGAGTCAGAGTTCTATTATCCTCACACACCTATATTACACAAGAACTTAGTCACTTACTCCTATTTTATGGTCTGCAAAAGAAACACAAATGTAATTGAAAATTACACATAGATCCTCCAAGAATTTCTTTGACTCAATCTATTAAGATCTGCAATTATTAGCTCATTAACTTGAGTTAGCTCCACTTCTCTAAGCCTTACCTGAAAGGAAAGAAACGTTGAACCGAAGTTGCCGAATAAGGGTTCTCTAACACCACAAGTGGTGATAGGCGAATTGACTCAAATGAACGTTATCTTAACAATGTACATATTATCTTAACAATGTACATATCAAGTTCAAATGACTCTTTAAATAAGGGTTTATTATATTTTTGACCAACGTACTATGGTCGGGGAACAGAATTGACAATCGTACTCTTAAAGACCCACTTTTGCCCTATGTACTTGCATAAGTTGAAAACAATTGACACACCCGTTATCTGCCCATCCAAAAACTTGACGGCCGTTTGACGGCCATCCAAAAAACTTGACAGCTCCAAACTATCTCACCCTGTCAATATTTTCTCTCAAGACCCTTCCATCGCTTCCCCTTATCTATTCGACCCCCAAAATCTCTCCTAGTGTCATCTCCCACCCATGCCCTGTAATCCTCATGTGTATGGACTATGCTTTTTCACCTCCATTGCGGTGGGCTCCCAGCTCTACCTTCTCGATGGGTCGCTTTTCGACACGCGGTCGTATCCGCTTGACCGTCCCTCCCCTTCCTCGTCTGCCTTTCGGTTTGATTTTGGTAGACAGTCTTGGGATTGTCTTCCCCTATGCTCAGTCCTCGTGGAAGCTTTGCATGTGTAGCGATCTCCAATTCGAATCAAATTCTTGTTGTCGGTGGTGGTTCCCGGCACAACATGTTTGGTGTAGCTGGGAGTAGGATGAGTTCAGTGAAAATGTATGATGGTGGGAGGAATGAGTGGGTGGCATTGGATGGGTTGCCTCGGTTTCGAGCTGGTTGTGTTGGGTTCTTGGTGGCATTGGAAAAGTACATTTGGTCATCAAGTTTTTGGATGGCCGTCAGACGGCCATTAAGTTTTTGGATGGGAAGATAACGGGTGTGTCAATTTTTTCCAACTTATGCAAGTACATAAGGCAAAAGTGGGTCTTTGAAAATACGATTGTCAATTCTACTCCCCGACCATAGTACGTTGGTCAAAAACATAATAAACCCTTTAAATAAAAGAGATATGGCATAGGAGATCCAAAAATCACAATCATATTAAGAATAATAATAACTGAATAACAAGAAAGTGAGAGTAAAAAAAAGATATTAACAACAAATTATAAGAACTGAATAGCCAAATAGTCACAAGGCAAGATTATGTCTTATCTCTGAGTACGTTCGCTCACTTGCTACACATGTACACACCGACTACAATTTTCAAGTGTGTATTACAGAACCGCACAACACAACCAACAACTGGCGTTGGAGCACTCAAATAAAGCAAGAGCTAAGTATACTTTAACTGTGCCTTACAATTATTCCATAGAGCATTGCTATTAACACCACCATTTCCTCTTAATACACCCATTTACTTAATACACCCACCCCACTAATTTTACACCAACAAAATTTCTAAATACACCACCCAACATTTCCTATTTTACCCCTCTCACTTATCTCATTATTTCTTTCCCAATACACCCACCATATATCATCACACCCCACCCTATTACTCAATACACCACCCAATTCAAACCCAATTTCAATTTCAAACATCTTCCTACACCGTTGTTAACATCCTCCAGAAATAAACACAACACCAACAACACCATTGTATTTCAAACTCTTACAACCCAGCTTTGTGCAAGGAAGAAGGAAGCCAGGAAGAAAGAAGAAGAAGAAGAAGAAGAAGAAGCTTCACCTTGATTTCACGAAGTAGAAGAGGACCAAATTCAAACAATGAAGAAAGCCCTAGGTATGAAATTCTTCTACTTTTTAAGTTCAAATGATTTCAATTTGTATGCTGGGTTTTAATTTGTGTTATAAGTCCTAACTGATCGAAGGGAATTCGGGCCTGGTTCTTCGAACAAAAATGAGCTTTGGGACTGGTCCTCGGAACACGGCAGTGGTGTTCGGGGGGTAACTCCCGGACACCACAGCAGTGTTCCTCGGATCAATCCGAACACCACAGTGGTGTTCCATAAGGCAGCCCGAACACACGCCTTGTGTTCCTTCAGTTGGCCCGAACAGTGCTGATGTGTTCCACTATATAGCCCGAACACTGCAGCAGTGTTCCACTTAATAGCCCGAACACCACTACGGTGTTACGGGCATTGCCCGAACACCACCGAGGTGTTCTATTGGTGCTTCCCAAACATGTGTAGTATTCCTTCATACCTTCCCAATTTCCTCTACATGTTATATTCTTCAATCTGTGATATATATTGTGATTATTGCAGTAAATTAGCAAATGTCTACGAAAGAAAGAAGACGCTTCAAACAAGAGAAAGAGCTCGGCGTGAACAACAACCCGAGGATCCCCACACGTCTCACCGGAACAACAACACTCTCCTGTACACATGATGACTATAGTTTTGAAAGAGATCTGGTTTTGGAGATAATAGAGAGGAAAATGTTGGAGATGTAGGAGAAGAAAATGTTAGGGAGGATTTGGCGGACGAGACATATACTCTATTTCTGGTGGTCTGTTAATCCATCTCTACCGACTACGTATGAGTCGCACGTAGCACGGTTGATATGGCAGGGGGAAGAGAAAGAGCTTCTCAAGTGCAATAACCATACTGAGAAATTAGTTCAGTGGAGTTGTCGCAGAGATGTATGTCACCCTTTGTGGTTGGACGTTGTCAAAGCGTCCACGTTGTTTCGATTAAGGCGAACCTCTTACTTTGAAGTTGACAAAGTATTGGTCAGTGCATTTGTGGAACGCTGGCACCCTGAGACCAATAGCTTCCATCTACCCTTTGGCGAAATGACAATCACATTGGATGATGTATTTTGCCTTACTGGTCTTCCGATCACAGGGACTCCAGTTTTATCAAGACGGAGTAGTACACCAGCATCTACTTTTGTGACGCCCCGGGTTCAGGATTCGGTATTAAACCCCAACTCGGTGCGCCCAACTAAATGGAACAACTAAAGTCCACCGAAGTGAACGAGCTACACGAGCTCAAAACCCAAACTATGTAGCGGAAAACCACAGCTAATAAAAACCTGAGTTTTAAAAACTCAAATAACAAAACCATAACTAGAAAATCCCCACGGCCAAAAACGAGCCGAAGAACAATACTAATAGAAATCCCAATAATAGACCTCGACGGCTAACTACTGAGCCGGAGAAACAACAACACCAAATACTCGCGAGCTAACATGCTCGAGAAAACTACAATAATAAACGGCTCGACATCGAGTGTCGGCTCCAAAAGAATACAACATTAAAGGAGTTACAGAACAATGCTACCCATAAGTAAAGTTTACATAACTTTACATCAACCATCGTTCTCCGAACTAAGAAATTAAGAAACATAATTATACACAAGCTCCGGAGAGCAATTACCCAAAGATCATTGCACCCGCAAGTCTCACCGATCGCACTATATCGTCCTTCGATTGCAATCTAAAAGAGTTAACACAAGAAGAGTGAGTCTAAAAGACCCCGTAAGCCACTATAATGCATTGTATGCTATGAGTATGAATGCAACAAGAAACCAAACTCTACATGTAGCTAGTCTAAGTAGCACTTCCGCTTACCTAACATTTCACCACAAACCGGCAAGTCAAGGAACTATTCTAACTTGACCAACAATCGTCAACTATCACATGCAACTAGATGACATGGCATGATGCTCAACACTAGGAATAACATGGTAATAACATTTATATACCATAACGATCATGTATCAAATTGAAAATATACAAGTCACATAATTCACTTAGCACTTTGGTGTTCACATAAGTGCAACTTAATTAAACCACATCATGAAGGATATTATTTCTCTTTCTTCCAACTTCGCGTTGCTCCTGCAATACACAAGAAAACATATGTGCCTCGATACCCGTGTACGTAGTATCGACGTCCCCGACACAATCCCGTCGGGTTCAACATAGCAAACCAAAGTCGCGCGTATTGCTACAACAGTGGGGCTACATCCCACCTGCGGCCAACAGGTGAGGGGTGTGTGCAAACCGGTACGGCGGCTTATAGCGATTACGAATCCCATTCGTAAAGACTATAGGTCGTCCCACCATGACATTAACAACAACGACGCCAGCTGGACTCAATGCAGTGCACAAGTAAATATTTACTCACCATTCTCAACAAATCATCATGTGTTCTTTGAATCACATATCAAATCAACTCAATGTGTTTGTAAATACTATACACACAATCAATCATCAAAGTAGGATGATTGTCCTACGATCAATCATCAAAGTAGGATGATTGTCCTATTTCATACTAGAACAATCACAACATGTCCGTAATCATTGAACATATAAACACAATGAGATAATCGGCACGGTAGGCCAATCGTACAACTCAACCACCAAACAGTGTCTGTGATAGCTAGACACATACATGAACCCCAATGTAAGGTATTTATACCTTATAATCAACTGTCAAACAAGGTCCATAGTGTGGAACCTATATAACACAAGGACAGGTTATTCATCCTAATCCCAAATTAAGGTAACATGTTTCTCACATGTACGCAAACTCATAACCCACAAGATAAGTCTACTCGTACTTATTTACACCTAACTTAGGATCCCTATAGTATCCTTTAGTCACTCGAAATACTCTAATAAAAAGGCAACTAAGTACCACCAATACTTGTTTATACAAGAACATAGTTCAACTATTCAGCGTAATTTGTGGTCAACTGATGTTTGACTAAGTCAATCGAAGTCACAGTCCTACTAACTCATAAACTCATCAATTCATCATCCCCCATGGTAAGGAATTAATATATGTCACGTAGGGATTAATACTACCCGTTACTCGACTCCGTAGAGTCACTATACCCACTAATGAAATTACCATGATAATCGACGTTCATTTATTACGTCCTATTCGACTCCGCCAGAGTCAGTCACGACTAGTGTATATCTCATAATGACTCCGCTAGAGTCGTTACCAATATTAAAATGTCGGGACAAACCGTAGTATCGTCCCTATAAACTCCTATCGATTGCAATGCCTGACGCACGAAGAGTCAACTACTCGTAACGATTTCATAAGGTTTCCGCTAGTGCGTAAACGACAAAACCTCAATGCTTTGATATACTCGAACTTAAGAAATACATAGCGAAGTACAATTAAATTAAATAAGTCTTCGGCGACCTTATGGCCGGAACCCAACTAATATCACACAAGTATGCTTCAACCTCAATGAGTTTCTATTACTCGGCATAATAATTACTAGGACAACCGCAACAACACAACAACCACAACAATAATACCAACAACATCAAGCTCTACGAGTCTCTATTACTCGAAGTCTACGAACTCAACAATAATTCATCAATTCTTTCTTTATTCCGAAATCTTTAAATCAAGCAAATAACGGAATATAACCTAACATCATTCGTAGGGACGATTATATATATATCTCTCCCAATAAAAGTCACGACTATCGTCGCTAACGCACCCTACATGCTTTACTCTTCCAAATTCAACTCGTAAAACACACAAAGCATTATAGTTACTTACCTTCATCGCAAATCCACCACGAAATCAAGGGCTTATGGTGGAAATGTGTTCCTCCGCGAACTCTACGCCGCTACGGAGTCCAAACGTCGATCCCAAGCTCAATCCAAGTCCGAATCAAGCTTCCTCTCTCTCAAAACTTCCCTTTCTCTCTCTAAAACGTGAGAGAAGAAGTGGGGTGACAATCCTTCAACCGATCGGATGATCTAATCGGCTAGAAACATGCTCCTCGTCGCCCTCTACGCTACGGCGAAGACGGATCGTCGATCCGACCAACGGAGCTCGAGATATCGAGATTTCTTTCTCTACTCTCTCTCCTCTCTCTCTTCTTTCTCTCTCTCTAAAGATCTGGTTTGGGGGTGAGAATGAGGGAGAAAATAGAGTTGGGTTTTATTATTAATACCATGGGTAAGTGTTTGGTCCAATCCCGGGCTTGTTTGAGCATTTTAAACCATTTAAAGATGTTAAAAACCGAGAAATAATGAAAACCGGACGAACAGAGTATCTGGCTTTGCACGGCCGTGTCAAGGGAATGTGCACGGCCGTGTCACTCTTGCACGGCCGTGTCAAGGGAAGGCGCGCGGCCGTGCAAAACATTCTGGAATCTCTGTCCTCTATACGCACGGCCGTGCCAAGGAAAGGCGCACGGCCGTGCAACATCAACACGGTCCATTTCCGCATCTTTTCACTCCATTTCCTAGGTTTGATCACTTGGCCACTCTTAGGTGTGATTATACAACACTTATAACGCATCTTAACGATGTCGTGGGTCGCATATTAAGGCATAATCAGTCTAACGATTCTTACAAGTATGAAACGGAATCATGAACTAAACATAATTCAACTAACGTGTTATTACAACGGGTCTAACATGTAAATCACGCATAACATAAACAAATCACACGTACGAGGGTTCAGGGTGTTACATCCTCTCCTCCTTAAAAGAATTCGTCCGCGAATTCCGGGATTGTATACTCATGGGGCATTCATACATCACCACAAGGCTGTACCATAGCCTACTTAATCAAACCAACGTCGATAGTGAGTGAAAGCCTAACGAAAAAGGCGAGTTGGTCCAGCTTAGAGGTCATCAACCTCAAGTAACATGCACACGTCAGGTGCTCAACGGTTAGGTATGATTTCGAGACATAATCGTTCTCGAGGTTCCATTGAGAGACTAATTATCGTCCCCAATCAAGTTCACAATTAAAACACATCTTATAGAGTTATACTAACTCATCTCATATACGTCTCAACGTCACGCTTCCACAGCGCAAAACTCATTTTCAACTATCCGTGGTACATTTCAACAATTAGTCACGGCGAATTCCGTGATAAACTAGGTTCGGACTTATACGACCCTTAGGTACACAAGATAATTCGATGTCATTCTCATCATCAAAAGAACGATTTCACACCAATGGTTTCACAACAAAAGTCACGCAAGTCATACGGACTTTACCCTGAATAACGACGTCACAGGCTATAACACAAGCCGATGAAATAATGAGGTCAATGAAACCACAAGCTAACATGCTCGTGTTATAAACTCTGAGTTCGGTGTATCCCAAAGTCAACATAAACAGTAGTAAGAGTTCAAAAATCTAAACATGTCCGACAGTATGGATCGGTATTATCGCATACTAATGTTGGATATCATACAGGTTACACAAAACATAGAGGGTTTTGTATTCTCGATGATTACCTTTCTAAGGCATCTACACAAAATAATGTTTTAACGAACGTGTCCTTAACCGGAGTACCCGTGGTAGTCCAATAACTAGGAAACAAATAAACAATGCAATAAGTCACGATAGTCGCAACTCTTACAGGATTCATTCACAGAATCTCATATTCTAACCTTGACTCGCTCCATTGGAGTCTTGAGTCGATGCGAGAGGATTTGGTAGGGTCACGGGTTCAACCCGGGGTGCTTCAGCGAGGACTACATTCAATTGGTCCTCAAGTTCTCTCAGTTCTCGCAATGCGTGTCTGAGTTGAAATACGATCGGGTGCATGACTGACATCCTTGCAGTCTTCTTAGTTCGTGCCATCCTGTTATGGTATGGAATAGAGACGTTAGATCTCTAAAGGAAAGTGGAACACATTAGGCAGTTCGACTAAATGCAAGCTTACCAATGGAGATTTCTCAATCCTCAACCCCAGGCGTTTATCACGCACGTAGGGTTCTAACATAAATCATCTCACTGTGCCAATCGACACAAACATAAGGTTATACAATCTATTCGTATGTACACCCAATAAAATTCGACTGAGTTATCATACCAAACTCAGTCTATGACATATCATGCAAAGTAAACATCCCATGCTCACCCCAAGGGTGGCTAACCCATACTCAATATCTTTACAGTCAGGTTAATATACCGTTCACGTGACAACTTACAAGTCACAAATGGCTAATCACAAGCCTCCAACAATTCTTTCCACCGAGCACAACGGCTCACACAACCACCAATACATATCGAAGGATACATAATCCACACAAATGCACATACATGCCGAAGCTCATAAATTCCATTTACTTGTCCATTCCGTTGGGTAAATAGGTAAGGCAATTTTAACCTATCATACTACCAGCTTGGTCTCGACGAATATCTCTTGACAACCAAATCAGGGGCCCTTCTGAAGTGGCTTCAAAAGCTTCCGTCGCAGGGCGTTAGGGATAAGTGATTACAAATATGCCCTTCGAATTCGGTCTCATGCACGTAAGTGTCAAATACAAGCAAATGTCTTAATTGTAACATATTTTTCTAGTATGTACAAGTTTCGCATGCCATGATGTGATATGCAAGAATAGTCTAAGTGAGCACGGACTCATATTCTCGTACTATTATAACTCGACGGTCAACATTAATCGCTAGTGGACTCGTGACTCAAAATCTTAGGTCTTCCACATCTATCCTCTCTAATGATTAATATTCACAAGCCTAAGATGTTTCCTTGAAGCGTCCCGTCTATACATTTTCACGATGAACAAGACCACCTAAGTTGGTCAAATCACAATATTAAACTTTTCAAGCGAGTCATACTAGTCGTCAACCTTCTAGCGAGGTCTTAATACATAGTCACAAATCTCCTTAGGAGAAATTAACGGACTACAAATCATTTGTCCCCGCTCTCATGAGCGTGAGAACTCAACCATCCCAGTCCTATATGGACTAACTCCAAAAATTTACCAATATCAACCCAACACTTATACTCAAGCACTCGACGTTAATCACTCAACCCAATGCCCAAACCACCTAAGCCGAGGATCCTATCCTGGCGAATAGCTAACAAGCTCGATACCAAGCGTGACGCCCGGGTTCAGGATTCGGTATTAAACCCCAACTCGGTGCGCCCAACTAAATGGAACAACTAAAGTCCACCGAAGTGAACGAGCTACACGAGCTCAAAACCCAAACTATGTAGCGGAAAACCACAGCTAATAAAAACCTGAGTTTTAAAAACTCAAATAACAAAACTATAACTAGAAAATCCCCACGGCCAAAAACGAGCCGAAGAACAATACTAATAGAAATCCCAATAATAGACCTCGACGGCTAACTACTGAGCCGGAGAAACAACAACACCAAATACTCGCGAGCTAACATGCTCGAGAAAACTACAATAATAAACGGCTCGACATCGAGTGTCGGCTCCAAAAGAATACAACATTAAAGGAGTTACAGAACAATGCTACCCATAAGTAAAGTTTACATAACTTTACATCAACCATCGTTCTCACTGAACTAAGAAATTAAGAAACATAATTATACACAAGCTCCGGAGAGCAATTACCCAAAGATCATTCTGCAGCACCCGCAAGTCTCACCGATCGCACTATATCGTCCTTCGATTGCAATCTAAAAGAGTTAACACAAGAAGAGTGAGTCTAAAAGACCCCGTAAGCCACTATAATGCATTGTATGCTATGAGTATGAATGCAACAGTAAACCAAACTCTACATGTAGCTAGTCTAAGTAGCACTTCCGGCTTACCTAACATTTCAGCCACAAACCGGCAAGTCAAGGAACTATTCTAACTTGACCAACAATCGTCAACTATCACATGCAACTAGATGACATGGCATGATGCTCAACACTAGGAATAACATGGTAATAACATTTATATACCATAACGATCATGTATCATATTGAAAATATACAAGTCACATAATTCACTTAGCACTTTGGTGTTCACATAAGTGCAACTTAATTAAACCACATCATGAAGGATATTATTTCTCTTTCTTCCAACTTCGCGTTGCTCCTGCAATACACGAGAAAACATATGTGCCTCGATACCCGTGTACGTAGTATCGACGTCCCCGACACAATCCCGTCGGGTTCAACATAGCAAACCAAAGTCGCGCGTATTGCTACAACAGTGGGGCTACATCCCACCTGCGGCCAACAGGTGAGGGGTGTGTGCAAACCGGTACGGCGGCTTATAGCGATTACGAATCCCATTCGTAAAGACTATAGGTCGTCCCACCATGACATTAACAACAACGACGCCAGCTGGACTCAATGCAGTGCACAAGTAAATATTTACTCACCATTCTCAACAAATCATCATGTGTTCTTTGAATCACATATCAAATCAACTCAATGTGTTTGTAAATACTATACACACAATCAATCATCAAAGTAGGATGATTGTCCTACGATCAATCATCAAAGTAGGATGATTGTCCTATTTCATACTAGAACAATCACAACATGTCCGTAATCATTGAACATATAAATACAATGAGATAATCGGCACGGTAGGCCAATCGTACAACTCAACCACCAAACAGTGTCTGTGATAGCTAGACACATACATGAACCCCAATGTAAGGTATTTATACCTTATAATCAACTGTCAAACAAGGTCCATAGTGTGGAACCTATATAACACAAGGACAGGTTATTCATCCTAATCCCAAATTAAGGTAACATGTTTCTCACATGTACGCAAACTCATAACCCACAAGATAAGTCTACTCGTACTTATTTACACCTAACTTAGGATCCCTATAGTATCCTTTAGTCACTCGAAATACTCTAATAAAAAGGCAACTAAGTACCACCAATACTTGTTTATACAAGAACATAGTTCAACTATTCAGCGTAATTTGTGGTCAACTGATGTTTGACTAAGTCAATCGAAGTCACAGTCCTACTAACTCATAAACTCATCAATTCATCATCCCCCATGGTAAGGAATTAATATATGTCACGTAGGGATTAATACTACCCGTTACTCGACTCCGTAGAGTCACTATACCCACTAATGAAATTACCATGATAATCGACGTTCATTTATTACGTCCTATTCGACTCCGCCAGAGTCAGTCACGACTAGTGTATATCTCATAATGACTCCGCTAGAGTCGTTACCAATATTAAAATGTCGGGACAAACCGTAGTATCGTCCCTATAAACTCCTATCGATTGCAATGCCTGACGCACGAAGAGTCAACTACTCGTAACGATTTCATAAGGTTTCCGCTAGTGCGTAAACGACAAAACCTCAATGCTTTGATATACTCGAACTTAAGAAATACATAGCGAAGTACAATTAAATTAAACAAGTCTTCGGCGACGTTATGGCCGGAACCCAACTAATATCACACAAGTATGCTTCAACCTCAATGAGTTTCTATTACTCGGCATAATAATTACTAGGACAACCGCAACAACACAACAACCACAACAATAATACCAACAACATCAAGCTCTACGAGTCTCTATTACTCGAAGTCTACGAACTCAACAATAATTCATCAATTCTTTCTTTATTCCGAAATCCTTAAATCAAGCAAATAACGGAATATAACCTAACATCATTCGTAGGGACGATTATATATATATATATATCTCCCAATAAAAGTCACGACTATCGTCGCTAACGCACCCTACATGCTTTACTCTTCTAAATTCAACTCGTAAAACACACAAAGCATTATAGTTACTTACCTTCACCGCAAATCCACCACGAAATCAAGGGCTTATGGTGGAAATGTGTTCCTCCGCGAACTCTACGCCGCTACGGAGTCCAAACGTCGATCCCAAGCTCAATCCAAGTCCGAATCAAGCTTTCTCTCTCTCAAAACTTCCCTTTCTCTCTCTAAAACGTGAGAGAAGAAGTGGGGTGACAATCCTTCAACCGATCGGATGATCTAATAGGCTAGAAACATGCTCCTCGTCGCCCTCTACGCTACGACGAAGACGGATCGTCGATCCGACCAACGGAGCTCGAGATATCGAGATTTCTTTCTCTACTCTCTCTCCTCTCTCTCTTCTTTCTCTCTCTCTAAAGATCTGGTTTGGGGGTGAGAATGAGGGAGAAAATAGAGTTGGGTTTTATTATTAATACCATGGGTAAGTGTTTGGTCCAATCCCGGGCTTGTTTGAGCATTTTAAACCATTTAAAGATGTTAAAAACCGAGAAATAATGAAAACCGGACGAACAGTATCTGGCTTTGCACGGCCGTGTCAAGGAATGTGCACGGCGTGTCACTCTTGCACGGCCGTGTCAAGGAAGCGCGGCCGTGCAAAACATTCTGGAATCTCTGTCCTCTATACGCACGGCCGTGCCAAGGAAAGGCGCACGGCCGTGCAACATCAACACGGTCCATTTTCGCATCTTTTCACTCCATTTCCTAGGTTTGATCACTTGGCCACTCTTAGGTGTGATTATACAACACTTATAACGCATCTTAACGATGTCGTGGGTCGCATATTAAGGCATAATCAGTCTAACGATTCTTACAAGTATGAAACGGAATCATGAACTAAACATAATTCAACTAACGTGTTATTACAACGGGTCTAACATGTAAATCACGCATAACATAAACAAATCACACGTACGAGGGTTCAGGGTGTTACAACTTTTGATGTTGAGCAGTGGTTGGGAGTTTCATACGCTGAAGCCATAGAAGGAATGCGCGGTGCGAGGGGATCATCTGTTAGGCTAGAGTGGCTTAGGGAGAGGTTTAGTGAAGATGCTATGTCAGATGATCCAGAAAGGCGCGCATTCTCAGCTAGGGCGTATTTATTGTACACCTTAGGTTGTACAATTTTTGCTGATAAGAGTGGCACTCGGGTAAATACTTCTTACCTGGAGTTCTTGGTTGAGCTTGATAGTGTTCATACATATGCATGGGGAGCTGCCACTCTTGCTTATCTGTATAGACAGCTAGGGCTAGCGTCTAGGATTACAACCAAACAAATGGCTGGATATTCCACGTTGTTGGAGGTAAGAAGTTCATATTTTTACTTATTTTCAATATGTTGAAATAAATATTTATTAGATTATGAACTGATTATTGTGTCTTCTTATTGCATTTCACGTAGGCATGGATATATGAACGATTCCGGTGTTTAGGCCTCCACATAACGTGCGATGAGGAAAATCCTCTTGCAAAGAGGTGGCTACCAAAGGGTGGACAAGGAACTTCTATCGAAAGATTAATGTCAGTGCGTGAGGTTCTTGACTCCATGAAACCCAGTGAAGTGAGTATTAATGTGTTTTTATATACGTGAAAATCTCGTGTCAAATATACATGTTGTAATGTTTTTGTTTTTAAAATTGGTACAGGTTATTTGGAAGCCATATACCGAGACGGTGAGACAACATTTTCCGTTCCACCTGATCTCGTATTACCATGGATGCATCTCAGCAAACACCATTGTGGAGCCATATCATCCCGATCGAGTCGAGACAGTTTGGATATGTACAGACAATTCCATATGTCCCTATTGCTCCCGGTGTCCCCAGAAAGGAAACCCAACAGGCGGCGATATGGGGGTACTTGTCAAGTACTTTGTACAATGGGATAGTCATGTGTTATCTCGAGAGACTTGGTCGACTGCCCGACCAGACAGTGTGACCCTTCATATCTTGAATGGTATTACACACATTCACATCCCATCGTTCAAGACCCCGACCGTCGGTCCGCCGTCAGAACGCGGTGATACTGCTCCGCTAGATGCTTGGGACATTGTCAGATCTGCACGGGGTTTAATGCAACCGATGGTGCAACGATTGAGAGCTGGAGACCGATCTATCTCCAGGGAAGAGTTTGAGTCTTCTTACCTACGCAGGAGGTCCAGATGATGAGGGACCACATCAGGCAGGACCTTCGCAACCTGCGTCTAGTCGTAGGAGGAGAAGTGTTAGTTGAAGTTGACTATTGTATTATGTATTTCAATTTGGATATTGTTGTATTTAAAGACGATGTTATTGTATTATGCACATTGGTAGTCATGTGTTACTATTATTTCTTTTGATGGTATGCATTTTGTATTAAAGATTGATTTACTTATAAGTTAAATGACATAAAAGCAAAATATTGATTTACAACACAAATTGATTCACAAATTGATTTACAATACAAGTTGATTTATAAAAGTAATGAACATAGTCATTTACAACTGAAGCTAATCTAAAGAGATAGTCGCAGCTTCGACCGAGCGCCGGTTCCCACACTGTCACTATACAAATTAAGTCGGTCGTCAATCCAATTTTTCCAGCCAGCACATTGAAGTCGGTATGTATTCCATTTATCTCGCAATCGGTGGTAATGGACTCTCGCGCAAGAACACCTACAAAATATACTACATATCAATATCATGGATATATAGAACATAAATAACATCAGATAATATCCTTGATATGGTGTGTACCTGAATATAATGATCATTATTCACAAATCCAATACATATCATCTGTGGATCACTTGGGATTGGGGTTCTTAAGGGCAAATACGTCATCGGAATTTGTAAATCCAAACACACGAGCGCAACATTGAAAGCCGATGCGACCAAATGACCCATTTCTGGCAAACAAAACCAGTGTTCCTTAGGTGCTGGCTCCTTGTAGTAGTTTAGAATCTGCAACACTTCTTCAACGCGACCATGTTCAATGAACACATTGTTGTATAACTCTTGGTTGGTAGTCAACTCGTGATGAAGTTCTCCTCTAATCCTACCCCACGATTCCTCTGTTTTGCCAAGTTGGTCTGCTACGGCACGGAATCCACAATGACCATCACTTTTAACATTTTTTGTCTCTACAATCCAATTGTGCAAATGGGATGGTAGTTGTTGGATAAAACCACTCGTAGTCGCGATTCGAGTCCTTTGCCGGACAACCTATTGAAAAAAGATGTATCAATCCATAAATATTTCGTTAGCGTATAACCAGGTTTTGTTCTATCTTAAAAAAGGATAAAAAAAAAATTACCTGTTTCTTCTTTGGCTTAAGTGCCGGTGTCGAACTGAGGGTAAGAGGTTGTTTAATGGACGGACCAACCTCGTATGCAATCTCTTCGCATGGTGAACAGCTATCTTCTATGGACTGGACATACTCAAACTTACTCGGATCCCGTTTGGTTGACTTGTCTTTTTAGTCTTTACGACTTAGGACGACCACGAGTCAACACTTTCTGTTTTTCAACGGGATGAGTAAGTGATGTCGTTGGAGGTTGATTTATTTCAGTCAATCTCTTTAAGATTAACAACCTCTCGGTCTCAGGTGCTTGTTCCCACTTGGACGATAGCTCAACAATTTCTTGTTTAAATCGGCTGCCCATTTCTTCGACAATTCCAGGCTCTTCTATTTGCCTCTTATTATGGTATCTCTTCGAATACTGTTGCTGAAGCGAAAGCTCTTCTTCAAGGTATTCTTTGGTTGCGTGACCACGGTTATTATAATGCTATTATTGAAATGGATTCCAAGATTCTATTTGACTGTATCTCTTCCGAATCTTCTCCTCCGTGGTCTTGTTGGAGTATTATGCAGCGGATCTTTGCTATCAAGAGGTCTATGCAATTTCAATTTCGTCATTGTTACAGGGAAGCTAATAGTGTTGCTGATAAACTTGCTAATTTGGGCTGCCTTGAGAAGATTGATTCTCAATTTTCTTCTACTCGTATCCTCCCTTCTATTATTAGAGGTCATATCTTGCTGGATATTCAGGAAACTCCTTATATTCGTCGTCGTTAGTGCTTGATCGTTTTTAGTTTTGTTTCTATCATGTATTTGCTTTTCGAGGTCAGGCTCCTTTGTCCTCCAATTTATAAGGCAAGGCTGGTTGTCCCCCTCAAGTTTGTAATTTCTTTTTATTTAATAAAATTTAGCAGGGTGCCGTCCCTGTTTCCCTAAAAAAAAAATAAAAAAAAATAAAATAAAATTCCAGGCTCTTCTACCTTTGGAGGTATGATATCTAATTTTCTCCAAAAGGCGTCAACCTTATCAAGTGGAATTGGCATGTCCGATCTCTTATATTCGTCAATCTCATGACCACAAGGCAGCCCGCATCTCTTTCTCAGTATACACCCACACAGCAGAGGGTCTACACCATGTTCACCAATAGCGCTCAATTCATCATAGATCAAGTTCAATCCATGCATCGAAACCATCCCTCGCAGCTCTCTAAATACAATTGATTTGTATTTATGCTGGACAACATTTTTGCTCTTCTCAAAAGACTGTTTGATTGCTGTGTGTGAAGTCTCAATGAGGGTGTGAATCTGTCGCCAACACGTCTCAAAGTTACCCTGGCTCGAGCCAAGCTGTCTTTTCAACAATGCATGTTGACTCTCCACCCTGAAATACAAGTTACAACCTTATTAAGTATATATCTAACACAATATATAAAACAATAAAACATACACCGATATTAAAATGATAGATACCTATTTGTTGTGGTATTGTCAAAATGCATGACTGTGTCCGTCCACAAAGACACAAATCTTTCCTTGTATGGCATCAACCATTGCTCCATGACATATTTAACGGCTAGTGGATAATCTTTGAAGTCCGACTGGAGTCTTTGTAGCAAGGCATCATAATTTGCCGCAGTATCTGCGAGAACCAACGTATTCCAATGCATAGAAAAACAATCCCATTTATCCTTCACACGGAATAATTTTTGCAATTTGCCAAAATATTCTTGTTAATGTGCCACCGACATAGGAAATATCTCGAGTCGGAAATGTTTTTGAATTGCATTCATTAGACCAAGTTCTCTGTCCGTAACAATCACGTGGGGTAGAGAGAATTGGTCCATCAATCCTTTTAAGATCGCCCACGTATAGTTCTCTTCCCGCTCGAACTCCAAATACGCGGCGGCAATATGAAATGTCATTTGCGTCGAGGTGACACAAACAATTTCCAACAAAGGTAACTTGTACTGTTTGTCTTGTATGTACAATCCATAAATAGGACTCTCGGAAAACATCGCAATAAATCAACGCTCGTTGGGTGAGCGAAGAAAATATTCTTGACAACGTCGGTCTTCTCACGAATGTGATGATATAAATATCCATGCTCATTCAACTTGAACATAAGCCGCTGCATTTGAGATCGACCACGACGCTCTACAACTCTATTTTGCAACCGAGCATTGTAGATAGTCCTTATTGTGGACTTATTATCTACAAAATTTTCTTTTAACCCAAACAAAATGTCCTTGGGTTTACTATTTGTGTGCGACAAATTAATGACAAAGTCTTTCTCCTTGGGCGATAATCGACCAACATATGAGTGGCCCTCCAAATAGTCTGCGGTTGGATGATTGTGGACACCACATTGAACATCCAATGCCCAAGGTCCATCACCGATATTTGTCTACCCTCAACCGAAATGGACAACCACACTTCTTCCAGTTTCTCTTTTCCTCTTTGATTTGCTCACAACGTCCTTTTCCATGGTAGCTTCTTCGTTATTTACTTCAGAGAACTTTCCAGGCTTCTTGAATTCCCGGTAATTCCCACTACGTTCACATGCCAAAACTAACCGAGATCTTTTTTTACACGACCCACTATCGGATCTGATAATTACAATCACCATCCCGTGTTCCTTTCCCGTCACACGCACCCAATCAAACAATGCATCACGAGATGTAAACATTTCATACGTCGTGAAAACATTGGTGTAATCCATAACGATATCTTGAACCGGTTTAATCTCCTTAACAACCGGCGCAACACTACCCTCAGTAGACAACGTGTTTGAATCCTGTTTACAACAAAACAAAAATCTCAACAAAACATAACCTGATAAGTTTCTGTTCGGTAAGGAATTAAGGAACACCATAGTGGTGTTCGGGACAGATGCTGGAACAACTGGGTGGTGTTCGGGACAAACTGTAGAACACCATAGAGGTGTTCGGGAACAACCTAACGAACATCACTGTGGTGTTCGGGTACTACCTCAGGAACATCACAGTGGTGTTCGGGCGATGCGATGGAACATACCAAGTATGTTCGGTAGGTGGTCACCGAACACCACTGTGGTGTTCCATAGACCAGTCCCGAACACAAACGACATCCCAGTATGTCCGAAATTTTAAAAAAAATGGATTGAAAACTTGATAACGGTAGAGAATACTTACATCAATGGTCTGCTTTACTTCTTTAGTATCCATGTCTGATTTTTGTTGCAATGTGCTTGCTTTACGTCGTTCGTGGGTAATGAGAGTTTGATATGAGATGGTAATTTGAAGTTGAAGTTGTAGTTGAGTTTGGAAGTATTGTGAGTTTGGCTTTGGATGATAAACTGGGTTTGAAGTTCTTGAGTTTTTGAGAGTGTTTGGCTTGATCTCTTTCCTGGGTTTGAAGTTTGAGTTCTCAGCCTATAATACGTTATAGCCGCTTGTTATGGTGGGGGGTGTATTGATGAATTGGTTGGTGGTGTATTTAGAAGTTTAGGTGGTGGTGTATTTAGAGGTTTGAGTGGTGTTTTAATATTTAGGGTGGTATATTTAGTAAAAGAAGGGTATTTATGTCTAATAATATAATGACATTTTTGTAATTAAATTGGGGGGTGTATTAAGAGGATTGGGTGGTGTTAATAGCAATCCTCTATTCCATATAAGGATCCCATGTTGTATTAGCTGTGATTAAGAATCCTCTTCCTAGGTAAGGCCTTTTTTGTTTCTACTTATAAAACAATATCTAATCGAGCTGTATCATCTTAAAATATATATACGGTTGAAGGAATCTTAGCAGTTACCCCCCCCCCCCTCCTCCTCAAAGCATAAACTAAATGAACGATAAGCTTCAAAAATACTAGTGTTGAAAAAAATAAAAAATAAAAAGAAGGGATACAAGTTTTTTAGTTTAATTTTCTTATTTCAATCTAAGTGTCAAGAAAGAGCGACATTTAAGTGATGTTATTTCTAACCAATTACATGTTTAACTCTTATATTTGAGATGAAAATTAAGGCTCCGTTTTCAGATAAAATTTTGATATAAATGTATTGTTTTTACGAACAACTTTATAATGGAAACACCTTATATACAAGTTTTTTTTTTTCTTAAATACAAAACATGCAAATTGTCATTCACAATACAAACATGCAAATTGTCATTTACAAATAGACATTTATATAAAATTTGATACTCTCCGTTTCAAACAAAAAGTCCATTATATTATTTTAGGATATTTAACTCAAAGAGTCCATTTTAAAAAATTATTCCTACAATTTCTATAAAATTTTTAACTTTATCCTCTACAGGTACAAATATATTAACTATATTAAAATATTTTTATAATTATAACTAATTTTAATATTTTTTATATATTCCTTAATTATTAAATTTTTAAATGACAGATCCTTGATGGAATAGGGGAGTATAAATCTACGGTTTGTTCTTGGCGCGCGATTGTAAAATAGAATAACGAAAAATTGCTCTTTGCCTACTGTTAGATACCTGTGACAGCAACAGACCGGCAGGCTCGAGAGAGAGAGAGAGAGAGAGAGAGAGAGAACGACAATGCTTAGATAATATACTCCAAACTTTGGCCTGGAATTCATCACAGTATAAGTCAATTTATATACAATTCACTATGATTGTATATTCGCTGGTTGAAAGCGTGAATCTTATAGCCCCATCATCGTCTTTACCGATGTTTCAACTTTGTAGACATCGGTTTCTCGAATTTAACCATGTTCCCACCCATATTCGTCGATGTGCTTTCATTTTGAAATCTTGCTCTCATCAGCGTCCCTTGCCTAGAATTTACTTCTTTGTTTTCATTGTTGTACACAAACTGTTCGACAAAATCCCTGAACCGGATCATGCTTTGAAAGTTTGGAGTTGTATTGTTAGTTCAGTCATTAGAGGGGTATACTTCTTTTGGTGGGGAGAATGGAGAACCCGATTCGGTATAGTACTAGAGGATCACTGCACCAATTGTCGGTGAGGCAGACACGGAGTGGTTATGAACCGTCTGATACTGAGACTGAGCTGTACCAGAAGCCTAGGGGTGAAAGGGATAGGAAGAGTGAGGATGATTCAGGTTCCGGGGAGCCGAATGTGGGTTTGAAGCAAATTGAGAATCCTAGGCTGTTGAGGCTCAACCGGAGACGGTCTGCAAAGTTTGATCATGAGGGAAGCTCTCCTGTTAGGGCTTCTTTAGCAACCAATCCTGCTCAAAGGAGACATAGCAAGTCTCCTTACAAGACTCGCAGAGATGATGGTAATGCTCGATCACCTAACGGCGGTGGTTCTGAGCTTCGTCGAAATATTAGCCCTCTACCGCAGAGGCTTCGATCTGATAATCGCAAACATGTCAGCCCGTTTTCGAAATCTGAGCAGCGGAGACATTTATCTCCATTTAAGCCAGTGGGAGAGGTTAGTAATTTGGAGAATGATGAGGTTGTTAATTCAAATAGAAAGCAAACTCATAGACTAGCCGGGAATGAAATTAGTCAAGCGACCGACAAGTCAAACTATAGCCATAGATCAAAGTCTGCACCTAGGGTGGGTTCAAGAGATAAGGACCAACATGCCAAATATGATCATAGGGATCAAAAGAGAGGTGTAAGGAGTAGGACACCTTCTTCGTTGCCAAAAAATGTTACCCCGCGGAAAGACAGGGAAGGTACACACGAGAATGCTCCTTCCGTAGGTGAGATTAATGAGATGGTTGCAAATGCAAAGATTTCTAAAACTCCAGTGGGCAAAATTCCTAATTTGGATAGCACAGATTCCATTGCAGCTGGTGATATTTTCTTTTCTCGCGACTATGCTGCCTTGACAATGCAGAAGATTATTTTTCCAAAGAAAGGTGACTCAGAAAAGATATCTGGGTCTTATCCACATGCTAAAGGAAACATCATTTCTAATTATAACACCCAGGCTAGTACTGTTTTAACACGAAGAAGTGTGAATTCCAGCTCTGGTGTAAGTAGACAGAGTAGCAATGCAAGCGATGCCAGTGGGAGGTCAACTGGAAGCTCAAGAAAGTTTACTGCAAACAGACAAAAGAGCCAAACAGAAGCATGGTTTTCTTGCATCAAGAAGGGGTCTTGTCGAACCTCCAAGAAATCGCCAGAAAAAGAGAGAGCATTTGACGAAGCTTCATTTATCGAGAAGGCCTTTGTGGTTGAGAACCTCAGACAGTTCTGGGCTGATAAGCATCAACCTTCTTCACTGAATGGTTTCACTTGCCACAAACAAGAAGCTCAGCTACTTAAGCAACTTGTAAGTGCCTCCAGTCCAAGGATCTCAAACTGCTGTATTCCTTTCTGTATAGGAGATCGTAGGCATCAGATTATGTGCAATTATGTTATCTAAAAAACTAAATCCAGTTATGCATGCATCTTCCTCATCATTATTTTTCTATTATGCATCTAACTCCGTTGCACTTTAGGCATCCAATGATAACTTACCACATATTCTGCTCAAGGGACCTCCTGGTTCAGGGAAGAAAACATTGTCTATGGCACTTCTACGAGAAATATATGGAGACGCTGCTCAGAATGTATTTTCCTTGACTTCAAAATCAAAGTTAGAAAGTGTTCCCTCGAAAATACCATAGATTGTGAATTAAAATTATATTTTTTGTGTTGCAGATATCTCATGATTTAAGATACTTCCAAATTCAGGTATGCCCATCACCCCCCCCCCCTTAAAAAAAAATTAATAATAAAAAATCACCCGCAAAGTAATGATGTTATAAATAATCATAGTTTATGTGAATTACAATAAAAAAATATCATAGTTTTGTGAATCTATGTCATATTGGTGATGCAGACAGGTCCAAAAACAGTACAGTAGTTATTTCGGTCGGGTAAATGTTATTTGAAGTTCTCCAATTGTACCTAATCCACCCCAGGAAATCTGGAATAGAGATCAAATGGAACCTACTTGAATCAAATTGCAAGAGCATTTGATTCTCAATGTAGAATAACCTGCCAACATCAAAGGGACAATTATTTGCTCCCTTAGAAAAACCGACTTAACAACAAAGTACAAGTGTGGCGCTGCTTTCAGAGAGGAGACCCTTTATCCCCAGCTTTGGTCATTCTTGCTCAATTTTTCTGACACAACAACCAACAAAAGACTTCTCGACTTGCACCTCCAGAAACAAAGAAATCCAGGACGTCAACTTGGAAAAGTGACTTACTAAGTAATCAAAGGCACGCTTACACCATTTATACGACATGTATAAAGCTTGAATTAGATTGATCTTGATATTACAACTTCCTGTTTGTCACCTCCTTGTGCCTTGTAGAACATGAGTTTCTGGTCCTGAGTTGAGGGTTATATGGCTGGTAAAGGGAGGGATGAGGGAATAATATGTTGATCTGGTGAGAAGATCATTGAGAGGGTTATCTTTTATATTTTTAACTTTTACCATTTCTCTCACTTATATTAAGCGATTGTTTCAGTTTAGTCATTAATAGCCTTGCCCTGTCATCATAACCTATTGGAAGACCGGGTATCTCCATTTAATTTGTTATATTACTATTCCTTAACTATGAATTCAAGTTTGCTGATGTGGCATCCCTTTTTGTTTAAATTCGAGTTTCTTGCACTTGTAACAATATTTTTTTAAAGGTGGTAAAAAAGGGAAGAGTTTCAGCTGCTTTCTCTGCTGTTCATAGACAATAAGACTATATGAGAGCTTGTTTTGGAATTTTGTAAATTCTCTTTTTAACTTTCATTTCTGTTCCCTTTTCATTCGATTGACAGGAAACAAGGCTGACACAAGTAGTTGTTCCTTTAACCTCCAGTCCACATCACGTGGAGCTCAATGTGTACTTAGAACCTAATGTTCGATACGCACTAATGGCTTTAGTTAAGAAAATAAGCATCAACCATGCAGTTAGCCCTGAAATCAGCACTATTAATTTCAAGGCAGATTATACAGGTTCATTTATGGTAACACGTGTGATTTCCTCTAAGCGGCATGACCTGTTCTCTACATACTTTACATCGTTTATCTTGTTGATTGCAGTAATGGTTCTCTATGATGTTGACAAAGCTGATGAGAGCATTCAGCACTTGATAAAGTGGATCATGGAATGTTACACAGATATTTGTAAACTCATCCTCTGCTGTGAGGATGACGTGGACATCCTTGAACCGGTGAAAGAATGCTGCAAAGTTATTAAGGTTGATGCTCCCATAACTCATGAAGTAAGTAATACTTTGTGAAGAATAATAGCTTCTTGTCTTCATTTTAGAACACTTGCATGCACCTACACTGTTACTCTTTATCCTTGTAGTTTGTATTATGTATGGATCCAGACCTGATACCACTAGAAGTCCAGTCTACTACATAACTATTATGAACAGAATCAGTTGGTTATATATGATATCAAATGTTGAATATTAAATATCTGGTGGAGATGATAAGGGCAAAGTTCTAGTGATAACATGTTGGAGTTAAAATCGGGGTATCTCTACTGTCAAATCGACTATGGCGTTTATACAAGGAAATGTAAAATTGCGAATGAAGGAGAGTGAAACTTCTTAAAGCTTGGCTGCTTTGGGAAAAGCTATTAGTGCTTTGACATAGACTAGGATCACAGCCCCAGTGATAGAATTTTTATCTCTCGCATGTCATGCATGATAAAATTCAAATTATTAACTGTCAATCCCTTAAAAAATCTTCAATTTTGTCCATTATGCATACTAGACAGTAGACACAAAGAATCAGTTACAAATGCCAGACACTTGAACAGCATTGAAACTAGACCAAAGGAAAGGCTTAACCTTTTACTTGAGAGTAATGCTAGAGCCACCAAATGAGTACCAAATTTGGTGCATAAAATGATGTAGCATTCGATGTGTCATCTTCTTTGGCATTTTATGGCTCCACTGTGGGTTAAAAAGTAAAGCTAACAAGATGACACATAAGATGCCACACCATTTTGTGCACAAAATTTGGTACTTGTTTGGTAGCTCTATCTTTACTCTTAAATTAAATCAAAACTTCTGTGATGTCCCCTTGACGGGTGACCCTAGGTGACACATCTTTGAGTGTATTGGTCATACACGTGGCATATGATGTGTTGGGCCCGTTATTACAACTATACCCACAACTGTGTTATGTTGGTTAAATCAAAACTGACAAAAAATATGAACCACTCAGAGGTCCCCAATGTATGTGTTTATGCACATTATGTGCTCCTAGAATTATTCATTATTCTGAAATGGGAGAAGTGATCAAGAACCCGGGCAACATCTCATCATTAATCTCGGGTTAACATTCAGATGCCAAGCTTCTGCCATGTCAGTCATGTAGTGTAACCTAGATTCTAAAATGAGACTCACTACTTCCATTCGGAAATCATCCGGGGCTAATATATCCAATCATCCACTGAACTTTGCTTCTTTCGTGCTTAGATCATGGAAGTTCTGATTCAGATAGCAAGGAAGGAGAACTTTGATTTATCCATGAATTTTGCAGCTAAGATTGCTAATAAATCAAAACAGAACCTAAGGAAAGCTATTATGGCTCTTGAGGCATGCAAGTGGCACAAGTAAGAAAATCATTAGTTTATGAATTGTATTTGTCACATTCAACAGGTTATACTTCTTCAATAACTCTAAATATCACCCTTGTGCAGCTATCCTTTTGCCGAAGACCAACCGATTCCAATGGCTTGGGAAGAAGTCATTATTGAACTTGCTGCAGAAACTCTAGCCGATCCATCACATAAGAGGTAGGAATTTAGGTGGTCTTTTCTACAACTGAAACATTCCTATTTTGGCTTGTCATGACTTTGTAACAAACCATATGTATGCTTTCTATCAGACTATTTTATATACGGGGGAAGTTTCAGAAACTTCTTGTGGAATTTGTTCATCCAAAGCTGATTCTCCTGGTAACAATTAAAATCTTCTGTGAAAAGATTCATGAACAAGATTTCTAGAAATTATGTTAATTTAAGATATTTCTGACATGCAGAAGCTTGTTGAACTGTTCCTCAAGGGAGTAGAGGGTAATTTGAAAAGGGAACTTTACTATTGGCATGCCTATTATGTAAGTGTGCATACTTCCAAAATTTATTATCTTGATGAGGGATGTGATTAACTCTAGGTCATCTGCAGGATAAGAGACTTCCTGTGGGAACAAGTGCTTTACTGAAGTTAGAAGGTATTATAAAAACAAATAAATTATACATGTGCTCTGTCCAAATTCTAGAAGCAGAAAGAGGGCAAACTTACTTGTAGCATTGCCACATAGAAATACAATAAGCTTCTTCACTCGTTGAAGCCATGAGATTATAAAAGCTTATTTAATATGGAGTTCTGACTTGGCAAAATGCATATATAAAAATGTTAATTTTTGAGTTTCTATGGGTGTTAAGCTAGGAGGTTTGCTTAAGCACTTGTTATTTTCTTCAACTAATCAACTCGTGTTTGTATTTGTCTTGCACTGATGCAGAATTTGTTGCTAAGTTCATGGGCATGCACAGGAAGAGTTGCAGTAGTCGTCAATGATCAAATTTACATGTGGCGATAGTGATGCATCTATCTTCTCTAGTTGCATACTGTAGATTTCTTTTCTCTAGCTACAGCCATATAACAAGAAACCACAATGGCATCCCTTGGACTTGATAACCGATCACAGTAATCTCTTTCTCTTTCGTATTTTACGATGTGATCTCTAGCTACAACTCTGTATGATGCATTTCTCAAGGTAATCCTTGCCATAGTTGTTCATATTTTTTTTAGTGTGGTTAGATTATTGTTGCTTTGAAACCTTGATCGTGCTGCTGTTGTGCTTATTGTTGTTGGCTACTGTACAGTAAGCATTTTGCTACATCCATTTGAATGTTTCTTTGTCAAGAATCAGAATTTTTATGGATTTGTCCATTTTCAATTAGAAACTTAAAGAACTGGTGAATGCACCTTTATAATATGGGATTTTTATTTTTCGTGTTTTATCTGTCCATTTATTAACTGTAAAAAGAAGGAAATTGTTAGGAAGTGTGGGACTTGTGACACACTAACACCTACTCAAGTGCAAGAATTGGGACCAGTTGCGGATTGATCAAAATAAAGAATTACAATTGATTGATCAAACTTTCTTTGGTTAAATTATACATATAGTAAAAGGAATGCCCCTGAGAAATATGCACTTCAAAAGAAAAATGTTTCTATTATTTTCTCAGTTGGTTAATTGCTTTCACTCATGAATATGGCTGGGTCTCTTTTATTTATTTAATTTTTTTTTTTGAAGCCTAAGATCGCAGGGATCGAACTCGTTCCTTAGAAGTCTTGAGAGTTGAGACACGACCCTCAGTACTACCCCAATCGGTAATTTGGTTGGATTAGTCTATGTTTGAACATAGTGTTGTTGATTTATTCATCGAACGTGCTTTCCTTTTGAATTTTCTCTTCTTTTTTTTTTTGGGTGTGTTCTCACGAATGAGAATTTCACGCAAATGTTTTTTTTCTTCTTTTTTCCCATTCCATCTCATGTATGAGAATTTTAAAGGGTCGTATTGATCCATTTACTAAGGCTATGTTTGGTGGTATGGAGATTACACTGTAGAATCAGAATTCAAATGAACTTGGTTCAAACTTTTAGTAATTAGCAGAATGTGTTATAACACCTACTTGACAACTAGAATTTGACGCACTCGTGGATAAATATGGTAATTATATTTTTCTTTATAAGAAGCGATGATAAGCTTACAATGTATAATTCTTTATCAAACTGCATGTATCATTTGGCCTTATAAAGGAGAAAACGGGAAAGAACATAAAGGTTTTTTCGTCATCATCTAGAATGGAAGATTCCTCTTGATCTAATCGAGTAGTGTAGTGCTGAGAAGTTATAGCATCCGAGGGAACCTTCAGAGTTGAGTTGAAAGTTGTAAACTTGAAACTTGAGAGAATGAGAGTATATGAATATGAGAAATGAAAGTGTGAGAATTGAGAAATGTAGTAGAAGATTTTGTATTTGCATGAGAAAAAAAAATGAAAAGGGGAGAATATTTATAGGTGTGAAAAACTAAAAATTTGAAGAAAAAATAATTGACCGAAAACGGTCATAAACGGTTATATCATTATCATGGTGTGAAAAAAAAAAAAAAAGACATGAATTGATGGCTCGGTAGGAGTGGGTGATTTTTAAAAAAGAGAAGGAGTCAAAAGTCTGCAGCTGCCGCAGGCGTGCAATGTGCACTGACGAAGGGTTTTTTTTTTTTGAAATTTTGGCGGTTTAAGGCGGAATCAGGTTGGAACCGGCGGTGTACGATTTTTGAAAATAACAAATCAAAACTGAACCGGGCTGGGACGGTTTAAGGCGGAATTAGGTTGGAACTGATGGTTTGGAACTCGCGGTGTACGGTTTTTGAAAATAACAAATCGAAACTAAACCAGGCTGGGACGGTTTAAGGCGGAATCAGGTTGGAACCGGCGGTGTACGATTTTTGAAAATAACAAATCGAAACTAAACCGGGATGGGATGGTTCCGGTTCATGATGGTTCACGATTTGGGGCGGGTTCGGTTGTGGTTTTTTGAACCGGATGGGCATGTCTACTTGAAAGTTGTAAGTTGAACTTGAAACTTGAGAGAATAAGATTGTATGTAGGGGTGAGCAGACCGGCCCATCGGCCCGTCAAGCCCGCAGAGCCCGCCAATGCCCAGCCTGCAAAGCCCGTGCCCGTGGGCTAGTACATAGTGTTGGGCCTTAGATAAGTGAAAGCCCGCGGTCTCGGGCATGGACTGGGCTCTCCAATCCTTCCTGCCCGTTAAGCCCAGCCCGGCCCATCTCTTACTAAAACTACGTCGTTTTATAGTAAGTATATATAAAGTGTAATTCTTTTTGGTTGTTATAATAATAAAGTTTCAATAGTTGGATTTTTTGGTACTGTTTATTAATTTATTGTAATTATTTTGATCCACTTCAATGTTAAATCGACATAGTTTTGCAAAAAGTATAAGTTAGGTGCAATAGTTGATTTTGATTTTTGGAGTAAATATTTATAAATTGTGTATGTTTGACCTTTACTTGTGTCCATCAATTAGATTGGGATGAAGAAATACTTGAAATTTGACCTGTTATTTTATTTTTCTTTTGTTCTTCATAGTTCATATTACATAATAAAATGTTTGAGTTGAAAAAGAGAGTAATAAATTGTTGAGTAAACTGTCTTGTTTTTTGTTTTTGTCTTAAATGATTTATTTGTGTTTTGTTTTGTTTTGTTTTTTTTTTTTTCAGAGATGGATTGATGGGCTAAAAATAATTTAAAGCCCAAACTTTAATAGGTATAAAAATTTCAAAATAAAACATTTAATTTGTAAGCCCGCTAAGCCCGAGCCCGCCCAATACCCGTTTAAAGCCCGCAAAAGCCCGTTGATTTAAGCCCGCACAAAGCCCGCTATGTTGGGCTTTTGAAATTGAAGCCCGCAACTAAATGGGCTTATACCGGGCTTTGGGCCCGTGCACACCCCTAATTGTATGAATATGAGAAATGAAAGTGTAAGAATTGAGGGATGTAGTAGAAGATTTTGTATTTGTGTGTGAAAAAAAATGAAAAGGGGGAGTATCTATAGGTGTGAAAAACTGAAAATCAGGAAGAAAAAAAGAACAATTATTTTTTTTTTACCAAAAAGGGTCATAAACGGTTATAACATTATAATGGTGTGAAAAAAAAAAGACATGAATTGATGGCTCGACAATAGAGGGCGATTTTCAAAAAAAAAAGAAGTCAAAAGTTTGTCGCTTCCGCAAGTGTGCACCGATCAAGGAGAGTTATTTAAATTTAAATTTTTGAAATTTTGGTAGTTTAAGGCGGTTTGGAACTGGGTTAGAACCGACGGTTTATGGTTTTTAAAAATAACAAACCGGAACCGAACTGGGCTGGGACTATTCCGGTTTACGATTTGGGCGGTTTAAGGCCAGTTTGATTCTGGTTTTTTGAACCGAATGGGAGAGTATATGAATATGAAAATAAAAGCGTGAGAATTGAAGGATGTAGTAGAAGATTGCGTATTTGTGTGATGAAGGGGGAGTATTATAGGTGTGAAAAACTGACAATCAGAAAAGAAAAAAAAAATATGACCGATAACGGTCATAAACAGTTATATCATAATCATGGTGTGAAAAAAAAAGACATGAATTGATGGCTCGGCAAGAGAGGGCGGTTTTCAAAAATAAAGGAGTCAAAAGTCTACAGCTACCGCAGGTGTGCATTGTACACTGACCAAGGAGGGTTTTTAAAATTTAAAATTTTGAAATTTTGACAATGTTTTGCGATTTAAGGCGGTTTAAAACCGGCGGTTTACGATTTTTGAAAATAACGTTTGGCTGGTTTCGTTTCATGACGGTTCACAGTTTGGCTGGTTCGGTTCCGATTTTTTAAACCAAATGGGCATGTTTACTTGAAAGTTGTAAGTTGAACATGAAACTTAAGAGAATGAGAGTATATGAATATGAGAAATGAAAGTGTGAGAATTGAGGGATGTAGTAGAAGATTGTGTATTTGTGTGAGAAAAAAAAAATAAAAAAGGGGGGGGGGTATTTATAGGTGTGGAAAAGCTCAAAATTAGAAGAAATTTTTTAAATATTTTTTGACCGAAAATGGTATAAGCGATTATATCATTATCATGGTGTGAAAAAAAAAACATGAATTAATAGCTCGGCAGGAGAGGGCGATTTTCAAAAAAAAAAAAAAAAAAGAGTCAAAAGTCTGCAGCTGCTGCAGGTGTGCACTGTGCACTAACCAAGGAGGGTTTTTTTTTTTATTTAAAAATTTGAAATATTGGTGGTTTTTGGCGGTTTGGTTCCGAATGGGTATGTCTACTTGAAAGTTGTAAGTTGAACTTGAAACTTGAGAGAATGAGAGTATATGACTATGAGAAATGGAAGTTTGAGAATTGAGGGATGTAAGTATAAGATTGTGTAAAAAAAAATGAAAAAGGGTGGAGTTTTATAGGTGTGAAAAACTGAAAATTAGAAAAAAAAAGTTTTTTTTTTTGACCGAAAATGGTCATAAATGGTTATATCATTATCATGTTGTGAAAAAAAAAAAGACATGAGTTGATGGCTCGGCAGGAGAGGACAAAAATTTTTTTTTTTAAAAAAGGTGTCAAAGGTCTGCAGTTGTCGCAGGTGTGCACTGTGCACTGACCAAGGAAGGTTTTTTAAAATTTAAATTTTTTAAATTTTGGCAATTTGAAACGGGTTAGAATTGGCGGTTTTTGATTTTTGAAAATAACAAACCGTAACCGAACTGGGCTGGGTCAATTTCGGTTCACAGTATGGGTGGTTTAGGACAGGTTCGGTTATGGTTTTTGAACCGAATGGGCGTGTCTACTTGAAAGTTGAAAGTTGTAAGTTGAACTTGAAACTTGAGAAAATGAGACTGTATGAATAAGAGAAAGGAAAGTGTAAGAATTAAGGGATGTAGTAGAAGATTGTGTATTTGTGTAAGAAAAAAATGAAAAGCTGGGGGGGGGGAGTATTTATAGGTGTGAGAAACTGATAATGGTCATAAACGATTATATCATTATCATGCTATGAAAAAAAAAAAAACGAAGATGACATGACTTGATGACTCAGCAAGAGTGGGCGATTTAAAAAAAAAAAAAGAGTCAAAAGTCAGTGTACACTGTAAACTGACCACGTAGGGTTTTTAAAATTGAAAATTTTAGCCTTTTTTTTGAGGTTTAAGGCAGTTTGGAACCGGGTTAGAACTAACGGTTTACGGTTTCGAAAGTAACAAATTGGAACCAAGTCAGGGTGGGACAGTTCCAGTTCATGACGGTTCATGGTTTGACCGGTTCACGATTTAGCTTATTTGGGGCCGGTTCGGTTCTGAATTTTTAAACCAGATGGGCATGTCTACTTGAAGTTGTAGGTTGAACTTGAAACTTGAGAGAATGATAGAGTATATGAATACGAGAAATGAAAGTGTGAGAATTGAGGGATTTAGTAGAAGATTGTGTGAGAAAAAAAATGAAAATGAGAGGTGGGGGAGTATTTATAGGTGTGAAAAATTAAAAATCAGAAGAAAAAAATTATATTTTGTTATAAAAACAAGGATATTCTTGAATTAAAAATTTCAAGTTTCTATCTTCGATGCGGAAGCAAATCGGTCAAAAATAATAGTACCATGTATTTAAAGAAATAATGACAAAAAAAAAAAACAGGACAAACTACAATTCGACTTTTTCGGAGAACTGGTCCTTTAAATTTTTTTTTTTTTGATGTTTGGCATCCTTGTATTACAACATTTAACGCAATTGGTCCTTCCGTCTAATTACGTCAATTTTTTTTCGTTAAGTGTCCTCTAGCATCGCATGTGAGGGTAGAAATGTCATTTTACATCTGAAAGTACAAGGACCAATAGAATAATGTCTAATTTTAAAATCCTTACATATTTTTATGGGCAAACTACACAATTGGTCTCTCTAGTTTATGAGTTTTTTGCATATCGTCCCTACACCTCGCAAATGTTCCTTGAACTGAGGACCTTTAACACAAATGGTCCTTCCGTCTAACTCTGTTAATTTTTTGCCATTAAATGTTTACACGTGCCACACACGTGCATTTGTGGAAGGGCAAAGTAGTCATTTTGTCTTAATACTACGTACACAATTGGTCCCTGTACTTTTAAAATCTGGGTGTAGTTCTACACAAATGGTCTTACGTACACAATTGGTCCCTATACTTTTAAAGACAAAATGACTATTTTACCCTGTTCAAATTGCATGTGAGAGGCACATGTATCGACTTAACGGACAAAATATAATGGAATTAGACGGAAGGACCAATCATGTTCAATGTTCGTGGTACAAGGATGGTATCAAAAAAAAATAATAATTTGGTACAGGAACGAATACTAAAAAATGCAAAAAGTGCAGGGATGAATTTTGAAGTTTGCCCTATTTTTATTCAAATTGTGATCCATTCTTTCTTTTTCTCTCTCTCTCCCTCTCTCTCTCTCTCTCACACACACATAAACATAAACACAAACACACACAATACAATACAATTACAAAAAATTTGACCAAAAAATTTGGATTAATATATAATTTGGTCCCTAAACTTTTCATTATCTGGTGATTTAGTACTCAATTGATAAAATTTTCTACGGTGGTCCTTGATCTTAACATTTGAAGCCTAATTAGTCCCTGAAACCGTTGTCTCTAACAGCAGCGTTAAATTTTTTTAAAATTCCAATTTTACCCTCACTCCATGCTGACTGGGATGCCTAGGGGGATCTCGCCGAAATGGATCAAACTTATAAACATTAATTTCCCACTGCACTTTGGATTATCTTTTTGACATGAGGAAGGCATTTTAGAAAAGAATGAATTTGAAAGAGATTTAAAGGATCAATCCCAGATTCAATTCCCTACCACCACCGCCCTTTTCTTTTCCAACACCAACTCCATCTCTTCCCCACCTTCCTCAACCACCACCATTACCACCATCATCCTCATCTCTCTTCTCCTCACAACCTGCATCTCGGCTTCTTCTTCTTCTCTACCTCTCTCAATTGAAGTCAAACATCCATAATACAAGATCGATTTTAAATTTTTTTAGATCTGATCAATTTTTCTACAAATCAGTCAAGAGAGAGAAAGAGAGGTCACAGTTATGGAGGAGTCCTGCCAGATCTTCTCAAGACAACGATCGAATTGAATGAAACGGACTCTTTTAAATTATGTGATTCATTTGTTTGATATCAAAATCGACCACGAATTGCCTTACACAACATCCTCACCCCTGAAATCGGTCAATTTTTATGGGTTTTTGTAATACCCCGACCCAACTTCTTTTCTGGTTCGCTTGTAGTCTCTTGATATTGACCTTAAAACCCTCGGAGAGTGAGGTGTCATGCTTGTTAAGCGTGACGTGTTGAGTTGAGAACCGTATTTGACACATAGTTAATTTACGTTGTGTCGTGCGTTGTTTCCGTATTTATTCGAGACTATTCTCGACCTTGATTAACATCCGTATACGTTGTCCATTTCCCCATCCCATTGACCTAATCTTGGTTTAGACTCTTTCACGATTGATGATCATATTGATCTTGTCGCTAACCCACACGCCGAGTTATTTCGAGTGTCTCGTATGCCCCAATTTGTACTCAAACCTTTATATGGTTAATTGCGTGAGCATTACGTTGAACTTTTAGCATTGTTTCCGGACTTTTCAGGAACCTTTCTCGAGTGTTTCGACCTTCCCATAAACTTAGAATCACTTTGGGATCATTTAGAATCATTTCAGGAGCGTTTCGGAGCATTTTCGGAGAGTTCGAAGAATCTGGACACAGAGCGATCGCCCTGCCTCGACTTTGTTCGTCCGATTTTTGTTATTTCTCAATTTTTAATATTTTTAAGTGGTTTAAAATTCTCAAACAAGCCCGGGATTGGATTAAACACTTACCCATGGATTAAATAAAAGATCACAACCTTATTTCTCCCTCATTCACGTTCTAAACCCAGATTTTAGAGAGAGAGACTCTAGAAAGAGTGTACAGAGAGAGTAGAGGAAGAAACCGCAATAGCTTGAGCATCCGGAGTCGGATCGACGATCCGTCTTCGCCATAGCGTAGAGGGCGACGAGGAGCACGATTCTAATAGAAGGTATCATCCGATCTATTGAGGAATCACTACCCCACCTCTTCTTCCACGTTTTTAGAGAGAGAAAGTTGATTTTGAGAGAGAAGAAGCTTGATTCGGACTTGGATTGAGCTTGGGATCGACGTGTGGACTCCGTAGGGGCGTAGAGGTCAGGAGGAGTACATTTACACCTGAAGCCCTTAGATTTCGTGGAGGATTTGCGTTATGTTGTAAGTTACTAATCTTCTTATTAGATTTCAAGCATCGTAGTGTAATATCGCGATGTTTATGTGTTATACATGTTGTATATGAACTCCCTACATGCTATACTTGCTCAAGATGATTTACTAGCATGTTAAATGATGGGTATTGATGAATTATTGTTAATTTTGTGGTCTCCGAATATTAGAGACTTGTGGAGATCATTGTTGTACATGTTGTTGTTGTTGTTATTGTGATGGTTGTTGTGTCTGAGTATTAGAGACTCCTCGAGATTGTGTTGTAAATATTGTTGTTGTTTCCTGAGTTGTTGTGATGCCCCGACCCGAATCTCTATACGAAATCCCAAGGTCGAGTCGCCAAACATGTGACGACCCGAGTCCGAGATTCGATGTTGAACCCCAACTCGGAGCGCCAAACCGAAGAAAGACTAAATAAAGCGAGCCACAAAAGCTCGAAACCAAAACCAAGCAGCGGAAAAACAAATGAACTTGAGCCTCAAAGCTCAAATAACAAAAATCCCGACAACATGAAAATAACCTCCACGGCTAAACAAGCGCCGGAGAACAACAACAACTACAACACCGCGAGTCAACGCTCGGGAAAACCAATAGTAAAATACAAACGGGCACACGGCCACACTAACTAAGAAAACTGAGATTATAAAAATAGTACAACCAGAAAGACTCGACAAGTCGACACGAAATACAAGTCTATAAAATACAAGATTCTCTACCCGACTTACTAAGTTTACATAACTCAGTTTAACCCACGACCTCACAAGTACATGATACAAATATAAAACACTAACTAGATACAGCTAGAGGATCTTCGAACTAGAGCCTCACTGCGCCGAAAGGTATCCTGCAACTAAGGAAAACAAATATGGAAGGGATGAGTCGAATGACCCAGTAAGCTACTAATGAAACAATATGGCATGGCATTATGCACGTAAGGATAGCAGGATAATAAACAAGTTGTAGCACATAAGACAACCAACTCTATATTCACGAGAGGCTCAGTAGCCGCCAACCGTCATGCACTGGTTAGAGACCACGACCAACATTCGTTCATATAGGAAGCACATAATTTGAAGGAGATTTAAAGGATCAATCCCAGATTCAATTCCCTACCACCACCGCCCTTTTCTTTTCCAACACCAACTCCATCTCTTCCCCACCTTCCTCAACCACCACCACTACCACCATCATCCTCATCTCTCTTCTCCTCACAACCTGCATCTCTCTTTCCCTTCGCCACCGCTGGCGCCTTCTTCTTCTTCTCTACCTCTCTCAATTAAAGTTAAACATCCATAATACAAGATCGATTTCAAATTTTTTTAGATCTGATCAATTTTTCTACAAATCAGTCAAGAGAGAGAAAGAGAGGTCACAGTTATGGAGGAGTCCTGCCAGATCTTCTCAAGACAACGATCGAATCGGATGAAACGGACTCTTTTAAATTATGTGATTCATTTGTTTGATATCAAAATCGACCACGAATTGCCTTACACAACATCCTCACCCCTGAAATCGGTCAATTTTTATGGGTTTTTGTAATACCCCGACCCAACTTCTTTTCTGGTTCGCTTGCAGTCTCTTGATATTGACCTTAAAACCCTCGGAGAGTGAGGTGTCATGCTTGTTAAGCGTGACGTGTTGAGTTGAGAACCGTATTTGACACATAGTTAATTTACGTTGTGTCGTGCGTTGTTTTCGTATTTATTCGAGACTATTCTTGACCTTGATTAACATCCGTATACGTTGTCCATTTCCCCATCCCATTGACCTAATCTTGGTTTAGACTCTTTCACGATTGATGATCATATTGATCTTGTCGCTAACCCACACGCCGAGTTATTTCGAGTGTCTCGTATGCCCCAATTTGTACTCAAACCTTTATATGGTTAATTGCGTGAGCATTACGTTGAACTTTTAGCATTGTTTCCGGACTTTTCAGGAACCTTTCTCGAGTGTTTCGACCTTCCCATAAACTTAGAATCACTTTGGGATCATTTAGAATCATTTCAGGAGCGTTTCGGAGCATTTTCGGAGAGTTCGGAGAATCTGGACACATAGCGATCGCCCTGCCTCGACTTTGTTCGTCCGATTTTTGTTATTTCTCAATTTTTAATATTTTTAAGTGGTTTAAAATTCTCAAACAAGCCCGGGATTGGATTAAACACTTACCCATGGATTAAATGAAAGATCACAACCTTATTTCTCCCTCATTCACGTTCTAAACCCAGATTTTATAGAGAGAGACTCTAGAAAGAGTGTACAGAGAGAGTAGAGGAAGAAACCGCAATAGCTTGAGCATCCGGAGTCGGATCGACGATCGTCTTCGCCATAGCGTAGAGGGCGATGAGGAGCACGATTCTAATAGAAGGTATCATCCGATCTATTGAGTAATTACTACCCCACCTCTTCTTCCACGTTTTTAGAGAGAGAAAGTTGATTTTGAGAGAAAAGAAGCTTGATTCGGACTTGGATTGAGCTTGGGATCGACATGTGGACTCCGTAGGGGCGTAGAGGTCAGGAGGAGTACATTTACACCTGAAGCCCTTAGATTTCGTGGAGGATTTGCGTTATGTTGTAAGTTACTAATCTTCTTATTAGATTTCAAGCATCGTAGTGTAATATCGCGATGTTTATGTGTTATACATGTTGTATATGAACTCCCTACATGCTATACTTGCTCAAGATGATTTACTAGCATGTTAAATGATGGGTATTGATGAATTATTGTTAATTTTGTGGTCTCCGAATATTAGAGACTTGTGGAGATCATTGTTGTACATGTTGTTATTGTGATGGTTGTTATGTCTGAGTATTAGAGACTCCTCGAGATTGTGTTGTAAATATTGTTGTTGTTTCCTGAGTTGTTGTGATGCCCCGACCCGAATCTCTATACGAAATCCCAAGGTCGAGTCGCCAAACATGTGATGACCCGAGTCCGAGATTCGATGTTGAACCCCAACTCGGAGCGCCAAACCGAAGAAAGACTAAATAAAGCGAGCCACAAAAGCTCGAAACCAAAACCAAGCAGCGGAAAAACAAATGAACTTGAGCCTCAAAGCTCGAATAACAAAAATCCCGACAACATGAAAATAACCTCCACGGCTAAACAAGCGCCGGAGAACAACAACTACAACACCGCGAGTCAACGCTCGGGAAAACCAATAGTAAAATACAAACGGGCACACGGCCACACTAACTAAGAAAACTGAGATTATAAAAATAGTACAACCAGAAAGACTCGACAAGTCGACACGAAATACAAGTCTATAAAATACAAGAATCTCTACCCGACTTACTAAGTTTACATAACTCAGTTTAACCCACGACCTCACAAGTACATGATACAAATATAAAACACTAACTAGATACAGCTAGAGGATCTTCGAACTAGAGCCTCACTGCGCCGAAAGGTATCCTGCAACTAAGGAAAACAAATATGGAAGGGATAAGTCGAATGACCCAGTAAGTTACTAATGAAACAATATGGCATGGCATTATGCACGTAGGGATAGCAGGATAATAAACAAGTTGTAGCACATAAGACAACCAACCCTATATTCACGAGAGGCTCAGTAGCCGCCAACCGTCATGCACTGGTTGGAGACCACGACTAACATTCGTTCATATAGGAAGCACATAAAGCTCAAAGTAAACACATAAAGGTGGATACGGTGGATTCGAGGTACACCTCCGAAATCCCTTGAAATACTTTCGACCTTATCGCTCCATGAAGCCGTAGTAAACGATCGTACTGCCGCTCCACGGAACTGTAAAAGATGCTTCTGCTGCTATCCAACAAGATAATAATAACAATAGATTCCTGCGCTACTGCTCCAGAAAGCCATAATAAATAACTGTGCCGTCGATGCTGGACACATCTCTCAATATCGAACATAAAACAGAGATAGATGATTGTGCTGCTGTTGCCGTACACAAATCACAGAGGGACCGGTGCTCGTATCCCCAAATCAAATATAGGTACCCGATCGCGTCAAGCACGATCTACAAGTACCCAACCGATAATGTACCCGACCGCGTCCCGCACGGTCTACAAGTACCCGTTGTGGACCATTTCCTGTGTCCACGTCGACGTATCGCTCAATCCCCTACGACCCGAGACAATACGGCTCTAGCCACTTATAGGTATCACAAGGGATCGGTGTCCGTATCCCAATGCATACAAAATAATGTCGACAATGCACAGTCGCCGTTTATTCCGTTCAACTGTGGGGCTAGAGAAACCCCTACCGTGGCCAACGGTAGGGCGAGGCCCAGTGTATTGGCCTTCGGCTATTACGAAGCCCCTGCTCCCGCAATAACCGAGCGTCAATACACCTCCAATGCACATATGCCAGCTGGACTCGATGCAATGCACAAGTAGATGTTTACCCATGCCAAACTAATCTAAGTGTGTTCTATTGAATCACAACTTAATAAACCAAATCATGATGTGTTCTATTGAATCACATACTAAATCAACATAATGTGCTTATAAATATTAAACGCACAATCAATCATCAAAGTAGGATGATTGTCCTATTGCTTACTAGAACAACCACACATACACCAAGTCATTTTAGTCTGCACTTGTTAGACTTCACAATCATAATACATGTAAGCCTACTCGTACTTACAATCATAATTCAACATGCTACTAACACGCGCACTTAGGATCTCTACGGTATCCCACGATCACAATACACTCCATCTCATGCATATATAATCTACCTCATATCCGGCGTATATTAGATATATTACGACTCCCTACAAGTCACATCGCCCGAAATGGAACGATACCTAAGATGTGCCATACTACCTAGAATATAACTAACTCGATATCCGATGATTGAGACTGTTCGTCTCATATGAAATGTCGCGTACTATGGGCATCACTAGACGCTAACACTTAAGGGGAGACCAACGTGGATAATTAACCCCTTGCTAAGGCGTAAGGTTAAGTCAACGATTCACCGCACACCATAGTCGGTAATGTTTGACCAAGTCAACCCAAGTCGAGTTCCATCGGGTCATGATGTCAATAATTCGTCATCCTACACCGTAGGAGACTACAATACAACCAATATAGGTTTATACTACACACTACCACATTACACGACGTATAATCTCTACGTCTTATACAACTCCGCTAGAGATGGTCACCAACGACTACACCTCGAATGCACCGTAGTATCGTCCCTAATTAACCGTGCTAACCACAATAACCAACGTTCGGGGTATATACTACCCGTATGAATCTCACGGGTCATCGCGAGAGTGCTAACGATGAAAGTCTCAAGAGCTACTCATGCTCGGTAAAACTAAAACAAGTCATCGGCGACTATAATGCCGAAATCCAATTATAACGTAAACCCACGAGTCTATAACTCGGGAAACAACAACAACAACAACAATCATTACATAATTTCTAGGAGTCTCTACTACTCGGAGACAACAATCATCGCAATAACCGCAACAACGGGTGCACAATGAACTCCACAAGTCTCTAATATTCGGAGACCACAAAATTAACAACAATTCATCAATACCCATCATTTAACATGTTAGAGTATCACATTGAACAAGTATAGCATGTAGGGAGTTCATATGCACATAGATAACACGTAAACATCGCGATACTATTCTACGATGCTCAAAATCTAAGAAGGAGATTAGTAACTTACAATACAACGCAAACCCTCCACGAAATCCAAGGGGCTTTGAGTGGTAACGTACTCCTCCGCAACCTCTATGCCGCTACGGAGTCCAAACGTCGATCTCAAGCTCGAACCAAGCTCGAATCAAGCTTTCTCTCTCTTAAAACACCACTTTCTCTCTCTAAAACATGGGAGAAGAGATGGGTTTGTGATATACTAACAGATCGGATGATCCATTTGGGTAGAAACGTTCCCCTCGTCGCTAGCTACGCTCCGGCGAAGACGGCTCGTCGATCCGACAAGTGGAGCTCAAGATATCGCGAAATCTTCTCTTCTCTCTCTCTTTTCTCTCTCTAGTCTCTCTCTCTCTATTTTCTGGTTTGGGGGTGAGAATGAGGGAGAAAATAGAGTTGGGTTTTGTTATTAATACCATGGGTAAGTTTTTGGTCCAATCCCGGGCTTGTTTGAGCATTTTAAACCACTTAAAAATGTTAAAAAGCGAGAAATAACGAAAACCGGACGAACAGAGTGTCCGACCTTGCACGGCCGTGTCAAGAAATGTGCACGGCCGTGTCAAACGAAGTCGAGGATAATCTCGAACGGATATAGGAACAAAGTGCAACTCACCATGAGTTAAATAGGCGTCAAATACGGTTCTCGATCTAACACGTCACGCTTAACAAGCATGACGCCTCACTCTCCGAGGGTTTTAAGGTAAATACCGAGAGATTACGAGTGAACCCGGAATGATGTTGGGTCGGGGTATTACATCCTCTCCCCCTTAAAAGAATTCGACCGCGAATTCAAGGATCAAACGTTCACGGGGAAAACATACATCACAACGGGGCTATACCATAGCCTACGCAATCACAATTCTACCGATAGAGAGTGAAAGTCCAACAAATAAAGGGAGTTGGTCCAAGTTAGAGGTCATCAAGCTCAAGTAGTGTACACATGCGAAATATCTAACGAATATATATAATTTCGAGACGTGAGAAATCTCGGGGTTTCATTACGAGACTCACTACCGTCTCCAGTCAAGTCCAAATTCAAAGTACACTACAAAGTGTCGTGAAAAAACCTTCGAACACGTTCCAACGCCACGCTTCTGCGCGCTAACGAATCTCCACTTCCCGTGGTATAACTCTCAACAATTACTCACGGGAAATCCCGCGATCAATTAAGTCTGGGCTAACACAACCTTAAGGTTCAGGGGTTACACTAAGACGTCCTATCAAGGAAATAGGCTTGAATCAAAGGGTGCAATAAATGCAACACCTCGAAGTCACGCGAGTCATAGGTCTCTGTTGTGAATGACGGCACTACCGGCTTTATCACAAGCCGACGAAACAAAAGGCTAACGGGATCGCAAGTTAACAGGCTCGCGATGCACTACTCATGTCAATAAGTCGCAAGGTCAACGTAAATAATAATAAGAGTTTCAAACTCTAAATACATTCGACGGAACGGATCGGTATCATGGGACACCCATACCATATAATGCACATGCTAGTCGAAACATAGAGTGTAACACACTCTCAATGATTACATCCACAGGCCAACTACGAGATATAGTATTCTAACGAACGAGTACCCAATCAGAGTACACGAGATAGTCCAATAACAGGAAAACGAATAAATAATAGAATAAGTCACGATGAACATGACTTTTACGGGTTCAATCACAAGGCCTCACCTCTTAGCCTTGACTCGCTCTGTTGGAGTCTTGGCTCGGTGCAGGAGGGTTCGGTGGGGACACTTGCTCCACTCGGGGTGTCTCACCTAGGGCCACATTCAGTTGGTCCTCAAGTTCTCTCAGTTCTCGTAATGCGTGTCTGAGTTGGAATACGGTCGGGTGCATGACTGACATCCTTGCAGTCTTCCTAGTTCGTGCCATTCTGCTACAGGCATACAATAGAGACATTAAACCTCTAATGGGAAGGGAAACACATTAAGTGATTCAACTAAGCCAAACCCATCAACATAACGTTCTTAATTCTCAACCCAACACAAATATCATGCACGACGGTTCTAGGGACAACCGTGTCACTATGCCAAGGGGCATACATACAAGGTGACACGATCCAATCGTATCGTCAAAGTTCATAGGGTAAGACGGAAGTAATACAGTGTATCCAGTCTACATCACGTCGCATACAATATGGCAACCACACGCTCACCGCCGAGGTGACAAATCAACTCGATATCTCTAGTGTTAAACAAACTTATAACACACGGGACAATATACAAGTCACAAGGGCTAATCGCATGCCCGAAATACTCATGTTCAACTAAGCACAACGGCTCACATAATATCAAATCAAATCAAACCAATACACGAGAAATGATACACAATCCAAACACGGGGTACACAACTTGTTCAAGTACACTATTCCATTTACTTGTCCATTCCAGTTGGTAATAGGGTCAGACAATTTCTATCTATCATGCTATCAACTTAGTCTTGACGAATATCTCTTGACAACCAAATCAGGGGCCCTTCTGAAGTGGCTTCAAAAGCTACCGTCACCAGGGCGTTAGGGACAAGTGATTACAAATATGCCCTTAGAGTCAGTCTCATGCACATAAGTATCAAATACAAGCAAATGCACCTGTGTGACACAATGTCTCTAGTATGTACAAATGTCGCATTCCATGATGTGATATGCAAGAATAAAGTGTCTAAGTTAGTACGGACTCCTATACTCGCACTATCGTAACCCGACACTCCACGATAAACACTAGTGGATTCGTGACCCAGAATCTCGGGTCTTCCACCTCTATTTCCTCAGATGATCGCTAATATCAAGCCTAAGACGTTCCCTAAAACCTCTCGACTATACTTCTCAGAATCAACGAGACAACCTACTATGGTCAAATCTCGCTACTAAACTTATCAAACGACTCACACTTAGTCGTCAACACTCTAGCGAGGACTTAAAGCGCACTCACTAATTCCACAAGTGGAAATAACCGACTACAAGCCGTTAGTCTCCGCTCTCATTAGCGTAAGAACTTAACTAATCCAGTCCTACGTGGACCACCTCTATAATTTACCAATATCCAAGGTAGACTTAACATAAAACTCGACGTTAAACGCTCAACCCAATACCCAATTCACCTAAGCCGAGGATCCTATCCTAGCGGACAGCTAACTTAAGCTCTGATACCAACTGTGACGACCTGAGTCCGAGATTCGATGTTGAACCCCAACTCGGAGCGCCAAACCGAAGAAAGACTAAATAAAGTGAGCCACAAAAGCTCGAAACCAAAACCAAACAGCGGAAAAACAAATGAACTTGAGCCTCAAAGCTCGAATAACAAAAATCCCGACAACATGAAAATAACCTCCACGGCTAAACAAGCGCCGTAGAACAACAACAACTACAACACCGCGAGTCAACGCTCGGGAAAACCAATAGTAAAATACAAACGGGCACACGGCCACACTAACTAAGAAAACTGAGATTATAAAAATAGTACAACCAGAAAGACTCGGCAAGTCGACACGAAATACAAGTCTATAAAATACAAGAATCTCTACCCGACTTACTAAGTTTACATAACTCAGTTTAACCCACGACCTCACAAGTACATGATACAAATATAAAACACTAACTAGATACAGCTAGAGGATCTTCGAACTAGAGCCTCACTGCGCCGAAAGGTATCCTGCAACTAAGGAAAACAAATATGGAAGGGATGAGTCGAATGACCCAGTAAGCTACTAATGAAACAATATGGCATGGCATTATGCACGTAAGGATAGCAGGATAATAAACAAGTTGTAGCACATAAGACAAACAACCCTATATTCACGAGAGGCTCAGTAGCCGCCAACCGTCATGCACTGGTTGGAGACCACGACCAACATTCGTTCATATAGGAAGCACATAAAGCTCAAAGTAAACACATAAAGGTGGATACGGTGGATTCGAGGTACACCTCCGAAATCCCTTGAAATACTTTCGACCTTATCGCTCCATGAAGCCGTAGTAAACGATTGTACTGCCGCTCCACGGAACTGTAAAAGATGCATCTGCTGCTATCCAACAAGATAATAATAACAATAGATTCCTGCGCTACTGCTCCAGAAAGCCATAATAAATAACTGTGCCGTCGATGCTGGACACATCTCTCAATACCGAACATAAAACAGAGATAGATGATTGTGCTGCTGCTGCCGTACACAAATCACAGAGGGACCGGTGCTCGTATCTGATAAGTGACTATTATATAGTCATTTATCCCTACTTTTTATATGCTTTTACACAGTTTAACTACCATTTTCATCTCATCTTTATACATTTTAGTTCATTTTTTCATATTTAGTAGATTTTACGCTCTTGGTATGTTTTTACACATTTTAGACAGGTTTTGGAGCCTTTTTATGATCAAAGAATGCCTAGACAAATTTTGATGCAAAGGCATGGCAGAGCAACAAACAAATCAAACTCACAAAACCAAAAATCAGTGAGCACGGCCGTGCAGCCAAAAGGGAGCGGCCGTGCACAAAGCCATTTTTGGGCGATATTTTGGTCTCAAAGCTTAGAGTGGCCGTGTCTTGAAGGAAGAGTGGCCGTGTCCCTGAGCGGCCGTGCAGATATGATGGAGCGGCCGTGCAAGATGTCAAAAATCAAATTCAAATTTGGCGAAGAGCACGGCCGTGCAACTTACTTGACTCGGCCGTGCAAATTGCACCCGCAGATTTAAAGGCACCCTTTGGAGGCACCTTCTTGAAGAGATTCCTCCCCATTATAAATAGGACTCCTATACTCGCCTAGGACACGAAATGTATGCAAGATTTTCATCGAAATCACTAGAAATTATACACAAACACCCATTGTATTGAATTCCAAAATCTTTGAGGATTGAAGTTCACTTTCGTTCTTGAAGATCGACTTGAAAGAGAGCAATAAAAGCGAAGTATTATTCCAGCCATTTCATCTTCTATTTTTCACAATAAGTCTTTCTTACTCTATCCTTTATATTATTGTTTATTAATTTTACATGGCTAGTGAGTAATCCCCCTTGTTCTTGGGGTTGGGAACTCAATACATATATTGTTCATCTTGAAATTTGAAAGTCTTGTCCTTTAAACTTCATCTAAAACTATTTCTTTATATCGATCTCTAAATGACTTACATTTTGGAGACGTCCAACTTGTATGATTCATCAATTGAGAGAAGGACCTAGCGGTGAATCTCGATTGACGGAACCATATAAAGAAACTAGGTTTCATTGATCACGAAAGTAGTTCAACGGCCTAGGGATGTTCCTTGAATGGAAAGTATGTTGACTCTTGTTCTTAATGGATTCTTACTAATTATGGTCAGCTAGAGATAAGCCGGAATGCCCGTTTGTGACAGGGCGGGAGTACCATAAACGGAAATCTCAAACAGTTAGGACATAATTAGTGAAGAATACAAATGCTATTGTCTTAACCCGAAGTAGTGTAGGCCTAACATACCATCCTTGATTTTTATGAAAATCTTTATTTTCAAAGACAACGACTAATTGATGAACAAATTATGTGTATGATTTCCAATCCCGAGAATGTTTTGTCGTATTAAGTTTCGTTTAAAATATTTGTTGCATATGTTTCTTCCCATCTTTAAAACCAATCTCAACCTCTCCCAATCTATTCTCTAAATCTAAAGACAAAAGCAAAATCCAAAGTAAACCCCGTCTCGTGGGATCGACTGTACTTGCACTCGCTATATTACAATAGCCCGTGCACTTGCGGATATTAAACAAGACGGTTAGGTTAAACCAACCGACGAACAAGTTTTTGGCGCCGTTGCCGGGGACAACGGTTTGCTTTTTAAGTTTTTGTCTTTACTACATAGATTTCTTTTTGTTTTATTTTGTTTTTATTTTTTTTTGTTTTGTCTTTACTTCCGATAATTTGTTGCGTTTAATCTCTTTTTGAGTGTTCTTCTCTCTTATAGTGTATGAAACGGGCTCAGACGTTCTTTGACAACTTTGATCCAGAACCCGAACGAAGCCTTCACCAAAGACTAAGAAGATTCAAAGAGACACTAAGCAAACGTATGGCGGAAGAAGAGCCACAAGCGCAAACTAGGACCCTACGGGACTTTGTGAATCCAAGTACCCGGGAACTAGATCACCTATAGTTGTGCCGAATGCCGGAGCGGCACACTTTGAGATAAAGCCGCAACTCTTGCATATGGTTATGAATAACCAATATGGCGGCACCTTTCGAAGATCCCCATCTCCACATCCAAACATTCTTGGAATATTGTGATACCACACGTATTCGAATGTTACCCTAAGCAATACGGATGCGCCTTTTCCTTTCTCTCTCAAGGATAAGGCAAAGCAATGGTTAAATTCGGTCCCCAAAATTCATTGACGACATGGGACCAAATTCAAGAAGCATTCCTTGGGCGTTTTTCCCACCAAGCAAAACAGCCCAAATCCGCACAAAGATCACTAATTTCGTCAAACGAATAGTGAGACTTTGTATGATGCATGGGAGCGATTCAAGGAGCTTCTCGAATGTGCCCCACCACGGGCTCGAAAAGTGGTTGATTGTTCACACCTTCTACAACGGTCTCATATTCAAGACAAGAGAGACCATTGATGCCGCTGCAGGAGGAGCATTGATGAACAAGGGAGTCGATGAGGCATATGACCTTATCGAGAATATTGCATTGAACCATTACCAATGGTCAAACGAGAGGGAACAACAACAAGGTACGCCCGGTAAATACAATGTTGATGCAGTTACTCTTCTCTCTTCTAAAGTTGACATGATTTTGAAAAAATTTGAAAATCTTAATGTCAATCCCGTAGCTAATATAAATGTGTTATGTGAACTATGTGGGTCTAACTCACATAGTACGGAAAATTGCGAGTTACTTGACATTACTTCTAATGATCAAGTGAACTTTGTAAATTCTTTTGGACAAAAAGGAGGGGTGTATTCTAATACATACAATCCTGAATGGAGGAATCACCCCAACTTCTCCTATAAGAATAGCAATGTTCTAAACCCGCAACCATCAACACAACCTCGGGATTTGGGCCTAAGAATTTCAATAACAATGCAAATACCTTCCCCCCTAAATCAAAATTAGATCTTTTAATGGATTTCGTGATAGAAAATAAGAATTCTCAAGAAAAGGTCAATAATGAATTTAGGGAAAGCTTTAAACTTCTAAATGCTAGGTTTGATAACTTAGCAGCGCATAATAAGATGCTAGAAAATCAACAGCTCAACAGCTATCCCAACGAGTAGGCCACAAGGGAGTCTTCCGGCCAACCTCAAAGGCCAAATGAGCATGTAAACATGGTAAAAACTAGGGATAAGCAAGAAAAGATAAATGAATACCCTAGAAATACTAACTTTAGTCCAATCCCACCGATGATTGAGACTAGTTCGGGGACGGAATCCCCCAAGAAAGAAGACAAGGATTATGACGAACTCCTTGAAAACCTAGATGCCATTAATGTCAACATTCCACATTTCAGAAAATTTGAAAATATGCCTTTAGCCCTTAAACCTTTAAAAAAATTAATCTTTGAAAAAGAAAGGCTAAGAGAATATGAAAATGTTATGTTGGCGGAGGAAATAAGCGCTGTCTTGCAAAGTAAAATACCTCCAAAATTAAAAGATCCAGGTGCATTTACAATTCCTTGTTGTGTTGGCGAATCAACATTGATAACGCCGTCCTTGACCTAGGAGCGGCGTAAGTATAATGCCATTATCGGTTAGTGAGAAACTTGGTATAGGGGAACTTAAACCCACAACCATAACTCTCCAAATGGCGGACCGTTCCGTTCAATACCCTGTCGGTATTATGGAAAATATGCCATGTCGTGTAGGGAATTTGATCATCCCTGTCGACTTTGTAATCTTAGATATGGAGGAAGATCATCAAACTCCTGTTATTTTAGGAAGGCCGTTTCTTGCCACTGCGGGAGTGATCATAGATGTGAAAAATGGTACCTTTTCCCTAAATGTGGGGAAAGAGAAGATCGAATTCAGTATGCCTAAATCAGATTTCGAGGATCCCTATTTTGAAACCTACACCCCAAGTGAAGAATATGAGATGGGTGAAGGATTATTATCAAAGGAAGAAATAGGCAACGATCCCATAAATATTGAACCTTTGATCTCAAAAGATGATATTGATGCAATAAATATTTCTGCTTGTCCTGAAACTAACAATGCAGAGAAAAAATCAAAAGGGACAAAGAAGGTCACTTCGAATCTTCACAAATGCAAAAACAATAGGTCACTTGTTCCATCAAAAAATTCAATATGGAAGAAAGGCCTACCGCAGAAGATATTGATTTCTCCAAAAAGGGGTCGAGCTAAGGACCTAAAACAAGCATCATCGGAATGGTAAAACCGATGGATTACTTTACCTCATTTCATTTATTATCATTACCACTGTTGTGCTAACTTTGTTTTTATTCCAGCCAAAAAAAAAAAAAAAAAAAAAAATGGTGAACGTTGGTTAGCACGGCCGTGCTCTATAACAAGGAACGGCCGTGCAGTTCATATCGAGTCGAATGAGTCAACTCAAAAAGGAACGGCCGTGCACATTCCTTGACACGGCCGTGCATATCGCTCGGGAGATGCGTCGTCCGATCATAAAGACGTGCCTCTCTCTCTCCTCCCTCAATCACTTCATCTTCTTCAATCTCCTCTCTATACATCCGCCCCAATCACCTTAAATACCCACTCCCCTACCATTTTAAACCACAAATTCACCTTCATCCTCAAAAATCCCTCAACCAAAACACTTCTCCACCATCAAAATCATCCCAAAACCCCTTAAAACCCCAAATCCGAAAATCCCAAAGTTATCACCCACTTCAAAATTTGAAGGGATTGCTCCAAAATTTGGTGCAAGGAGGAAGCTTTTGGGTATTTTGTGGCTGAGCAACAAGGATTTCAAGATCAATTCATCAGTCTCTTCGGGTAAAAAGTTCTCTCACTTCTCTTGTCTTTCAATTTTCTTGAGTTTTGAATACAATGTCCTCCAAAGGCAAAGAAAAGGCTGCAGAACGGGTAGCAAAACGATCCCGGAAGGAGCAAGCCTCTTCCTCTAGCTTTAATCCAACCCTCAATACCTTAGGAATTAATTTTAGAAGCCCAAGGGAAACGGCACGTTTCATTGCCTTAAGTTCTAAAAGGATTAGGCCTACCCAATTTCCTGATAGATCTGCTCTAAGAACATTAGGAATCTATGGAGATGTTTTAACTCTTCATATGGGGTTGAGATCCGAAGGAATTCTCCAAAAGCATGAGAAAACCTATGAAATCCTCACTTTAGAATTTCTAAGCACAATAAAAATGAAAATTGTGGAGGAGACTTGTAGGGTAACAAGAAGAACTTTTAATCAATACCATATTGACTTTCGCCTTGGCGGAAGAGAGCTTCATTTAACCGGGACTGAAATTAGTGAAATTCTGGGGCTATCCTTGCGAACCGAAACATTTCCCGACTTGCCCACAGAATACAATGAGAATGCCTTTTGGAACCAAATAACCGGCCTTCCATCTTATAAATCCCGAAGCGCCAAAGCCTCCTCTATTATCCACCCAACCCTTCGCCTCATGCATAGAATATATGCTTGCACCATCTTTGCTAGGGAAGATAAGGGAACGGTGAATAGAAAGGAGTTGCTTTTGTTGTGGTGTTTTGTTTGGGAACGTTGGAGGATGAATCTTTGCAATTTTCTTTTCGAATTAATTGGTGACATTGTTTCCCCAACCTTTAACGGGGAAATTCACATTGGAGGACTTATCACTTTGTTTGCCAAACACTTCAATTTTGAGATTCCAAATGATTGGGTTGAGGTGAGAGGGTCAACAAAGTTGGACATTCCAACTCTCCGAACTATGCAATTGATTTCGGATAGGGGGCATAATGAGTACAATTGGTTAGTAGGGGCAGGAAAAGAGCCCTACATTGTACTCCCAAACAACAATCTTCCCACCGTCCGAATAAGAGAACCTGAAACTTGGATATTTCCAAATGCTATCCAAGAAGAAGAAGAAGAAGAAGAAGAAGAAGATGTGCAAGCCCCAATGCCGCCCGACTTCTACCAAAGGTTTGATCAGTTGTTCGTCCAACAAGGCCAATTGCTTGAGCAAAACGCTCAAATTCTTCAACAACTCGGCCAAATGGATGGCCGTATTCAGCATGTCCAAGGAAGAATTGACGACATTTACAATTATGGGACAAGCCATTGGGACAACTTTCCACCACCACCACCATTCTAGTAAGTTTCTCTTTACTCCCCCGAGATCGACATTGTTCCTTGAAACATTGAGGACAATGTTCATTTCAAGTGTGGGGGGGTATATCTATCTTTTTATTGCTTTCTTAGATATCTTTTTATTGCTTTCTTAGATTAGATTTTTCATGTTTTCTTAGTTTAGATTTTCATGCTTTCTTAGTGTAGATTTTCTTGCTTTCTAGTATAACTATTGCATTTTCATTTTATGCATGTATAGTATATATAAAAAAAAAAAAAATCCCTATGATGATCCATATTCTTGCTATTTGCCCAAAAATAATGCCTTTATCTTTCCTCTCATACTTTCTATAAACTTAGAAATTAATAAAGAAGAAAAATATAGGGATATTTTTAGGAAATAAATTAAAAGGCCTCATAAGTTAATATAGCAAAATATAGGATTTTATCAAAGAAAAAGCATTTTTTTTAGAAGAAATCCTTATTAATCTTCTTATACACTTGGTTATCCTTATTCTTGAAAATATTTCTTTAAAAATGTACATATTTTACTTAATATTTATTCCCTTATTAGAAGCATCCATTTTTGTTATGCACCCTTGAATCACACCCCTTCATCAAAATCCCATCCTTCCATTTCCACTAAATCAAATCAAGGTTAAAACAATTTTTATCTTATTGCTAAAAGAGTGACTTAGTCACCAAAATCTTAAAGGCAAAAAGAAAAACTTATTACTTCCTAAGTAACTCGGGGCACGGCGTTCGCTGCGACGATGCTTCCTTGCCAAACGGAGTAATATCCAATAAGTATTTTTGATCTGAGTATTAGGAACATGGGGTTCGCAGCCACTATGCTTCCTACTTGAAAGGATCGAAAATAACAAAGGCCTTTTTATAACACGTACAATAATAAGATAAAATTGCTAATACCTTGATGAGATTTTTCCACTATCACCCTCCATTTTTCGCCCTTGTGATTCAAAAATGCAATACAAATCCCATGGAAATTTCTAGTTTGTGAATAAGTATTTATACTTCCCTTTGTACATTTTAAAGTGATAGATTCATTTTTTTCAAAAATCACTCTAAAAAGTGAACGCTTCTCTTTTAAACCAAGTGTTTGACCTGAGATTTATCCTTCTAAGCATGATTTTACTTGATCAAATTCTATTTATGTTATATTAGGTTATTGTCTTAAAAGTTATTTCTTTAAAATATCCCCTAAAAATTTCTTTTTAATGAATTCTAAGGGTATACAAAATATGACTGGAAAAATAAAAAGGCAAATATCAAAAAAAGGGGGCAATCAGGGCTTGCTACTATTTTCTGAGGGATCATTCCGGAATTTTTCCTTCTTTCTTCCTCTTTTTATCCTAAACTTGCTTGGGGACAAGCAAGAGCTTAAGTGTGGGGGAGTTTGATAAGTGACTATTATATAGTCATTTATCCCTACTTTTTATATGCTTTTACACAGTTTAACTACCATTTTCATCTCATCTTTATACATTTTAGTTCATTTTTTCATATTTAGTAGATTTTACGCTCTTGGTATGTTTTTACACATTTTAGACAGGTTTTGGAGCCTTTTTATGATCAAAGAATTCCTAGACAAATTTTGATGCAAAGGCATGGCAGAGCAACAAACAAATCAAACTCACAAAACCAAAAATCAGTGAGCACGGCCGTGCAGCCAAAAGGGAGCGGCCGTGCACAAAGCCATTTTTGGGCGATATTTTGGTCTCAAAGCTTAGAGTGGCCGTGTCTTGAAGGAAGAGTGGCCGTGTCCCCTCGGAGCGGCCGTGCAGCATATGATGGAGCGGCCGTGCAAGATGTCAAAAAATCAAATTCAAATTTGGCGCCAGAAGAGCACGGCCGTGCAACTTACTTGACTCGGCCGTGCAAATTGCACCTGCAGATTTAAAAGGCACCCTTTGGAGGCACCTTCTTGAAGAGATTCCTCCCCATTATAAATAGGACTCCCTATACTCAGTCTAGGACACGAAATGTATGCAAGATTTTCATCAGAAATCACTAGAAATTATACACAAACACCCATTGTATTGAATTCCAAAAATCTTTGAGGATTGAAGTTCACTTTCGTTCTTGAAGATCGACTTGGAAAGAGAGCAATAAAAGCGAAGTATTATTCCAGCCATTTCATCTTCTATTTTTCACAATAAGTCTTTCTTACTCTATCCTTTATATTATTGTTTATTAATTTTACATGGCTAGTGAGTAATCCCCCTTGTTCTTGGGGTTGGGAACTCAATACATATATTGTTCATCTTGAAATTTGAAAGTCTTGTCCTTTAAACTTCATCTAAAACTATTTCTTTATATCGATCTCTAAATGACTTACATTTTGGAGACGTCCAACTTGTATGATTCAGTCAATTGAGAGAAGGACCTAGCGGTGAATCTCGATTGACGGAACCATATAAAGAAACTAGGTTTCATTGATCACGAAAGTAGTTCAACGGCCTAGGGATGTTCCTTGAATGGAAAGTATGTTGACTCTTGTTCTTAATGGATTCTTACTAATTATGGTCAGCTAGAGATAAGCCGGAATGCCCGTTTGTGACAGGGCGGGAGTACCATAAACGGAAATCTCAAACAGTTAGGACATAATTAGTGAAGAATACAAATGCTATTGTCTTAACCCGAAGTAGTGTAGGCCTAACATACCATCCTTGATTTTTATGAAAATCTTTATTTTCAAAGACAACGACTAATTGATGAACAAATTATGTGTATGATTTCCAATCCCGAGAATGTTTTGTCGTATTAAGTTTCGTTTAAAATATTTGTTGCATATGTTTCTTCCCATCTTTAAAACCAATCTCAACCTCTCCCAATCTATTCTCTAAATCTAAAGACAAAAGCAAAATCCAAAGTAAACCCTGTCTCTGTGGGATCGACTCGTACTTGCACTCGCTATATTACAATAGCCCGTGCACTTGCGGATATTAAACAAGACGGTTAGGTTAAACCAACCGACGAACAGTATCCCCAAATCAAATATAGGTACCCGATCGCGTCAAGCACGATCTACAAGTACCCAACCGATAATGTACCCGACCGCGTCCCGCACGGTCTACAAGTACCCGTTGTGGACCATTTCCTGTGTCCACGTCGACGTATCGCTCGATCCCCTATGACCCGAGACAATACGGCTCTAGCCACTTATAGGTATCACAAGGGACCGGTGTCCGTATCCCAATGCATACAAAATAATGTCGACAATGCACAGTCGCCGTTTATTCCGTTCAACTGTGGGGCTAGAGAAACCCCTACCGTGGCCAACGGTAGGGCGAGGCCCAGTGTATTGGCCTTCGGCTATTACGAAGCCCCTGCTCCCGCAATAACTGAGCGTCAATACACCTCCAATGCACATATGCCAGCTGGACTCGATGCAATGCACAAGTAGATGTTTACCCATGCCAAACTAATCTAAGTGTGTTCTATTGAATCACAACTTAATAAACCAAATCATGATGTGTTCTATTGAATCACATACTAAATCAACATAATGTGCTTATAAATATTAAACGCACAATCAATCATCAAAGTAGGATGATTGTCCTATTGCTTACTAGAACAACCACACATACACTAAGTCATTTTAGTCTGCACTTGTTAGACTTCACAATCATAATACATGTAAGCCTACTCGTACTTACAATCATAATTCAACGTGCTACTAACACGCGCACTTAGGATCTCTACGGTATCCCACGATCACAATACACTCCATCTCATGCATATATAATCTACCTCATATCCGGCGTATATTAGATATATTACAACTCCCTACAAGTCACATCGCCCGAAATGGAACGATACCCAAGATGTGCCATACTACCTAGAATATAACTAACTCGATATCCGATGATTGAGACTGTTCGTCTCATATGAAATGTCGCGTACTATGGGCATCACTAGACGCTAACACTTAAGGGGAGACCAACGTGGATAATTAACCCCTTGCTAAGGCGTAAGGTTAAGTCAACGATTCACCGCACACCATAGTCGGTAATGTTTGACCAAGTCAACCCAAGTCGAGTTCCATCGGGTCATGATGCCAATAATTCGTCATCCTACACCGTAGGAGACTACAATACAACCAATATAGGTTTATACTACACACTACCACATTACACGACGTATAATCTCTACGTCTTATACAACTCCGCTAGAGATGGTCACCAACGACTACACCTCGAATGCACCGTAGTATCGTCCCTAATTAACCGTGCTAACCACAATAACCAACGTTCGGGGTATATACTACCCGTATGAATCTCACGGGTCATCGTGAGAGTGCTAACGATGAAAGTCTCAAGAGCTACTCATGCTCGGTAAAACTAAAACAAGTCATCGGCGACTATAATGCCGGAATCCAATTATAACGTAAACCCACGAGTCTATAACTCGGGAAACAACAACAACAACAACAATAATCATAACATAATCTCTAGGAGTCTCTACTACTCGGAGACAACAATCATCGCAATAACCGCAACAACGGGTGCACAATGAACTCCACAAGTCTCTAATATTCGGAGACCACAAAATTAACAACAATTCATCAATACCCATCATTTAACATGTTAGAGTATCACATTGAACAAGTATAGCATGTAGGGAGTTCATATGCACATAGATAACACGTAAACATCGCGATACTATTCTACGATGCTCAAAATCTAAGAAGGAGATTAGTAACTTACAATACAACGCAAACCCTCCACAAAATCCAAGGGGCTTCGAGTGGTAACGTACTCCTCCGCAACCTCTATGCCGCTACGGAGTCCAAGCTCGAACCAAGCTCGAATCAAGCTTTCTCTCTCTTAAAACACCACTTTCTCTCTCTAAAATGTGGGAGAAGAGATGGGTTTGTGATATACTAACAGATCGGATGATCCCTTTGGGTAGAAACGTTCCCCTCGTCGCTAGCTACGCTCCGGCGAAGACGGCTCGTCGATCTGACAAGTGGAGCTCAAGATATCACGAAATCTTCTCTTCTCTCTCTCTATTTTCTCTCTCTAGTCTCTCTCTCTCTATTTTCTGGTTTGGGGGTGAGAATGAGGGAGAAAATAGAGTTGGGTTTTGTTATTAATACCATGGGTAAGTGTTTGGTCCAATCTCGGGCTTGTTTGAGCATTTTAAACCACTTAAAAATGTTAAAAGCCGAGAAATAACGAAAACCGGACGAACAGAGTGTCCGACCTTGCACGGCCGTGTCAAGAAATGTGCACGGCCGTGTCACTCGTGCACGGCCGTTTCAAGGGAAGGCACGCGGCCGTGCAAAACATTCTGAAATTTCCATCCTCTATACGCACGGCCGTGCCAAGGAAAGGCACACGGCCGTGCAACATCCGCACGGTCCAGTTCCGCATCTTTTTACTCTATTTCCTAGGTTTGATCACTTGGCCACTCCTAGATTTGATCCTAACATCAAATCAAGGTCAAAACACATCCAATACACACCCGAACCATCTCGTGACAAGGCACGAATGATAACGAACATAAGTCTCACACGTACCACAAGTCAAACACGCGAAATGGATCTCAAACTATCTCAACGTACGGGTTAATAACAAAGCGAACGTGCTTGTCGTTTGCGAACAAATCTAAGCCAAGGCTAGAATAACCAACTAGAGAGGAAATGTAATGTACACGAACGCTTAAACGAGGTCGAGGATAATCTCGAACGGATATAGGAACAAAGTGCAACTCACCATGAGTTAAACACGCGTCAAATACGGTTCTCGAACTAACACGTCACGCTTAACAAGCATGACGCCTCACTCTCCGAGGGTTTTAAGGTAAATACCGAGAGATTACGAGTGAACCCGGAATGAAGTTGGGTCGGGGTATTACAAAACAACACAACCAATAAGAAATGAAAAGGCACGTGGCATAACCACCTGTACTTAAACCACAAACGGATAACCCTGATAAATTTAAAACAATTCATCAGCGACACTACAGCCGAAACCCAACTAAGCAACCACGAGTCTAAACTCGGAAAAATAAACAACTACAACCTTCACGGCCACAACATGCCGGAGAACAAATGTAAACCATGAGCTAAAACATGCTCGGGAAAGAAACTGAACTATAACTGAAACTATAAACACGAGCACGACATACAAATGTCGGCATCCAAAAGAATAAAGAGTTACAACACAGGAACACTACCCAAAGTAAAGTTTACATAACTTTACATAACCATTCGTCCTTACTAAATAAAACAACTACAACTACAACAAGCTCCACGAGCTACAAAACCAACAAGACAACCTGCTAACTAACTGCGATTTCGCCGACCTCACCAGTGACTTCTTGGCTGGCTCGGATTTAAGAAAAAACATATGAACAATAAACGAGGTGAGTCATAATGACACAGTAAGTTACTAAATGCAACTACATGACATGGCATAATGCTCAATCATAAAACTGTAACATGGCATCATTTAATAATATACCAAACTCTAAACATGTACCACATAATAGACACATAAATCACATATACCACGTAGCACGATGATGATCACATAAGTGCACGTAAATAACCACATTTAAAAGGATATGGTTGTTGTCTGTTGATTGTTCTGCTGTTGCTTTACACATCTCTCGTTGTTGCCGAATCGGATCTCGTGCTCAGAACATACTGAACACTGAACATACTGTCGTTACATCTCGCTATTCTACTTAGCGAGGAAAGATACTATCGTTACTTCTCACTTGATTACATAGTGAAGAAAATACTGTCGTTACTTCTCACCGTCTACTTAGTGAGGAAAATACTGGTTGCCATAGTTACGCGTATTGCTTATAACAATGGGACCACTTCCCACTAGGGCCAGTAATGGGGAGGAAAGGGAACCAATGAGGCGACCCATAGCAATCGCTTACCACGAAGACTATGTGTCGTCGCATTGCCGACTTAAATCATGTATGCCAGCTGGACTTCCAAACGATGCACAAGTAGATATTTACTCGTAACATATCAATAATAATAAGGTTCAAAAGTAGTGAACCTTATCCCAACCAAGGAGGTCAATGATCCTACCTTAACACATTACTAACACATTTTGTGAAGAAAACTAATCAACATCTCAAAACCACATATTTAGTCTTGAATCACATAGTCATACAAGTACATGTTTGCAAGTGCTTCTCAAGAACAACTAGACCACATATTTAGTCTATAATCAATAACACGTTGACGTACACATTTAACTATCAAATAAACACAACTTAAGACTACTCATTTAGTCTATTCATAATCTCATGTTGAGACTACTCATTTAGTTCTCAAGCACAAACACACCAAGGGTACTTATTTAGTTTATGAACATCAAGTGTGAAATACTACACTTACAACGACGATAGAATCATAACGGTACCATTCTTATAATCACAACTGCTGTCAAGTACACTTATCCTAAATCATATAGTTTTGTAGTCCAATCCCAATATTTATGAACAATCGTTTATCATACCGAGACTGTCGTACTAGTCTCTAATATTCCGTATTTTAATGTACATACCTGCAAACAACTCTCGGGAGTTGCTAATTATATTAAACGAACATCCCAAACTACACAAGTTCGGATACACGACTTGCTAAATTAATTAGACGCCATCTTATGATTATAATCGAGTCTTTATTTTACCAGTACCAATTAATCGGAGGGCTATAAACTACACAGAAACGAACTCTAATTCGTAGGAATTTAACATGTTATTCGGTAGATATTATTCTCTTCATATATCAAATTTCTAGAGTCATTAACATACTTCTCAAAATTTGGGTATAATTAATTGCCTTAGGTGAAATTTCTCAATTTAATTGTTCTTTAGTTCAATTCCAAGGTTGATACTTCAACAAGCATACATGCAACCCATTTTATACCAAGCAAACATCATACTTAGAGTTTTCACATACCAACATAGTAATTAGACATGAAGATATCATCTTTAACAAGTCTAACATGTGTATTTATGAGCTAACATGTAAGAAATTCTAAAACATACAACAAGGGGTTAGTAACTTACCTCCAAAGAAGACAATCAAGCTAACAAATTCACAATCAAGGCTTTGTAATGAAGTCTCCTAGTCTATAGCAACACCTTGGTGGTCTTGCATGTGGGATCCAATGGTTGGATGAAGAAGAGTAGAACACACACACTAATCTCACAATCAATTTCCCACACTTAAGCTTTCAAGCTTTCATGGAAGAAAAAATGAAGAAATGGTGAAATGAAGTCTCTCATAGGTTTAGGAGTAACTTATTAGGCTGGTCAAAGGGTCAAACAAGGTACAACACAATCAACCTAGGGTCCAAGGGTCAAAAGAGTCAAAGTTGCAAAGTTTGGAAGAGGCTTGTCTTGTATAGAATGGGCCTAATTTTTAGTCAACTTCAAAGACATTCCTAGGATCATCTACAAGTCTAAAAATTGTAAATAAGGTATGGTTGGAAAGCTCTTTGAATCTAGTTTACATAGAATCAAACAGTTCATTAATCCAAGTTTTATACACAAAGTTATGGCCAAATTACTACAAGTGGTAAAATCTGTCCAGCGCGCTAGGGCGCAACCTGGCTGAACTTTGGTCTATTTTCCAATTTTTGTCAAACTTCTGGTCATGTGCGAGCTAGACGTGCCGGGGTGCGCTAGGCGCGACTGGGTCCAAAATGACTAAAAGGGTTTCCAAAGTGTTCCTAAGTGATACCAATATGAACCCAACCCAAAACTAAGTTCGAGACAACCCGGAACTTAATACAAACATCACATAACATAACCCGAATGCAACACATCACAAACTCACATAACCAAAAGGGTTAATGTATAATTCAGGATACACGAAAGACATGAAATCAATGTATAATCATGCAACAAGCCTTTCTAATGAATCTACCAGTATGTCAAACATGATAGCAATGTATTAAGATTGATATAACACGCAAAGGAAGGACCAAAGGTATTACATCCTCTCCCCCTTAAAAGAATTTAGTCCCTAAATTCAGTCCGAAGCCATCAACAAACTAAGGATATTCCCTTTATAATTATATCCTGTTTTAAGGTCACTCACAAGAATCTCATTGAACAATTCCATGGATACACTTCAATAAGACAACTTTCTCTAGAATATCCATCACAACAATGCAACTGTCTTTTATCGATTTAGAGTTGTTTAGCATTCATTCTCAAATAGACTTTACACTTTTCTCAACCGGTTATTACATCATTACAAGGCCTCAAAATTTAGATTCCCGACTTCATTACCGTGTTGGGATAATTCATTCTATTTTCTGTATTAGTCTCAATCAATATCATTTCCATACTCCATTGACAATTGTTGTGGTGAGTAACTATCATTTGGAATCCATCACACATGTTTAAACATTCCCCGGAAGTCATAATCACTCTCTCAAACGTTTAAAGGATGTAAGGATAAGATGTATTCTCAAAGTGATTCTTGGATTCCTCTTTGAGCACACTACTCACGGTGTTCAATGTAATCTCTCGATGTTTCATATCGTAAGGATGTTAATCCATTTGACACGCATATCTTCGCCATTGGTAGTACATGATCACTTGGTTAATCAATCCATCACAGTCTATAATGTATAACAATCTCAACATATACAAGATAGTCTCATTGTAATTGCTAAATCTTTAATCTTCAATACACTAGTTACCATGTTAAACTCCACCGATTAGTAGAAGGTACATATTTAAGATCTTTAAGTCTTTCCGCTTATCGACAATGTCTCATATTCTCGTTCATATCGTGAGAATAGAAACTTCAACGAACTAAGGATATTTCCTTTATAATTATATCCTGTTTTCCAAAGTACATTCTCGGTTGCATAAGGTCACTCACAAGAATCTCATTGAACAATTCCATGGATACACTTTAATAAGACAACTTTCTCTAGAATATCCATCACAACAATGCAACTGTCTTTTACCGATTTAGAGTTGTTTAGCATTCATTCTCAAATAGACTTCACACTTTTCTCAACCGGTTATTACATCATTACAAGGCCTCAAAATTTAGATTCCCGACTTGATTACCGTGTTGGGATAATTCATTCTATTTACTGTATTAGTCTCAATCAATATCATTTCCATACTCCGTTGACAATTGTTGTGGTGAGTAACTATTATTTGGAATCCATCACACATGTTTAAACATTCCCCGGAAGTCATAATCACTCTCTCAAACGTTTAAAGGATGTAAGGATAAGATGTATTCTCAAAGTGATTCTTGGATTCCTCTTTGAGCACACTACTCACGGTGTTCAATGTAATCTCCCGATGTTTCATATCTGTAAGGATGTTAATCCATTTGACACGCATATCTTCGCCATTAGTAGTACATGATCACTTGGTTATTCAATCCATCACAGTCTATAATGTATAACAATCTCAACATATACAAGATAGTCTCATTGTAATTGCTAAATCTTCAATCTTTAATACACTAGTTACCATGTTAAACTCCATTGATTAGTAGAAGGTACATAGTTAAGATCTTTAAGTCTTTCCGCTTATCGACAATGTCTCATATTCTGTTCATATCGTGAGAATAGAAACTTCAATTATTTGAATCTATACATAACGCAATCTTAGCTTCATAATAGTAGTATTTCAACTCAGGTAACGTCAATACTAACGCAAGAAAACTCAAGTCAGTGAATATATTAATTCCACTTATACCATATCAATTCTTCGTTGTAGAAGTTATTGTTCTTCATTCTGATTAAGGTCACAACTCAATTCTTCTGTTACGGTTCACTTCGTATTAAAACTGAAAGTGAATATGGAAATTATAATTGACATGGTCTTACACACATGGTTTAAGAAATTCCATCAATGGCTAATCCAATTCATGGTAATCCCCTAGGTTCTTTAATTCCCTCGTATCAACTCAATACATGATCAAATCCCCGTTTAGGTGACATAGAGTAATCAATAACCAACATCTCTGAACATTCATACAAAGTAGAGGAATCCCCTAACTCTGGTGTAGTTTCATTCATACCAATAACATGAACCCAAGTACGCAACACGATCATGTGATAGCAGTACACTAGCTTTCTGAACAGACATGATATACATGCAAATAACAGTTATATCAACATAACCCAGTTATATTCGACATGAGAAAAGTAGCCACCTAATGATGGTACATAACTAACATATAACAAACACACATCAACAATCTATATCATGTATCTTATAAACATCATGTATAGACAGAACCATGAAGTTAACATACAGCGTATAATTACTAACTAGTATATTGTAACTTCTAACACACTAGAGCCATATATGGGCATAACAACACAACCACCATGCAACATGTGATTACTTATTGGTCTATAACAAACTCATCATACCGATAACAACAATTCAATCTCTAATCAGGGTATCTCCTTCAATCACAAGATAAAACTTGGAAATATATTACACTAGTTCCCAACCACACAATGTAACATATGAATGCATGAACATGAGCTACCTTAATACGTGTACTCATAATAATACTAAGAGAATACATCCTTTCACGGGTGTAGACTCAGGAACTCCACTCTGGTTAAGCGTGGACACACGACTCTGAGACCTAGGATTACCATCTCTATCTTTCTTAGAGCTACTAGTCCGCTGACTAGCACTCCTAGACTGACTATTCATCATCTTAGGACAATCCTTCCTAAGGTGATCTCCTCCACAAGCAAAGCACTTCCCCGCCTTACTCCAAAGAATCATACCGGTCCTACTAGTACTCGCTCCGAGCCTAGTCTCCACCATCTTAAACCTACACACAACACTCGACGATAAGATCTCAACAATAACACCATTAGGGGTGACAATGGCAGCACGACACGATTGCACAAACCAGACGACACGATTATAAACACGAATTACGAGACAAGAAACACGATAAGGCACGGCACGACACAACACGACACAAAACACGACACGAAAGCACGAAATTATAAATTTAGTTAAAATAACGTTTATTATTATATTTATGATCAAATAAGATAGATAGCACGAAAACATGATAGTGTGGCACGAACACGACACGATGACACGAATTGCCACCCCTGAACACCATACCCACCTAAGCCATGAAACCTATCATGGCCATAGCAAACTATTGCTTTGATACCAACTGTGATGCCCCGACCCGGATCTCTATACGAAATCCCAAGGTCGAGTCGCCAAACAACACAACCAATAAGAAATGAAAAGGCACGTGGCGTAAACACCCGTACTTAAACCACAAACGGATAACCCTGATAAATTTAAAACAATTCATCGGCGACACTACAACCGGAACCCAACTAAGCAACCACGAGTCTAAACTCGAAAAAATAAACAACAACAACCTCCACGGCCACAACATGCCGGAGAACAAATGTAAACCATGAGCTAAAACATGCTCGGGAAAGAAACTGAACTACAACTGAAACTATAAACACGATCACGACATACACATCTCGGCATCCAAAAGAATAAAGAGTTACAACACAGGAACACTACCCAAAGTAAAGTTTACATAACTTTACATAACCATTCGTCCTTACCAAATAAAACAACTACAACTACAACAAGCTCCACGAGTTACAAAACCAACAAGACAACACCTTAACTAAGCGATCTCGCCGACCTCACCGATGACTTCTGGTGGCTCGGATTTAAGGAAAAATATATGAACAATAAACGGGGTGAGTCATAATGATACGATAAGTTACTAAATGCAACTACATGACATGGCATAATGCTCAATCATAAAGCGTAACATGGCATCATTTAATAGTATACCAAACTCTAAACATGTACCACATAATAGACACATAAATCACATATACCACGTAGCACGGTGATGATCACATAAGTGCACGTAAATAACCACATTTAAAAGATATGGTTGTTGTCTATTGATTGTCGCTGTTGCTTTACACATCTCACGTTGTTGTCGAACCGGATCTCGTGCTCGGAACATACCGAACACTGAACATACTGTCGTTACATCTCGCTATTCTACTTAGCGAGGAAAGATACCATCGTTACTTCTTACTTGATTACATAGTGAGGAAAATACTGTCGTTACTTCTCACCGTCTACTTAGTGAGGAAAATACTGGTTGCCATAGTTACGCGTATTGCTTATAACAATGGGACCACTTCTCACTAGGGCCAGTAGTAGGGAGGAAAGGGAACCAATGAGGCAACCCATAGCAATCGCTTACCACAAAGACCATGTGTCGTCGCATTGCCGACTCAAATCATGTATGCCAGTTGGACTTCCAAATGATGCACAAGTAGATATTTACTCGTAACATATCAACAACAATAAGGTTCAAAAGTAGTGAACCTTATCCCAACCAAAGAGGTCAATGATCCTACCTTAACACATTACTAACACATTTTGTGATGTAAACTAATCAACATCTCAAAACCACATATTTAGTCTTGAATCACATAGTCATACAAATACATGTTTGCAAGTGCTTCTTAAGAACAACTAAACCACATATTTAGTCTATAATCAATAACACGTTGAGGTACACATTTAATTACCAAGTAAACACAACTTAAGACTACTCATTTAGTCTATTCATAATCCCATGTTGAGACTACTCATTTAGTTCTCAAGCACAAACACACCAAGGGTACTTATTTAGTTTATGAACATCAAGTGTGAAATACTACACTTACAACGACGATAAAATCATAACGGTACCATTCTTATAATCACAAGTGCCGCCAAGTACACTTGTCCTAAATCATATACTCCCTCCGTTCCAGGCAAAGAGTCCACTATTCCATTTTGGGTTGTTTCATTTAAAGAGTCCACTTTCTAAAATTAAACTATAAAATATTTTATATTTCCAAATATACCCTTATTTTAAATTTTATTCATATACAATAAAAAAGCTATAATAACAAAATATTCACCCTCGCTATCAACCAAGTTTGCCAAAAATCACTTCCGGCATTTGGACTTCACCGGAAATTACCTCAGGCAGCCGGAAATTACTCCGGTGACCAGAAAATTTCGCCGGAATTTTCTCCAAGCGTAAAATTTAGAAATTTTCTCTAGTAGATGGATTTCGTGGGAAAATTGTTCCCTTTACAGCACACAAATTTGATTAAACTCAAGTACATTTGTGAACTTTGATTATTTAGAGTAATACACTTCAGAGTAACAAACAAAGCAGTATACTGCTATACTAACCTAGTACAACCAAGAAACTACTCTAGTAGTGTTAAAACAAAACAGTATACTGCTATACTAATCGGAGTAGTATTCTGAGTTTGAGATGGAATTCTACAAGTACACTAATACACAAAAAAAGTGTTGTAACAAGAAGAAACAAGAAAGTAAACACCAGTAGTGTTATTGTAGATGTTAGAAGGCAGCACTGAGTAACAGTTTGTGTCATGGTTGTAAATGTTGAAAGGCTGCCTCCACCAGTCCAAGCTCACACTGCAGTTGAGAAGGAAGGTTGCCTTCTCTAATCATCCGATTTTTACCAATATGTGGCTCTTTGTAACGATTTTCTCCATAGTTTTTATCACTTCAATCATGCAAGCTTGAAGTGACAAGAAGATTTTGTTCAAACTTGTTGATGGCATTTCATCAAAAGATTTTTCTACAGCCAATACAAGTTCATCAATATTCTTCGGTGCTTCTCGATACTGTAATGATTGAATAGATCAAAAAAATCCAAGGTCAAGAACATTCAAATCAGGGCTGTTCGGGGGTTGAAATTTCAGCCGAATATCAAATCCCTCACTGTTTGCAGCCTCAACAAACTCTGGATCCATTGGATCTACATGCGGTTTGGCGTTGTCCTGTTGTATGTAAATTGTACTAACCGGGCTGCACCGCGGCCACTTCTCTCGTATTGCCGGTAAAACTTTATTTATCAAACAAGAGCGTATGACATCTTTAGTTACCGGGAAAATGGGTTTAGTCTCTAGTGTACCAGCTGCACGGTTTCGACTCCTTATTGGGCACCTTTTGAAATGTAAAGGGAATATCCCTATCTTTCCAGAGAACACTTCATTTCCATCATAATCAAACCGAGGCCTCGCTACCGCTGCTAGAAACATAACCTTCGTAATGAATTGCTTACTTTTGCACGTGCGATATGGATTATTTTCTAATGGATGAAGATAGTATCTTTCTGATGTTCTGGTAAGAAAAAACCACTTTTCATCTATATGGACAGTGTCGAACATATCTTTGAATGTTGGGCTGATTTGGAGACTTGAAGGCTCTAGCATTGATAAACAAAAACGGAGTCTAGCCTCTTTGTTTTGAGTGGTTATGTGAGGCTTTATCGGATTTGAGTGCGATCTGATTTCTCCTTTTTTGAGTCGCCGATAAAGAGTTGTCATGGACAGACTCAAGGCCACTGCTAATGAGCGAAGGCTTGTCCGACGGCACAGATCAATTTTTAACATGTCGTTGAGGTCAATATTCACACGATTTTCATAAACTCGTCTTGAAAACTTTCGTGAGACATCTACCTTAGAGAGATCTTGGATACTTAAACTTCCACGTTTCCAAATTCGTGTAACTGTTGTGGTGCTCACTGAAAATACAACAGTAACTTGGGTAAACGACCCCCTCTTCAGCTTACCATTTTCACTTTGCACCAAAAGGGCCTCAAAGATAGATTGACGTTCCTTATTCGTTAGCTTTCTCCTTGGATTAAGGTTTGGAAGATTCCTATCCATGTTCTGCATTTCTTGAATATCCCTTAACTGTTCTGCCATCACAATCGTTCTATGCTAGAAATTTTTGTAGATAGAACAACTACGTCCACACCTGAGACACAAATTAAAGTTTGCAGATTAGCTACTGAGTTTTACAAATAGCTAAACTATTGAAAACATTAGCTACATAGGATAATACACACACTAGAACAAGATTATATGAATAAAATAATTCCAGCATAATGCAGTGTTTTGTTTATCTTACGTACATGCACCCATCTGTTGCAAGTTACTGTAATACTCCAAACTGTTGGAGTAGTTACCATTCACCAGAGCAACCAACCTTAACAAATGGTAAAACTCAACTTTTCTCACTAATCAAAATATCAGCATAGCATCTACTATATGCATAGTTTAGATAACTATAAGCAGCTAAAATTTTCCATTTATCATTCAGTCTCTCCTTGATGATCAATAACTATCCTGAATATCCCTTTCAATGCTATTAATTTTGATTCAAAGCGAAAGAAACACAAACATGATTACTGGAAAAGCAGGACTGATTTCTACCATAACTCTTAGTATCAACTACAAGCAAGCAAAAGATCTTGCGCGCGATGCATGCTTGAAAAAGCCCATTCTACAACAACCATTCCCTATGTTGGAAGAAACAGAAAAATGAGAAGATAAATGCGCATTTTGCATAAAACCTGCTCAAAATCTATAACTAAGAAGTTAAGAGAATCATAGGTCACCACTTCAAATAACTTAAGAAAGCATCTGTATATTAATAATCAGTTTTAAAGTCACCAATAATACCACTTCAAATAACTTAAGAAAGTTTTTTATATAATCCAGATACAGAAATTCCTTACAAATGGCAACTTCTGAGCTACAAAGAACCAATGGTTAAATGAAACCTCATACCATGCCTCTTCATGGTTAGTAACACTTTACGCAATCAAGTTTAGTTAAGAAATCTACAAGGAGATTAAAAAAAATAGGACAGCTATAGGCATGCTCAAGAAATGTACTTCAAAAAACCAAACAAAACAGTATATTGCGAACAAAGAAACTCCTACAAATTTTATTAGACATCGTGAATCAAATGAATGTAACCAATAGCTAATGTTCAATAATAAGGTTTCTATGAGAGGTCTTCTTACTCAACAAGGAGATCACTCAATAAGAATTGACATGGGGACAGATGCATTTCAATTTTTTGTAATTGTACACTAATGGAAGGAAATATCCACTTCATTGACTCCTACAGTAGACCAACTACGTAAAATTGTACTCCTTCCGTTCCAATTGAAGATGTAAAATAACTCTACTTTACCATAATTTTCTCAAGAACTATTTTTCTTGCACCGAGTTTCGCAACATTCAAGCTTCAAGAAACTAGCGAGAAAACAAACCCGCTTAACATCTTTGAAAAATAAAAGCGGTCAAAGCAATCGTACAATTTGATCTGTTCAAACTTCAAAGTAAACTCAAACTTAACGGTTAATCATTGAAGACAAATACCGAGAAGTTAATGAGAGGATATTGCAGAAGTTAACATTTGTGATCATTTGTGATCAAAGACTAAATGAGTTTATATATTTTCTCTAAATTCACCAAGCTAATCAATAAATTGGACAATGCTTACCATTGATTGGAGAATTCTACAATCGGCGTTCCTCGAGTTCAATTGTGGCTAGAAATGCAAATTTAAGCTCAAGCTTGAAAACTCGTCCACGTTAATTGAAAATCTCTATTGCGAATCCACACGCTCCACACAAATCTCAACCGAATTTGCAAATTCAAAAATTTCAAAAATGAGAATCTCAAAGTACTTTTTAAGGTTTTGAGGATCCTAATACTGAAATTGCATAATTGAAAAACTCAAAATTGAAAAGGATCCATTGAAAACCTCTAAATTGGACAATGCTTACCATTGATTGGAGAATTCTACGTAATCGGCGTTCCTCCGAGTTCCTCTCTTCTTCGTCAACTTCCGGCTCCAATCTCTCTCATTTGTGTTTTCTAGTTAACGTTAAGGAGTGTGTTAGTTTAAATTTGCAAAAGGGAAGTTTTGGAAAATCAAGTTTTTCTTAAAAGGTTGACTTTCAAACCAGACTCTTTGCCTGGAACGGAGGGAGTAGTTTTGTAGTCCAACCCCAATATTTATGAATAATCGTTTATCACACCGAGACCGTCGTACTAGTCTCTAATATTCCGTATTTTAATGTACATACGTGTAAACAACTCTCGGGAGTTGCTAATTATATAAAACGAACATCCCAAACTACACAAGTTCGGATACACGGCTTGCTAAATTAATTAGACGTCATCTTATGATTATAATCGAGTCTTTATTTTACCGACCAATTAATCGGAGGGCTATAAACTATAGCAAACGAACTCTAATTCGTAGGAATTTAACATGTTATTCGGTAGATATTATTCTCTTCATATATCAAATTTCTAGAGTCATTAACATACTTTTCAAAATTTGGGTATAATTGCGTTAGGTGAAATTTCTCAATTTAATTGTTCTTTAGTTCAATTCCAAGGTTGATACTTCAACAAGCATACATGCAACCCATTTTATACCAAGCAAACATCATACTTAGAGTTTTCACATACCAACATAGCAATTAGACTTGAAGATATCATCTTTAACAAGTCTAACATGTGTATTTATGAGCTAACATGTAAGAAATCCTAAAACATACAACAAGGGGGTTAGTAACTTACCTCCAAAGAAGACAATCAAGCTAACAAATTCATAATCAAGGCTTTGTAATGAAGTCTCCTAGTCTTTAGCAACACCTTGGTGGTCTTGCATGTGAGATCCAATGGTTGAATGAAGAAGAGTAGAACACACACACTAATCTCACACTCAATCTCCCACACTTAAGCTTTCAAGCTTTCATGAAAAAGAAATGAAGAAATGGTGAAATGAAGTCTCTCATAGGTTTAGGCGTAACTTATTAGGCTGGTCAAAGGGTCAAACAAGGTACAACACAATCACCTAGGGTCCAAGGGTCAAAAGAGTCAAAGTTGCAAGGTTTGGAAGAGGCTTGTCTTGTATAGAATGGGCCTCGATTTTTAGTCAACTTCAAAGACATTCCTAGGATCATCTACAAGTCTAAAAATTATTAATAAGGTATGGTTGGAAAGCTCTTTGAGTCTAGTTTACAAAGAATCAAATGGTTCATTAATTCGAGTTTCTAGACAAAGTTATGGCCAAATTACTACAAGTGGTAAAATCTGTCCGTACGCCCGCTAGGGCGCGAAAAATGGCGCGCTAGGACGCGACTTGGGGTCCAAAAATGACTAAAAAGGGTTTCCAAAGTGTTCCTAAGTGATACCAATATGAACCCAACCCAAAACTAAGTTCGAGACACCCCGAACTCAATACAAACATCACATAATGTAACCCTAAATGCAACACATCACAAAATCACATAACCACAAGGATTAATGTACAATTCAGGACACACGAAAGACATGAAATCAATGTATAATCATGCAACATGCCTTCCTAATGAATCTACAAGTATGTCAAACATGATAGCAATGTATTAAGATAGATATAACACACAAAGGAAGGACCAAAGGTATTACGTTGTAGACTCGCGGGTTTGTTTTATAGTTGGGTTCCAGTAAAGTCACCGATGACTTGTTTTAGTTCTATCGAGCATATTGATGAGAACCGTGGTTCGAGCCAAGACTCAAGGCCTAAGTCAAGTGAACCAATTATGATCAAGCGGGTTCAAAGTCACGCAAGCCCGTTCGAGGCCCAAGAGGAGGAGTCCATGCATGTTTTGGAAGCTCCCACGGATATTAAGACAAAGAGGGAAGGATTGTCTGCATGCTAGAAGGACTACACAACAAAAAAGAGTTCCAGCATAATGCGTTCGCATAGCCTCGTACCAAATCACAGTGCGTCCACATTAAGAGCTCACACAGAAATCAGCAAGTTTCTGACATCTATGTGGCCTAGAATGATGAGAATCGTGGTTCGAGCCAAGACTCAAGGCCCAAGTCAAGTGAACCAATTATGATCAAGCGGGTTCAAAGTCACGCAAGCCCGTTCGAGGCCCAAGAGGAGGAGTCCATGCATGTTTTTGAAGCTCCCACGGATGTCAAGACAAAGAGGGAAGGATTGTCTCGCATGCTAGAAGGACTACACAACAAAAATAGAGTTTCAAAGATAATGCGTCCGCACTATGCGTTCGCATAATTCGTTCGCATAGCCTCGTACCAAATCGCATGCGTCCGCATTAAGAGGTCGCAGAAATTAGCAAGTTTCGGAATCTATGCGGTCGCATGGGGTCCGCATAGCCTTTCGGAATCTATGCGCCGCATGTGGCGCCCACATAGTCTTCTCGCGCACCAAAAATGGGATTTTCGCTAATTAATGGGATTTTTGGTAACTTTAAAGTATTTTAGGTAATTTTGTTTCCTAATAAACGTTTCCTAGGGTTAGTAGGATTGTTTAGGCCTATATAAAGGCTTCTTTTTCATTGTAAAACATTAACATTGATATTGATTAAATTGATTTGAGTTTTCACTATATTGTGAGCTTGTGAGAGATTTCTTGGACTAAAATTCTCAACCCCGAACTTATCAAGTTTGTTGAGCCGCAGCTTGTGGCGTTCCTTGATCTTGGTTCCTAATCAATTGCGATTAGTGGGTTAAGGTTGCACCCCAAGGTTTTAGGGATTAAATCTGCCCTAGGGTTGAGGGAAGCTCCCTATCTTTTCGTTTCAATTCGTTGTTTCGTTTTCAATCTGCGTTCTTGGTTGGTTCCGCTTTGTCACGATCTTTGAATCACATCACATGTGTAGCTCATTGAGATTATAATTGTTAATATTCTCGCAATGACTTGTGAGATTTACATGGGTGGTATATACCCCGAACTTTGGATATTGTGATTGACACGGTTAATTAGGGACGATACTACGGATCGTTCCGAGGTTTAATTTGTAAATGACCGACTCTAGCGGAGTTGTATAGGACGTAAAGATTATTCGTCGTGTGATGTGGTAATGAGGAGTATAAACCTATGTATGTTGTATTTTAGTCTCCTACAATGTGGGATGACGAATTGATGGGATCTTGATCGAATAAAATTGAGTTAGGTTGACTTAGTCAATGTTGTTGATCACATGACTACTTGAATTGGGTTGGATGATTATATATACACCCTACGTCTAAGCTTTGATTAATTATTAAAGGTACTCGTGACTTCATATAAGTTACTAATGAGTTGTGTACGATAATGTGTGACGTACGTTGGGAATGACTTAGTCACTACACATTGAGTGACGTGTTTATTATGAGTTAAAGTTTTGAGATACCCAGCTTATCACCCAATAAGGGTGCGGGAACTAGTGTTGAGTTAGAGGCATATTATTGAAGGTATTACGTAGAGAGTTTGGAATGTTGTGAATTATGAGGCATATTATTGGAAGGTGTTATGTGGTTATAGGATACCATAGAGATCCTAAGTTTAGAGTATTCATTATGTATGGATTATGATTGTAAGTACGAGTAGGCTTATACATGTTGTGATTATAAAGTCTAGCATTCACGAACTTAAATGATTTGGTGTATGTATGGTTGTGCTAGTAAGCAATAGGACAATCATCCTACTTTGATGATTGATTATGTGTTTAGTTTTTACAAGCACATTATGTTGATTTGGTATGTGATTCAATAGAACACATTATAGTTTGATTTCGTTAAGTTATGATTCAATAGAACACATTATAATTTGATTTATTAAGTTGTGATTCAATAGAACACACTTTGATTAGTTTGGCATGAGTAAACATCTACTTGTGCATTGCATTGAGTCTAGCTGGCATATGTGCATTGGAGGTATATTGACACTTGTTATTATGGAGCAGGGGCTTCGTAATAGTCGAAGGCCAAACCACTGGCATCTCCC